>OX371223.1:341870712-342219953 GCA_947310385.1 Nephrotoma appendiculata
GAAGATAGAGACACCTTCTCTCCATATTTATAATCATTCATTCAATGGAGTACGGTTTTCTTATAAAATAAACAAAAGAATTTTGGCTATAAAATGTTATCGCAAAAACCTATTTTTTGAAAGTGGAATAAGTCCATTCCTAATATATAATTATAATAGGGTTCAAAAATTCGTTCATTAAAATGAATTATTCACTGTTTAGTGATCGAACAGTGTTATTTGTAATACTGATCAGTAACAATAATGAAAAACAACAAAAAATATTTTGTTTTACTATTCATTTATGAAGAATAATGTAGAAAGAAGTTATATAGTATTCACTATTCGATCGATCAATCAATGCCTCCTAAACTACAGGCCTCTTACTACTCTCTTTTTTTGCACATGACGTCAATTTATGTTTAAACCGAGACTGCGCAATAATAATATTAAGACATTAACAATAACAAAACAACTAGAGAAAGCAACAACAACGTAGACATAGCGTGTCGTCATCAGATGGTGTATGTGGCCTGTAGTTTAGGAGGCATTGGATCAATGCAGAAAATAATATAAATATCAATAATCAATACTACAATACTACAATGAATGTTCGCTTTATTGATTGTTAAAACAAAAGAGTACAGTAAACCCTCGATTTCACGGACCCCGATTTAACGGACAATTTTTTAATTTTTCATTTTTTGGTTATCGATTATGATGGGATTGGGTATGTTGGATGTAAATGGGATTCTTAAATGATTTTTGGAAGAAGTTCTGGAATATGGCCTCCTAGGACGGAACTCGTCCGATTCTTAACCGATTACGATGGAATTGTTTATGCTGGATGGAAATGGGATTATTAAATGATTTTTGGAATTAGTTCTGGAATATAGCCTCCTTGGACGAAACTCGATCAATTCTTAAACGATTATTATGGGATTGAGTATGTCGAATGGAAAAGGAACTCTTAAATGATTTGCTTAAAAAATTCTGGAATATCGCCATGAAACTCGGTAATTTAAACTTGGGCGGAACTCGATAATAAGCAGGGGTTTTTTTTGAAGCAAGCGGCTAGTGATGTTAGCATATGTTTATGGTAAGGCTTGATGCCTTAATATCTATCGTCAATACGTAACCCACTCATGGGATTAGTGAGTTGAGCGGCAGATCAGCTACTTACTTTCAACAAAAATCACGTTATGAACCCTACACAAAGGGCTTGGATAAATTTATATTATTTTTATCAACAACGACCTCGTCGAACTGTTCAAGGGAACATGGAATATAATGTCTTTTAAGATAATGAGATCTTCTGAACCTTTGCTACCAAGCGAAAATTTACACTTTTAAGGTACTTGTAATACAACAGCGCATAATCCATTTGGCCATATTCCAGAACTTTTTCCAAAAATTATTTGATAAACTCATTTCATCCACAATACCCAATTTCTCTCCTAGGAGGTCACATTCCAGAACTTCTTCCAAAAATTCCATTTCCATCCAGCATACCCAATTCCATCATAATCGGTTAGGAATTTAACGAGTTCTGTCCCAGGTGACCATATTCCAGAACTTCTTCCAAAAATCATTTAAGAACCTCATTTCCATCCAGTTTATTCAATCCCAACATAATCTTCTAAGAAATGTATGAGTTCCGTCCCAGATGGTCATATTCCGGAACTTCATCCAAAAACTGTTTATGCATCTCATTTCCATCCAACAAACAAAATCCCTTCATAATCGGTTGAGATAAACGAGTTCTGCCCTAGGTTGCCATATTCCAGAACAAGTGCAACAAGTGATTTTACTGACATGCGGATTTAACGGACTTCCCAATTAGTCCGTTAAATCGAGGTTTTTCTGTAGTAAATACCGTCCGCTCAAATAAAGAAAAGATCATCAATCCTTTTAATTTTTTTTTTATTCGCTCACTATTCGTTTATTGCTGAATTACTAGTTACGTTTAATATTACTTTTCAATTTAATTATTTTATTTAATTTTTTACATTAAAAAATTCATTTCAGTGAAGTTGGTCTGCGTTTGAACGTCGTAGAGGAAAGACGTGATTTCGTCTCGTCGCTCCTCTAAATAAAAAATTAAGTAAATAATTTAAAATGTGATTTTAAATTAATTAATCTTTTAACTAATATAAGTATGTGCATATATAAATAAATAATAATAATATTAATAATAATTTGTGTATTTTAAGTTAAGTGAAGTGAAAAGAATTGAGAATTTGATTCGTATGTTTACTGGTGAGGTGATTAAGCATTTTTAATAATATATCAGTGGAAAGTTACTGGAATGGACGAAATAACTTTGTTATCCGACCCGTTAACAGGTATTCTCATCTCGTGTATAGTTCTTTACATGAGATAGGATTTGTGGCCAAATTTATTTCAAAAACATAAGCTATAAATTTAAAAATAAAATTAACAAAATTTTTGTGTAATTAATATTTACTGTTTTGTGTCATTTTTGTTTGTTCATGCAAAAGTTGGTGCAGTTTTCACGATCGCGTGTTCTTTTGCTGTATGAAAGCAATTAGGGTTGAGGTTAAATTTGGAACGCATTAACATGTTCGACAGTCGTATTGAAATATTTTGTATTTCTTGTTCTCTTTGCGTTTTTGTTTAGAAAGGTAAAGAGAAAATTTTAACAATTTTCTGTATCCAAAAAGGTTTTCAATGTGTTAAAACATAATTTTTATTACAAAATCTAAATATATTAACGCTAGGTAACTGTATTTTATAACACATAAAGGTGTAAAATACCAGTATTTTCATGTAGTGGATTATTGTGAATATTTTTTGGGCGGAAAGCGTTATTACAATTCTGTTTTGTTACACTTTTTTTTCTTTTTGTTGTTGTTTTTGCGAGTAAACATTTAAACAAGTTTGATGACCGACGATTTTTGTTTTTTCTGGTTATCGTATAATTTTGTAACCTTCGTTGCCTTTTATTTACATATTTACTTGCAAATTTAACAAATTTAATTTAAAAATGTGTTTCAATGTGTATGTGTGTGTGTAATCAATGCCTTCTAAACTACAGGCCGCATACACCAAATGATGACGACACGCTAAGTCGACGTTGTTGTTGCTTTCTCTAGCTGCTTTGTTAGTGTAAATATCTTAAAATTAGTATTGCGCAGTCTCGGTTTAGATTTAAATTGACGTCATGTGTGAAAAATGAGAGTTGTAAAAGGCCTGTAGTTTAGAAGGCATTGGTGTAATGAACGAGCATGAATGAAGAGTATATAACAAATCAGATAACTGTTTAATCAGTGTCTATGCATGTGTATGATTAGGCCGTCTCGAAATGTAGGGACTTTATTTGTACGTATGTGGAACGTAAACACGCAGAGAAGCTTTCGTGCAAATGCTATGGATTTTTTGGAGACTTTTTTGGCTTTATTGGTTTATATCTTGTAGCAGGTGCGGCGGATAAATGAATTTTCATTCTAGTGGGCATTGACTTTGTTTGTATATCATATATTTAGTGAATTGGTTTTTGTTTTTGGGGTGGTTTTCGTTTGCAGATTTGCCATTTTCTGTGGTGGTGTCTTTTTTAGTCTGGTTGGAGTGTATCGTATGAAGAGTGGTAATTTCGTTCGTTTTTCTTCTCTATTGTACGGTAGTCATCGGATCAGGGACATCGTAGCGGAGAATGGTGAAGTTCTGAGTGAAAATTTGCTTGAGGGTAAGGGGTATTTTATCAGAACTGGGGATGGATGGACGGAGTTTGTGCTCGAGTGACTGGGGTTTGTTTCTCCGTCACATGTGCTAGATGTGGATGGGTGGGATTGGCATTCGTGCAATTTGGCCTGCGTACGTGCCAGCCGTGTATTTTGTCCGGCTTCTACTTGGTCGTATTTTGACTTACTAATACACTGTGCTAGTTGAAAAATGTGACAAGCTGGGCACCCGGGGGGTAAACCTTATTCGACTATTCTGAATTCATTGGTGCTAGTCCCATTTCAAAGTTAGTCCCCATTTTTTAAATATCGCTTTCGACATATTTTGCCTCTGAGACAAATATTTGTCAAAATATACACTCATATTCACGTTGATAGCTTCTGAACCATTAAGATTTTCGTTATGCTTTCTTCAGCAAAGTTGTTGCGCAAGCCAAGACCAACAACTTTGCTGAACATATCAAGGCCGAAAAACGACATCTACAATCACATTTTTGTGTTATTTTATTTTTTGAAACGCAAAAATTAAAATAACACAAAAATGTGATTGTAGTTGTCGTTTTTCGGCCTTGATATGTTTAGCAAAGTTGTTGGTCTTGGCTTGCGCAACAACTTTGCTGAAGAAAGCATAACGAAAATCTTAATGGTTCAGGAGCTATCAACGTGAATATGAGTGTATATTTTGACAAATATTTGTCTCGACGAAAAACATGTTTTTTATCATTTTTTGTCCATTTATTGAATTTAAATTGATGGAATAAACACTTCATCGACAAATATAGATACAATAGAAACTATTTAACAGAAAATTAGATTGATTCAGTTGATTTTATTGAGATTTTGCTCAATTTTTTCCTAAATAATTTACATTTTTCTTAACTTTTAATTTTAATTTTCTGATTTGTTCGTGTCGTCTTCGGGTTCTTCTTCCTCTTGCAAATTCCAACAAATGTCACCCAAGAGTGCATCTAGCTTTTTGCCACTGTACCAATGTTCGAGCCTTGCCGTCACTTGGTGAAAACGCCGTGCTCATCGGATTCGGCTGGTGATTGTTCGGCGAACTTTTCCACATGACAATGCAAAAAATGTATTTTCAGTGACATTCTAACGTTTATATTATGAAAAGCTGTCAGCATATTTTCAATATATCTGCGCCGATCATCGGCTCGGTTAATTCCGAGAACATTCTTAATAACTTCTTTTCATTTCCATGCCACAACCTCTCGTTCACTAAGAGCATTTTCAAATGCATCATCTTTCATCAGACGACGAATATCTGGTCCATTAAGTATTCCTGTAATAAAAAACAAGATGTGAGATGAAATTTCATTTGATCAAAACTTAGATTCGGGTAGATTTAAACACCAACCTTCTTTTATTTTCATTCCACTTAACCGTGGAAAAATGCGACGCAATTCGACGAACGCATTTCCATCTGGATTCAGCGCTTTTATAAAATTTTTAACTACTCCAAGCTTGATATGAAGTGGTGGTAGCAATATTTGGGCACAAGTGGAGCCTCAACGATGCTGTCGTATCGCAATCTAATGTTCTCACGTAAAGCCCAGTTCCGTTCGTTGTATTGGTCGCCTTTAAAACGAGTATCCCATAAACACATAAAACACATGTTTTTAGTGTAACCCAATTGCATGCCACTTAAAAGAGCTATCACTTTTAAATCTGCACAAACTTTCCATTGATGGTCATTGTGTTTAACCAAATCGATGATTTTTTTCATTGACGCATATGTTTCCTTTGTGTTTGTGCTGAGTGCAATTGGAATGGAATTCTTTGAGTTGGTAACGTGAAGGAGAACTGCCTTCAAGCTGCTTTTAGAGGAATCGATGAACAATCGCCAATCTTCAGGATTATATGCATTATGCATTGTGGATACCAAACCTCGGATATCAGTGCAAAAAGCGAATGAATTATTCTCAATTGATTTGAAAAAATTCGTAAAATGACGATGACGATTTATTGCTCCATATATCCGAACATTTGGAGCCAAAATGTTCAGTTGTTTTAAATCCTTTGACAAAAGAATGGCTTGCCGCTGAGATAGTTTCAGGCGTCGTACCATAATATCCAAACGACTTTGCGAGATTTCAATGTGATTGCATGGCGCAGTGACATTTGATGGTTGATATATTGATGCAGATGTTTCTCCGGTTTCACCTGTTTCAAATGTTGTTGGTAAATAATCCTCGGTTGGGTTTGATCTTTCCGGAACAGGCATTTCATCTGAATGCGGCAGCGGTAGATGTGTATTTCTCGTTGCAGTGTATGTCAAAGAACCACTTTTGTTTCTGTTTGTACCGAGAATATAATTCATGCACCCATAACATTGAACTGCATCATGTCCTTGTGGATCGACCCATATCATCGGGACACCAAATGGCATTGCGGCTCCAGTGTTTTGCCATCTATGCAGATGGAAAATGCATGTTGTACAAACAAAAGACGGCGTCCAATTTACACCAGTAATAACTATTTGTGAAAAATATAGTCGATATAAATCAGCGGTTTCATCACTTATTTTGCGGCGATTGCTCATAATTGTAAATTGTCCACACACATAACAAAAGCACTTGAGTTTATAACACCTATCCATATTATTTGTCACTTTATATATTTAGATGAATAACTTTTTATTTTTAATTTTATATTACAGTTTTTAGTTCTTACTTCTTGTGCCAATTTTTTAACTTTTTTAGAAATATCAATTTCGAGAATAATCTCTTCTTCGGTTTATTTTCTGCTACTGTTACATAATCTATTTTGAAGCTCTTTATATACTGTAGCTAGGCGCTGCTGTTTGGTACTTGCTTTGTTTTTAAGTTATGGAGGTCGTAAATTTTATTGGGGTTTTGTGTTGATTTTGTCGCGAAGTAAATTGTGGGTGTTTTTGTATATTTTCAGGGTGTGAATTTTGGCCGTAATTCGTATACGTGCAAAAATACAAATGTCTCATGACTCATGAGTCAAATTGGGACACCTGTCTAATTTCAGTCCTTTTTTGATTCTGTGCAAAATGGTTACATTTTTATTGAATTTTCAGTTTTTATGTGTTGTACGAAACTTGATTTTATGTACTTGTGATGTGTTCTTTGTATCTTATCTGAGATGAGTATCTTGTTTGGCCTAAGTATGCCGAATTCCAGTTGTATTTAGCCTTACCTGTGCACTTATGTTTCTCGAAACGGCAAGGTGGAGCCGGAGTCTTCTGTGAGAAGCTTTTGCCAAAACTGATAAGACCCTGCCTTTTTGGGGAACATGCGAGAAGGCTGGGTCTACAGACGAATGATTTTGTAGAAGTTGCATGGACGAAAAGGAAGAAGAGACTTTAGATAACTTCCTATGCTCGTGTCCGGTACTATCATACAGAAGGCATAAATATTTGGGCGTGTCCAGTGTGACCAGCCATTCAGATCTCGCTGAATGTGGAGTGCGAGATATTTTGCGGTACGTACGTAGCTCCGAATGGTTTTGAACAGGGGTAAAGGGGAAATAGGTTCCTGTGGTATCACAACGGAGCACTCCTGGTCTAATTGTGCGGAAGTGCCACTCCAAGCTCACCTTGGCCTAAGTAAAACACACATATATGGAAAAATAACACAAAATGTGAATGTAGATGTCGTTTTTCGGTCTTGATATGTTTAGCAAAGTTGTTGGTCTTGGCTTGCGCAACAACTTTGCTGAAGAATAACGAAAATTTTAATGGTTCAGGAGCTATCAACGTGAATATGAGTGTATATTTTGACAAATATTTGTCTCAGAGGCAAAATATGTCGAAAGCGATATTTCAAAAATGGGGACTAACTTTGAAATGGGACTAGCACCAATGAATTCAGCATAATCGAATTAGGTTTACCCCCCGGGTGCCCAGCTTGTCACGCAAAAAAAGTTTGAAATTCAAGCACAGTGTAATAATACATTTTAAAGTACTTTTTACGCTATTTGCCGTAGGCACTTGGCGAAACACACTTATTCTTAATAAACACATTTTTATTAGCAAGTGATTAGTAAAAATGTGTTTATTAAGCATTTTAAAGTGTTAAAATTTCTAAATATTTTAAGATTCTTAAGCCGTCTGAGATAATGAACATTAATATTATATTTTATTTATAGTTTCCTGATTGGACAGCTATCAATACTGAGTTTTATTATTAGAAATTAATAAACTATAATTTGTACATAAACGTTGAGGATTGAGTTGGTTTAGATATATATTTTGTAATTAAGAATTTCCTTCCTTATAAGCTCTTTCAATAGGTTTTACTAGGTATAAAGCTTCCAAATTGATTGTGTTTGTTAACCGCCATTTATGGTTTCAGATCGAAGTTAGTTTGCTTCAAGAATTGTATTGAAGTAACAATTGCCGTCGCTAGGAATATAATAGATTTCCACTATTAACCATATAACAAATTTTTAATTATAGGTCGAATTGTAGTTACAATTTAATTGTAATTTTTGTTATTTTAATTTAATTTAATTATATATTTAAGATTTAATTTGTCCCACGACAATTGGGTTACAAATATTATTTTAATAGATTAAATGACTATGGTTATATGTAACATTGAAGTGTCGGTGGAGGAAAACTTTATGGGTTGACTTAATTTTTGGCTTGGAGGCTACACAATAAAATTTATAATCAGACAAATATTGATACATAGATGTTTTTTGTATTTTAGGGATCATGGCACTTCTTTAATTAGATTATTTTCTAATAGCTACTTATTACTAATTCTGTCATCTTACAGATTCCTGATTAGTTTAATAGTTTTATTTATTTCTGATTGGGAATAAATTGTAATGGGTTAATTTGTTTAGGTATTAGGGATTCTTAACCTGTGACACATTCATTATTGATATATTACCTTATAGATTCCAGATTATCTATTTTTGAAACCAGATGTCTTTGTTTCATTTTTATTTTTATTAATAAACATATTGGTTTATTAGGGATGGTAAGGTTATCCGTTGAAGAGGGGATCCATCCGTTTGATACTACAATATTTGAATTCAATTTATTTTATTTTATTTGTTTTGCGACAATCAAATTATTAATTAATTTATAATAATCATCACATTACATTTATTCTATTCAAGAATAATTTAATTATATCGTACAAAATAATGATTCTCTAACGCATAATGATGACATATTATTTCAGGAAATTTACCATTAAGATGCCAACATTATTGATTATCAATTTTTGTAAGATGCTATAATAAAGGTGTGTGGCGGGCCTGGCGTCGCGTTATTGTAAATTGATATGAGGAACTGGTATTAAATAAAATTTCATCACTCATAATAATGAAATTTTATTTCAGGACATTTACTAATTAATCAATTACTTTTTAGGATGTTGATTGCTGATTATTTATATCCCGGAAAATAAATATAATTGTGCCGTCTTGTGCTTTACTAACTACTGACTACTTAGGTGTCTGTAACCGGGTCAAGTCTATCATACCTAACAACCTTTCCTATCCCTCCATCTTGTTATATGTAAAAGGGGTGTACGGTTGGCCCGGCGTATCCGGGATCCTTGCTTAGTCTTGGCCGTACATTCTAATCAATCAATCTATCAATCAAAAAAAATTCATTTCAGTGAAGTTAATGTCTATAAAAATATGAACTTAAATTTCTTCTTGTTTTTATTTTTTATAATATGTTATTTTTGAAAGTGGTATAAGTCCATATGGAGCTAACAAAAACGTTTATTTTTTAAATATTTTCAATAATTATTATTTCATAATAAAATTTAAAAGAAGTAAAAGTGTTAAAAACATCACTTGATTGATTAATGTTTGCCAATATTTTTAAATTAATTCAAACGCAAACCCTTAAATATCTCGAAACATGAAAAAATGGACTTATACCACTTTCAAAAATAGCAGTTCAATTATTGCAGTAGTATATATGGATTTCTTGCAGATCATCTAGAGAACAAATATATATGAGCATATTTATACATCCACTGAAAGATCATTCATCATTTAGCATTAAACGAATTACTTAATAAAAGCAGTGGACAGATATTTAGTATGTATACCATTCAACATAACATATACATGTTTTATCGCTAATTTAGTGTTACGCCGATACAATTTTTTGCAAATGCATAATTTTTTTGCCACCACCGCGGAAAACCGACACACCAAAAATATCGGGAAAATTATTTATTTTTATTTTGAACCTCGAGTACAATGTGCGTACACCATAACCATTTTCAGTTGCCCATTCATTAGCCCTCGTTTCATATGTCTGTAAAACACAACGTAATTTTATTATTCGAATTCGTAATATACAAGTCAATGAACATGTGTATAAAAACACTGCGATAGTCACAAAAAAACAGATGCTGCACCATATACAGAATATTGGGATGAGAAAAACACCCAATAAACAAAAAAAAACGTACATTGAATCAAAAAAAAATAATAAAAAAATTGGTTCAAAATTGTTTTTGCGATTGCAGAATGTGTTGGTTTGTAAATTTGTTACAATAGATTAAAATTGATTTATTTTTTATACGAAGCTTTTTTCCAACAAAATTTAAAATATACGGCACAAAATATATTTTAACTAATCTAAAAAAAAAAATCACAGTTGATAGTAATTGAAATCAAAATTTTAAATTATATATTTCACTGCACATACAGTAAGGTAACAAAAGTTTCATACTCGCAGCTCGCACCGCCCAAAATTAGCACACACAAAAAAAGTAAAACTTTTATCCGAAAGATTCAATAAAAGCTCTACAAAAAATATATAAATTTATCATAATTAAGAAAATAGAACTTTTTCATTTGATGCCTGTTTCTCGTCCTTGCGTTTCATCACCACCTAGGTTTAACTTTAACATTTTTGTTTTAATTTTATAATTTTTCGTTATAAAGCCTTAAGTAAAATAAATCATTTTGGCAAAATCATTTTTTGTTATAATAAAGTGTAATAAAAATGGAAAAACAAAACTTTTAATCAAAACAAACAAAATCATAACAAAAAGATTTACAACTTTATGAATATATCAGTTAATTATATCAGTCTGTATTTTAACAGTGTATGGGTGCAATAGACGAATATTAATCAATATTTTGAATTTTAATTAAGTTTATAAATATAAACGTAATATATAAAGGACTTTAGACCTTACACCTTAGATATTTAAAAACAACTAACCGAATTTAAAAACAACGAACGTTGAAAAAATAAACTGTAAATTTATCGTTTGGTTTACTTTTAGTTTAACTTTTAATTTGTGTGTAAAATTTATCGTTTGATATTGTGGTGGTCAGTGATATTTTCAAACGTTGACAAAAAATTCATAGTTAATCATCATGGGTTGCGAATGGCCAAACTGTTTTAATAACAACAATGTTAGTGCTAGTGATGAGTTAATTGAATGTAACGGACTATGCAAAAAACACTTTCACGCAATATGTGCGGGTTTTACGAGAACATTACATTATGTCTGTGGTGCGTGCATTAGCTCATACAATACAACCAGTGAAATATTTGAAAAACTTGACGAGAAGACCAAATTCATATTCGGCAGCATGACAGACCTCTCAAAAAAATATTCGCACACAACAAGATTAAACACGGATCAGTTTAAAATGCTAACAGACGAGCATCAGATTTTCGTCCAGAACTTAACGTCTTTAGAAAAGCGAATCGAGAGGCTGCAATCAAACATCACAAGCATCTTGAAGAAAAGATTATCATCGATTGACGAGACCATCGAACAAGCAGTTCTAAATGCAACAATTTCCTGAACTATGCCTCCAAATGAAAACAATGATGATAGTACTTAATAAAGACATTTTTACTAATCACTTGTTTTTTGTTTCGCAGTTATTTTGAATAATTTTCAAAAAGTTTAAAAAATCACTCGATCGATTTCGACTTGTTAGGTCATCATCAGGAGTATCTACTCTAGTAGATACTCCTGATGATGACCTAACAAGTCGAAATCGATCGAGTGATTTTTTAAACTTTTTGAAAATTATTCAAAATAACTGCGAAACAAAAAACAAGTGATTAGTAAAAATGTCTTTATTAAGTATTAGTGTGTTTCGCCAAGTGCCTACGGCCAATAGCGTAAAAATGATGATAGTGTAGTCAACTACTCTATTCCTACGTCGAATCGAGTTTCGTCCCTAGCTCAAGAAGTTGACGATGCAGCAACGATTAATACTCTCCGAGAACACCTGAAAAAGGACATGACTCTGATTTGTGAAAAATTCTTCAAGAAAAACGAGTCCGCCAACAATAGGAATAACGAAAACGATAATGACAAAAAATCCGCGAACAAACTGGATCACAACAAAAATCATGTGACAGTCGACAAACTAGGTAAAAACAAGGAAGATACTGGATGTTGGCGTTTTATGTACGGGGAAAAAATTTATAAATCGGACTGGACAAATCATGACTTGAAGATCAATTCATCTTTTAAGCGACACGCCCGCTCACCATATCACTCAAAAATGACAAGGACAAAACAATTCCGCAGATCTGACATCATACCACCATCGACTACTGTTCAACTACTCACCAGCTCACCAACTTCAGGGATCGAGACACCCGTTCGACAACTCGTTACCACTGAAGCTTCAAGAGTGCTCCATCGACACCTATTCAACCACTCGCCGGTACACCGCCTTCAAGTACCAACATTCCTCCATCGACATCCTCAATTTTTAGACGTAACGATCCCTCAAGACACACCATCCATCGGAAGAACAACACCGAAGAATACCCAAATTTTTTAAAAGGTCCAACAATCCATCCTGAGGGTGTGAGCAATGTCAAAGTCAAAAACTCATTCAACTCCAACAACATCGAGGATCAGCCCACCATCAACATCACAAGTTCACCCAGTTCTAACACCAACGGAGGTTTAATTTCAGGCTCCCCATCAGCATCTTTCGTTGATCCAGTCTTTCCACCAGCAGTGAGGATGGGTATTATTTCATCTAATGGCGATGGAAGATACCTCGTCGGGCGCCTCAGAGAAGACAAAATCTTGGAAGCGGCAAAACTATACGTTGCCCAGCACAACGTTCGAAGACCTTAAGTTAATTCTCAGAAAGAAAGGATTTCCAACCTGTGTGGAGAAGTTGAAGGATATCCTGGTTAACTTTAACCATGCATACGACATCTCAAAAGAAGATATGGAGAAAACCCTATCTGCATTCCGAGATTTCACCACAACCGAGAGAATTAATCACCTGAATAATAGTAAGAATAATTTTAACCAATTTTATTTTAACAAAAAAAATGTTTAATTGTCACGACGTGCATTTCAGAGATTAACTCTAGAAATGTCAACATAGATAGGTTTGACAACAATACTGATTATAATAGTGAAACTAATTTAAATAATAATATTGCCATAAATGTTGACCAACATTGCTTTAATATTTTTTATGCTAATTGTGGAGGAATTAGAAGTAAAGTAAACTCCCTCTATCGAAGGTTACATTCCACAGAGTTTAAAATTTTTGCATTGGCAGAGACCTGGCTAAATTCTAGTGTTTCTGACAATGAGATTTTTAATTCTGATTGGCTAGTTTATAGAAGAGACTGAAATTATGATCTTAGAAATAAAACAAGGCTAGGTGGGGTATTGTTAGCAATTCACAAGTCCATCCCCTCATCCGAAATAAATTCTAACTCTAAATTCTACGTTCCGATACACCCACTATCTGAACAGATATGGTGTACTAAGAGCTAAAGAATTCAGCAACGTATGGGTAACGAAATCACTCTATTGTCCATTTGTGAGATCTATTCTTGAGTATACTTCGGTAACTTGGATGCCATATACCGAAGAGTATGCAATAAAATTTGAATCAGTACGGAAGCAATTCTTATTGTTCGTGCTCAGGAATATGTTCGATCCGCAAGATTATACCAACCTACCACGTTGCAATTCTAGACTCGACATAATAGGTTTAGATACTTTTTCATTAAGACGAAATTTGCTCGCGGCCAGTTTCATTTTTGACGTGTTAAAAAAAACATCAACGTCGATGAAATTTCAAATGCTGTGGTTTTAAATCAAGGACGCACTCGACATGCAAAGTACTTAAAAGAAGTTCACCACCCTACCAACTATGGAATAAATGAACCAATAAATAGAGCATGTAAAATTTTTAATAACCATATTGACAAGCCAGGTACTAACTTGACAAAACAAACATATAAGAAAAATTTTAAGATCGCTTTTTAGTTTATATAACGGACTGTATGTTTGGGTTGCTACCTAACTACTATTGGTGAAAACACTAAGTACTCCAAGTCACACTAATCGTAGGTTTGTACGAACCCGTAAGAATAAACTTAGCAAGAACATTTAATATTTAATTTTTAAGTATCAAAATAAAAAAATAATAAAATAAAAATTTGAAAGAATAAGTTAACGAAATATTTTATATCGAAAATGTATTACAAATTTGTTAGAAAATAAGAATTTATATATTTAACTATGCAAAATTACTTTCATAAGAATATTTTTACAATATATACCTTGTTTGGTAAAATTTAAAATAAATAAAATAAAAATAAATATTTGACCTTAGACCTTAGACCTTAGATAATTGACCTTAGACCTTAGACCTTACACCTTAGACTTAAAACCTTAGACCTTAGACATTAGACCTTAGACTTTAGACTTTAGACTTTAGACTTTAGACCTTAGGCCTTAGACCTTAGACCTTAGACCTTAGACCTTAGACCTTAGACCTTAGACCTTAGACCTTAGACCTTAGACCTTAGACCTTAGACCTTAGACCTTAGACCTTAGACCTTAGACCTTAGACCTTAGACCTTAGACCTTAGACCTTAGACCTTAGACCTTAGACCTTAGACCTTAGACCTTAGACCTTAGACCTTAGACCTTAGACCTTAGACCTTAGACCTTAGACCTTAGACCTTAGACCTTAGACCTTAGACCTTAGACCTTAGACCTTAGACCTTAGATCTTAGACCTTAGACCTTAGACCTTAGACCTTAGACCTTAGACCTTAGACCTTAGACCTTAGACCTTAGACCTTAGACCTTAGACCTTAGACCTTAGACCTTAGACCTTAGACCTTAGACCTTAGACCTTAGACCTTAGACCTTAGACCTTAGACCTTAGACCTTAGACCTTAGACCTTAGACCTTAGACCTTAGACCTTAGACCTTAGACCTTAGACCTTAGACCTTAGACCTTAGACCTTAGACCTTAGACCTTAGACCTTAGACCTTAGACCTTAGACCTTAGACCTTAGACCTTAGACCTTAGACCTTAGACCTTAGACCTTAGACCTTAGACCTTAGACCTTAGACCTTAGACCTTAGACCTTAGACCTTAGACCTTAGACCTTAGACCTTAGACCTTAGACCTTAGACCTTAGACCTTAGACCTTAGACCTTAGACCTTAGACCTTAGACCTTAGACCTTAGACCTTAGACCTTAGACCTTAGACCTTAGACCTTAGACCTTAGACCTTAGACCTTAGACCTTAGACCTTAGACCTTAGACCTTAGACCTTAGACCTTAGACCTTAGACCTTAGACCTTAGACCTTAGACCTTAGACCTTAGACCTTAGACCTTAGACCTTAGACCTTAGACCTTAGACCTTAGACCTTAGACCTTAGACCTTAGACCTTAGACCTTAGACCTTAGACCTTAGACCTTAGACCTTAGACCTTACACCTTACACCTTAGATATTACACCTTACACCTTAGATATTAGAGATTACACCTTAGACCATAGACCTTAAACCCTAGACCTTACACCTTAGTCTGTTGCAATAGCAGCAAAAGGGTCTCAAAATGATTTTAACTTCTTAATGAGACAGATTTCTTATTTATTTCAGGTCCAGTCTACGAGTGTTCCAGAATACTAAATTTTGATAGTGAAATCCCACGAGATGCATGGTCCCCTGCATTTTCGGTTGAGGCTATGTGTTTTCATCTTTTAATTTTAGTGGTGTTTTGAATTTCTGATGCCCGATTAGAGACGAACGTTTTCCATTTTGTCGCTAGTTTTTGTAGCCAAGCCAAAACAATGATAGAATCTGTCCATGCATAAATATTAACCGGTTGTACTTCTAGAGTTTTGACCACTTGGTTAATTAAACGTGACAGAAGAAATGCTCTGCAAAGTTCTAGACATTGTAATGTTTGCTTAACTCGAGTGGGCCCTACCTTGATTTTTGGCCGTCAGTAGCCGTGTGTTAATTGTTTTATCTGTCAATTTAATTCGGCTGTATATGACAGCTGAATTATGAATCTTGTCGTCCCATTTTATTTCTGTGGTTCAATTTTCTTGTAATTTAAGTTTGGCAGTGATGGCAATTGGTGACTAGCATCTTAATGGATCAAATTGTTTTGATACTTCCAAGGCTACTTCTTTTGTGGTAAAGTTCAGTTTCTGATGATACTTGGCTTATCTGGAATCTAATGCAGTCGGAGATCGGATTCTAATCCATTCCTAAAGTTTTAATAGTTTGATCTTCTGCTTACTCCAAAATTCTAATTAATTTGTTTCACCCTTCTATAGACTGCAATAATTTTGGATGGCTGTTTGACCATTTGCTCAGTTGAAATTGGTGTTTTCGAAGTAATGTGATTAGTTGTTTTTGTAGAAGTTGTGCACCTTGTAGGTATCAGCACCAGTTAGAACGTCATCGACATAAAAGTGCTCTATTAAGATTTTTCGAGTCATTGGAAAGTTTCACCTTCATTCATTGCTAGATGTAATGATGTAATGTTCTTCCATATGTAACAGTAGTCAAGTTATATTTCCGTAATGGTTGGTTTGGGTTCTCTGTCCACATAGTATTCTTTGCTAATCTGGATGCTCCTTGGTCACTTCAATTTGTTGAAACATTTTGATTATGTCAGATCCGAATACTATTCTGTGTTTTTTGCTCCGTAGAATAAGTGATAATAAATTATATTGCAGGGTAGCTCCGACATGCAGAGTATCATTCAAACTACAACCAGATGTTGTCCTTGCAATTGAATGATCGTACCATATGCTCCATTTGAAGATATTTTCTCATGTATCCTAGATACAAGAGTGCTGTAGTCGCTCATTATTTTTTAACCTTTTCTCAATTTGCAAGAACAGTAAGTTAATCATGTACCGTCCACTTGGATCCCGCGTAACCGTTTGGCAGTAAATTGTTTCACACTGTTTATCAGATTTTGTTGGTAGAAATTCAACCGGGACCTCTTCTAACTCCCAAAGCTTGCGAAGCTTTTGAAATTGTGCTAATTCTTCCTTGATACTGATGTTAACCATTAACCGATTGTGATGGGATTAGGTATGCTGGATGGAAATGGGATTCTTCAACAACTTTTGGAAGAAGTTGTGGAATATTGCCACCTAGGATGGAACTCGGTAATAATCAGGCGTCTTTCTTGAAGCAAGCGGCTCGTGGTATCAACATGTATCTGATAGGGCTGGATGCCTTAACATCTATCCCCAGTACCTGACCCACTCATGTAGTTAGAGGGTTAAGCGGCAGGCCAACAACCTATTCTCACAAAAAATTACGTTATGAACCCTACACAAAGGGTTCGGATAAATTTATAGTATTCTTATCAACAACGACCTCGAAAACTGTTCACGGGAACATGGAACATGATGTCTTCTAAGACCTTGAGATTTCCAGAACCTTTCGAACCGAGTGGGAATTTATACTATTGAGGTACTTGCGATACAAAAGCATAAATGGTCTGGGAGTTAATTCCATAAAACATCCAATAACTACACTCTCCACTACAGCAATAAACAGAAAATAAAAAAATTATGATTCGGTTTCTCATCCTCTGGCAAGTACAGTAGTTTAACATTTTATAATCCCATATTATTCCAACGTGCCGAATTCCATCATGGTTAAGTCATAGCCGTGTCCCGTTCTAAGTGGCTATATTGAAAATCTGCTGTATCATGCAGTTTTCTAATATCCGGTTATTACCCTCATCTGTGAAATTAAGTAATAAAACCCTTTGTGTTTTATTTTTTGATATTTTTCTTTATTTAATATTTAGTGTGTCCTCCATTGTTCTTTACAACATCATAGCTTCTATTAGGCAAAGACCTATAAATATTTTGTATCAATTCTATCGGCACCTTCTGGAAAGCATCATAAACAGCTGCGATAAGGTCATGCCGGCGTTCGTATTACCTTCCATTCGAATAAATTTGTCTCGATAACCATCCCCAAAGATTTTCAATAATATTTATTGATATTATTGAAAATAATGGATTTTCCACTGGATACACTGTGTGTATTGCTGCATTATTTGTTGGAAAATCCAGCGTTGGCCTTCAAACATTTGGTTAAAATTCATTTTTTGCACTTCTAAGAGCTCGATGTAGCTTTGCGAGTTTTGTCGGTCCCCCAGGACTACCAAATCAATAGCACAGTGAAAAGAATTTGCTGCCCATCCCATGATGGAATCAACACTGGCGTGGCGGTGAGACAAGGATAGCTCTGATTTCCTGAAATCATAGAAATAATATCTAAACCCATCTGGTCCATCTAAATTAAACTTTTTCTCGTCCGAAAAAAACTAACTGGAACCATTCTTCCTTCCAACGCAGATGTCCACGGCAATATTCCAATCGTGCCCTTCTATTTTGCTGGAGCAAACGTGGTTTTTTCGTAAGTTTTTATCGCCGGAGATGTGAACACTTTTTTATTATCCTCTGAACAATACGGACACTGGTCGAGACTCCAATTTTCTGCTTTATTTTTTTGCATGTAGCATCGAGTTTGAAGCTTCGTGCAAAATGGCTCTATGATCCCGGTCTGTTCTCACTCTTGCTGTACGACCTCCTTGATTGTTTCCGTAATTTCGAAGTTTGGTGTTGATTTTTTTTTTTTGAATTCTTAATTTTTTGAGTACGGTATCAATCAATACATGTAAAATGGTTAGGCTTAAGAATCTGGCACAGAACTTGGTACAGAACAAATCTGGCAGTTCTACTTGTACATTGATCCGTCAAACCGTTTCCTATGTTTAAAATGGTCATAAATATTGGACGTATGCGAGAGTTAGACATAACAATTAAAGATGAATTACAAAGGAACCTTCCTCGTTCAGGTCATTAAAGTATGGCAGAGTTTCTCACTTCAATCTACTTTATACCATAGTAAATTTCTCCCATATTGATTTTTCGATTTGCTTTAGATTAGAATTTTATAGCTTGAACTTTTGTTGTTGTTTTATTGTTTGATTAATTATATTTTATTAGATAGACGTAAAAAGCAACAATAAAGCTCAAAAGCACTATAAAACAGAAAATGAAAAAAAAACATTACTGATGATGGATTTTTATTTTATATTCAACGTTTTATATTTTTGTTCGCGGGGTTAATTAAATTTTATCTTTTTTTATGATCTAACGCATTAGAGCTGGGCCGTTTGTAATTTAAAGCCGCTTGATTACACGAAGATGATAGGCGCAGCGCTTTTAAGGCAATCAGCAAACAAATCATCATTATGTGTACCCATCTACCTCATATACTCCGTATTTATTTTCCTAATGTGCAGCACAAAGCATTTTTCCATTTCGTAATTTCCGATTTACAAATTTTTCCACATTTTCACTTCCCCCATGGTATATGTATATATACTCTTAGGTATAATCGAACGAAGTGAAAATAATCTTCAAATTAATAGATCACAAATCAACTTTAACCTGTTCCAATCATCAATAATATTTTCTTCTTGTGTTTACGCGCCTACATCTTCCATATATACTCGTACATACATAACCGTATATAATTTTCATCATCATTTCATTTCGAGAAACGAGAAGGAATTTTTAGAATTTTCAAATACAAAATTAATTTATTCCTCTTTTTGGTATTCGTTCGTCCAATTTGCCTTGTATCGCACGTCCCGTGCTAAAAAGATATGAAGCACACAGATTAACGAATATTTGAACACCCGTCGCCCAATCTCGACCGATAACGTATATATCGGCATATCTCTTGAAATCATAAAAACATAATTTTCATCTACATATCATACTAAATATATTATGTATTTCCAACGAAAAAAACAAGTAGAAAGTTTTTCCGTTATAATTTTCATTCACATTCACAATTGTTTTGGAAAAATAATAAAGTATTTTATTTATTGAAAATATAAAAAGCACACCCCCAAGTCCTCGATAGCAGGAAAAACTCAAATCTGATATCGAGAAGTAAATTTTTTTTTTATAATTTTATGTAAGGATGATGCTGTTTTAGGGATGATGTGCTAGGTACATGTGTATGCGAGTGAACATATTCAAAATTGAAAAAACTTGTTTGTATGAATCTTAAAGAAATCGAAAAGGGTGATGATGATGATAATGTCGATGATTATATGTTTGTGTTCACGAGAAATATAAAAGATTCAACCTCATTCCATGCACTTGTGTATTTGATATACATGATCAAATGGGTGGAAAATTATGAAAATGGAAAACACTACCATCGGCATACAGTTGGTGTAATAAAGATATAGAAAAACTGACTTTATATTTAAGGTAGATATTTTGAGAGGAATTTGCGTCAGAGATGAGCAACATTTAATTTAATAGTTTTAAGGAGATATCTAAACCAAACACTTTGATGTACACTATACGAGTTTTATATTTATTATAACGTAGGGAAAAAGGTTCCAACACAGAGCGACAAAGTAGATTGGTTGTTTCTGTTGATTCTGTGTATGACATTCCTCACTTTGGTGATCTCAATGAAGCAGCGGTGAATGCCTCAAAACAACATTTACGTTGACAAGCAATGACTTACTAATACTACAGAATTTATAATTCCTACTCATTTTTCGGTCGTCCGTTGAAGTCAATTCCTTATTCTGCCGAGTTTGATACAACAGTTCTTATATCACCTTGCAGACGATTTATGAGCACTTGATATCGGATTCGTTGAATTTGGCTATGTTTTTTTTTTATTTTTTTTAAAATTATTACAACTGACAATTTAGTCACTTGTATTTGAAAAGATCCCATTGGCCAGCTCCATTTATATAGGTTATTTACTGAAGTAGCCTTTGCACTGGTGTCCTTAATCCATTAAATCAATTGGTTTCGTTCTTTGCAATCGTCTTACTGCATGTGATGGACACTTCCCACTAAGCTCTTCATCGGAATTACTGCAAGTTTTGTATTTCTTCTTGAACCGTCTGGATATTTAGATCCCTATATATGAAGGTCAGCATTCCTAATGTACCACGGAGCGTTAACTTTACCACGTAGCACTTTGTTTTGAGAAGTTGGTTTTATTTTGGTGGCGGTTTACTTTGTACAGCCCCAGTGCTATATTCCGTAAGTCCATACAGGCTTTAGCACCTGTTGATATAATAGCAATTTGTTTTCGGTTAACAATTCCAAATTTTTCCCGACCAGCCAATACATTTTTCGATATTTGATATTAAGTTCATCTTTTTTCTTTTTAACGTCTCTTTCCATTTGAGCATGGTATCTAAGGTCATCCCTGGATATTTAGCCTTATTTGTATACGGAATTTGCAGATCGTTAATTAACGGACTTTTACATCAGTAAAATTCACATGCGTGGATTTCGATTCACTGAGCCCGACACGCCACATTCTTGTCCATTTTATGATTTTGTCACATGCTTCTTGGAGTTTCGTTGTCGAATGTTGCAACGGTAACATCGTTTAATTGAGGTAAATCTCTGGTGAAGAGTAGGTAAAAAATAGGCCCCAAAAACCCTGCGGGAATCCTGCCGAAATCATCTTCTTCATATTTCACCGAAAGTGGCGATTCTCTAGGTATGATTTTAAAATCATATAATATTGTTTTGGTAAATCTCTATGTAGTTTGAAGAGTAAACCTCTACGCCACACCTTATTGAAGGTCTGCGCCACATCGGAGCCGCTCGAAACGCGATATTTCAAAACACGATTTTTCGATTAAAACGAGAAATGGTACAAAACGCGATATTTTAAAACGCGATACTTCAAAACGCGATACAGTACAAAACGCGATATGGCACAGAATAATGTGCATTGCGAAGCTACAGGAGCGCAGCTACCCGCCTGATATCACCCGGTCCTATACTCCCGCTTTTATCAATTTTTAAATTCCTATAAACTGAACTTTTTTCTAAGGAGCGGAGCGACTGGAGTGCAACGACTCGCCTGATATAACAACGGGCTGTCCTCCCGTTTCTATTAATTTTTAAATTCGTATAAACTGAAGTTTTTTTTTTCTAACTAAGGAGCGAAGTGCTTACCTGATATAACCCGATCCTATACTCCCGCTAATATCGGTTTTTTAAAGTCCTATACTGAAATTAAATTTCCCTTTTTCCAGAATGTACATTGCGAAGCGACTGGGGCCGACCCGCCTGATATAACCCGATCCTAAACTCCCACTCCTATCAATTTTTAAATTCCTATGAACTGAAATTAAATTTCCCCTTTTCCTGATATAACGCGGTCCTATACTCCCGCTTTTATCGATTTTTAAATTTCTATAAACTGAAATTTTTTCTAGCTAAGGAGCGACGCAACTGGAGTGCAGTGACCCGACAGGTATAATTCGTTGCTGTACTCCCGAACTGCTGAAGTTTTTCTTTCTAACTAAGGAGCGAAGTGCTTACCTGATATAACCCGATCCTCTACTCCCACTCTTATCGAGTTTGAAATTGCTATAAACTGAAGTTTTTTTTTCTAACTAGGGAGCAAAGCCCTCACCTGATAAAACCCGATTTTATACTCCCGCTAATATCGGTTTTTAAATTCTTTAAACTGAAATTAAATTTCTCCTGATATAACCCGATCCTAAACTCCCACTCCTATCGATTTTTAAATTCCTATAAACTGAAATTAAATTTCCCCATCACCCGCCTGATTAAATCACAACCCGAACCCAAACTCCCGCTCCTATCCATTTTGAAATTCTTATAAACTGAAATTTAATTTCCCCTTCACCCTCCTGATATAACCCGATCCTAAACTCCCTCTTCTATGGATTTTTAAATTTTTATAAACTGAAATTAAATTTCCCCTTTTCCAGAATGTACGTTGCGAAGCGACCGGAGCCGACCCGCCTGATATAACCAAATCCTAAACTTCCACTCCTATCGATTTTTAAATTCCTTTAAACTAAAATTAAATGTCCCCTATGTGGATTATAAAAAAAATTGAAATAAAATAATTTAAATAACAGAATATTTTTTTATTTGTATAAAAGTTGGGATTTGGGGCGGTAGCCCTCAAACTAAAGGTATAAAATGATTTAAAATAATCATAAAAGCATTTGTGCTTCGAAAAAAGAAAATATTTTTTCGCGTTTGGGTAGTCTTTTAAGACCATTTGGGGCATTTAGGGCCACTTGGGATCATTGAGAGCTACTTGGGGTCGTTTCTGGATATTTTCATGGCCATATTCTTAATCAGCATTCTAAAGTACCTTAGTATACCGATTTTCAGAATTTTTGGAGTTATATAACTTATTCGGAAGTATAACCACGCAGTTAAAATTTTCGGCCGTCAATTGATATCAGGTGCGAATTGAATGAAAAATTGAATTTTATTAAAACCTTCAATGTTGAGCATTTCTGTATCTTGGACACTTTCATTCAGTCCCTTGAAATTTCATATATTTATTTTTACAAAAATAGTAAAAATATTCTGTATATTGACAACCTCTTTATATTGTAACTTGGACACTGAAAATTTTCGTCTAATCTTTAATAAATTACCCTTTATATATTGGACACGAACACTTTTGTTCAATATCAGTAATTCGATTTAATGATAAAAAATATCACGTTTTGTACCATATCGCGTTTTGTGCCGTATCGCATTTTGAAATATCACATTTCGAAATATCGTGTTTTGTTCCATATGGCGTTTTGAAATATTGAGTTTTGGAATATCGCGTTTTGTACCGTATCGCGTTTTGTACCATCTCGCGTTTTGAAATATCACGTTTTGAAATATCGCGTTTTGTACCATATCTCGTTTTGTACCATATCGCGTTTTGAAATATCTCGTTTTGAAATATCACATTTTGTACCATATCGCGTTTTGTACCATATCACGTTTTGAAATATCGCGTTTTGAAATATCGTGTTTTGTTCCATATGGCGTTTTGAAATATTGAGTTTTGAAATATCGCGTTTTGTACCGTATTGCGTTTTGTACCATCTCGCGTTTTGAAATATCGCGTTTTGTACCATATCGCGTTTTGTACTTTATCGCATTTTGAAATATCACGTTTTGAAATATCGCGTTTTGTACCATATCGCGTTTTGTACCATATGACGTTTTGAAATATCGCATTTTGAAATATCGTGTTTTGTACCATATCGCGTTTTGTACCATATCGCGTTTTGAAATATCGCGTTTCGAAATATCGCGTTTTGAAAAATCGCGTTTTAAAATATCGCGTTCCAAATGGGACCCGCGCCACATCTAAGAAGATACTAGAGCAAACATTTTCCCTCTCTAATGTATTCTCAATGACATCTGTAAGCCTATGAACCTACTCAATAGTTGAGTGTTTCATTCTGAAACCAAAGTGATATGCTGGGATAAGGTTTCTTTGTTCTATGGTTCTTTGCAATTTTTTGAGCAACAGCCTCTTGAACAATTTCGCTAGTGTTGGTAGAAGTGAAATTGGCCAGTAAGATTTTCTATAATTCGGTGGCTTGCCCGGTTTCGGAATCATTATTATTATTACTTTTGCTAATTTCCACTGCATTGACACAATTTTTTTTCTGAGGAACTCATTGATTATGTGCAATAATTTAGAGGGTACCTTTGTCAAGCGCTTTATTATTTACCCTGTTATCAGATCGTAACCAGGAGCTTCATCGGCTTTTCTATTCTTAATTCCAACTTTTTGTTATCTGGGCGTTTACGTAACTGGTCTGCCGTCCTAGAAGTTGAAATGTTCTTCAAGATGTTGAGCAAACATATCAGTTTTATCTTTCGCACTTCTTGTCTAGTGCCCATTGTTTCATTTTTCACTGCTTTTATGAGTGCCTTAAGTTTGATGCACAAGTTGTTTAAGGTCATTTTATCTTGCGGCGCACGCGTAGTCTGCCATTTCTTTCGGGCGTTTCGTTTTTCCTACACTAGTTCTCTTACTTCTATTGGGTAAATAACGGAGTTTCCGTTCCCGGATAATAATTTTAGGGTGCACTCCCAAGCCGACCACTGTATGACATCAAGGAACCTGTCTAGTTCCTCTTATATTTCATTTTCACTTTTGGTTGGCACTTGAAGTACCATTTTTTCCTTGTTACGAAATGGTTCAAATCCATTCCGCAATTTACCCATTGTACAATATACATAAATACTATATTTAAAAAAAATTGAAAAACAATGAAAAATTGAAGATAAATGAAAAAATTAAATTGAAATATAAAATAAAATAAATGTAACTATCGCTCTTCAGTTGGGCCCCCGGTAATGTTGAGCGTCTTTGAATATAATAGCGTTGGGCGCCTTCCCACCGTAAACCGAAAATTTGGCCTTGATAGGACGCCAAAAAACGTTAGGCTTGTTTTCCAGCCGATTACTAAACATTCACAAATGGCTGGCTGGCCACCTGCTTGTTGCGGTGCCTTTAACTGGGGAAGGAACATAACACAATTCTGCAAATTTAACGGATAAGCGTAGGCAATACACCTACTTTATAATCGTTAGAGATCCTGGCCAGCGAGAAGTATACGACTCGTAACATGACCGGTGTGAAGTTTCTGGACATTTTTAAATTATTGGACGCTTTAAATAAAAATTAAATTAGCTGTGCTTCAATGACATTTCTCTCTTTCTCTCTGGCATTATATCCCATCAAGAGATTTGTATAAACAAAATAAAACATGAATAAATCGGCCGGAGGTAGAATAAGCTTAAAAATGAATATTATTATTAAAAGTTGTTTGAAATTCGAAAGAATACGAGTCGAGATTGTGGAAGGTGGTCATCGATCTCACTATGTTTTTATGTTAGATCAGTCAGATATGGGCATGGTGATTTTTTGAACTTTGTCGTAGTTCTGGAATTGCAAACATGCCTCAGAAGCTTATCATTGCGGTTTAACTAATTTTTACGGACTTGTAGTTTGTCCTAACTTGTCCAAAACACAACATCGTTTCCAATTAATAATAAAATTTAACAATGTAAAATACATTATTTCGGGAAAAAAAATATTATAATTTTTAACAGATGAAATTTACACGAATTGAAAAATGAAAATAAAATAAGGTCAATGATAAAATCTTCATTATCAGCCGTAATTAAAAAACACTAAATATATTATAGAATATGGAAATAAATTGAAATGATATGGTATTCAGAAATCGAAGTGAAAACTGTTTGTCCTGAGGTAACAACGTTTGGAATAGCTATTTGCAGTTTGTAGTAGACCCAATCGAACTAGAAAACATGAGTTTTCCGGAAATATTAGGGGAACACTAGGTTTAATATTCAAAAGTTGTAAAGGTAAAAATCGAAGTAAAAACCCTCAATCCTTAGACACTTCTAAGAGGTTACAACTTTCAGAAAAGGTGTTTTCAATTTGTACTAGACCCAATCGAACTAGGAAACATGAGTTTTCCGGAAAAATTAGGGGAACACTAGGTTTAATATTCAAAAGTTGTAAAGGTAAAAATCGAATTAAAAACCTTCAATCCTAAGACACTTCTAAGAGGTTATAACTTCCAGAGAAGGTGTTTTCAGTTTGTACTAGACCCAATCTAACTAGAAAACATGAATTTTCTTGGAAAATTAGGGGAACACTGGGTTTTAAATTCAAAAGTTGTATAGGTAAATATCGAAGTAAAACTCTTTTATCCTAAGATACTTCTAAGAGGCTACAACTTTTGGTAAATGAGTTTTTACTTTGACTTTCCCGAGAAATCTAGGGAAACACGTTGTTTAATAGTCAAAAGTTTTAGAGGTAACCTACCATGTTAAAATCCTTTATCCTATGATACTTGTGATAGGTAATGAATCCAACTATTAACAAATACATTTGCGGTCACTAGATTTTCGGATTTCCATTGAATACAAGTCGGAAGATGGTCATCGATCTCACTATGTTTGTATGTTAGATCTATTAGATGACTATGTTCAACGCGATTTTAAGAATTTTGTCATAGTTCTGGAATAATCAAACATAGCCAGAAGATTATCATTATTGCTATGACTGGTTACATAAGTTTCAAGCTAAAGATTGCGGTGTTTTATCTTTAGGTGCATTAATTAAGAGGGTTTTTGTTTTTTTGCGTTTATATTTTTTAAATTTTTTTTGTTTTTTATATTTTTTAAGTTGTTATCACTTAGAAGTATCTTAGAATTGAGGGTTTTTACTTCGAATTTTACCTTTACAACTTTTGAATTTTAAACCCAGTGTTTCCCTAATTTTTCAGGAAAACTCATGTTTTCTAGTTCGATCAGATCCAGTACAAAGTGAAAACACCTTCTCTGGAAGTTGTATCCTCTTAAAAGTGTCTAAGGATTGAGGATTTTTACTTCGATTTTAACCTTTACAACTTTTGAATATTAAACCTAGTGTTCCCCTAATATTTCCGGAAAACTTATGTTTTCTAGTTCGATTGGGTCTAGTTCAAACTGAAAACACATACTCTGGAAGTTTTAACCTCTTAGAAGTGTCTTAGGGTTGAGTACTACGTTTTAACTTTGGTTTTTTACCTATACAACTTTTGAATATTAAAAGCAGTGTTCCCCTTATTTTTCTGGAAAATTCATGGGTAGTTTGTGTATCGCTATTCACCTAGTCATTTAATAAATCCAACATTAAACCATAGTAAAATTGACGACCACCTCCTAAAATCTAGACTTGTATTCTTTTGGATTCTAAGCAGGTTTAATAATATTTATATTTTAAGCTTATTCTTGTTTTATACCAATATAACCTTATTTTTTTAGTTTTTAAATATAATTGTAATGATTTTTGATATGTTAAAGCTATCGGTAAGACCAATGATTTACAAATGCATATATAACGTTACAAATATTTATATTTTTTGTTGTGAAAGAAAATCTTTAAGCTCTTGCTATGTAAAATATACTTTCGCCTAAATGTTTATTTTTGATGTACTATTTTACTAATACATATACAGATTTTTTTACTTAGGATTTATTTAGGAATTATTTCACTCCGGTGGATTTGGTCGCCTCAAATGAGGTTTCATAATCATATTTTCATTTCGGATAATGACTAATGAGTGATTAATTCATTGATCCTAAACCAGCCGTGACATTTTTTCATTGTAACCACCGGGAATCGAACCCGGGACCTCCGGACGCTGGAGCAAGCATGCTAACCACTTTGCCACTGGGCCGGCATTGACATTCCGCAATAACAAATATCACGCGCATTTTCAAATTGGCATAACTGGATTATTTTCGTATTATCAAATTGGCATCCTCCAATCGTCAATAGATGTTACACGGATATTTGCCTACGTGTACATTTTTTAATAGTGTAAATATAAAAATAAATTTTGTTTGTAAAAAAGATTAAATTTTTGTATTTCAAATTTTTCTTTTCTTAAATAATTTTAATCATCAGGAATATACGCAATTTGTATGTTTGAAATGGCATATGTTGTGGAATTAAAATCACCTAATTAGCGTTATCAGCGTTTTAATATGAAAGTATGTCGTTGAAGCTTTGTTATAAGCTCACAAGAATGTCAGAGATTGAAGCGGAGGGCTTTCGCATAGAATTTTTGCACGTTCACTTTATCTTCGATTTTTATATGAAAGGATGACGTTCTAGCTCATGGCAAATTATACGAATCTCAAAGATTGGATTCCATATTGACTATTATCGAAATAGGCTCTCGCATTGAGTTTTTGAGGAGATGAGCAGTTACTCATAGTAGTTTTAAACAGTTTGATTTGCAGTCACTGAGCTGGGTTATGGCGTTGGCGGGTGCAACGTCTTTATCGAGAACGTGAAGAATAATTCACGATAACGTTGCGTTTTTCATGGTGAGATGCTAAAATATAAAAGTGAAAATCAACGAACGCTGGCGGAGTCGGTGGTACGGCTCCAAAATTTCATTACCGTTAATAAATATTTTAACTTAAATTTAGAAAAATCTCTCGCTCGCAAAAAACATCATATTTAAGACATCGTCGTTCAATCTGGATCTAAATTTTGTTGCAATTAGTCCAGCAGCAAAAAATGCCCGTTTGGAGTCCACGCTTGTTGGTCGAACAGACAAAATGAATGGCAATGAAGGTTATTGCTGGTGTTTCCTGTGATGATGGTTCAATTTCCTATATAGAATTATTTTTGCTCTCTTGAGCCATTTTGAATTCCAATTCTTTGTAAGCGAAATTGTAATATTGTAAGCAAATTTTCGAGGCACCTCAACAATTTTTTAGCAATTGTGTTCTTATTGGTTTTGTTAAATATTCCATAATTTTATAATCCATTTGAAATCGGTGGCTCAAATAGTTAGGAAAATACATCGGAATAAACAGGACGTCTTTCTATGATTCTAAAAATAAGAGCATCTTTTAGTTCCTTACTGAAGGGTATATTCTGAAGAGTGAATTCATCGAGCGTAAACAACAACGTAATATCCGCAATACAAAGATTTACATCCTTACGGCATAATGCATGTACAGCAGTTTTTATTGGTAACAAGGCTGTTATTATAGTTGGCAATAATTGAAATTCTGGTTCTTAGAAGGATATCGGAGGCTCGATGTCAATAAAATCGATCCAACATCATCACTCATCAGGAGGCGGCTCCAACGGGTCTCAGTATCTAAAGAACGCTAAGCTCTTTGTTCAAGTCGTTTTTGATATGCCTTCGGTTTCTTCATAATCTGAACTTCCTCAACGAAATTGATGTCATTGTTGCTATTACTAGAGTCAATTGACTCATCTTGTTCCACAAAATTATCTCTTTTATATACCACATACCAAAGTATGACTAATTGGATATCGTGAGCAAAGCACAAGCTTCCCCACTTTCTCCATTAAAGATTCGGTTAGTTTAGTATTACGAATGGTACCACATTTTTCAGCTGATTTTCACCGTTGAATTCGGGTTAAACTGAGATTCCAAAATTAATCGTGAGAATCTACATTTACATTCATAAAACGATGCTAACAGCTTCAACTTGGTTTATTATTAAAGACATCTGTTTTTTCAATGTAGTTTGTATGGACTAACCATATTGTAGTACCATTTTTTTTTTATTCGGCGAATTCGGCATGTTTTTAAATCCTTCGATGACGGCTTGTAAACTATTGTCAATAGTGTCGTTAAATTATTTTTTATTTTTGTATTACTAGAATATACGAGACTACTGAGTGTCGATTTTGTACCTAAAATGACAGCGCGAGGTGAGCAAACCGGAAAAACATAGTAGTGGTTATTTTATTAATATTGGATTAGTGTGTCAAATGCGGTTTCGTATTGTTTAAATGTTTGAAAATAAAAAATCAAATCACATAGCAAACAATCGGTTCCACTGCTCAAAAGTAAGCGAATAGAAGAGGTGACACGGTGTCCTCACTATACAAAATCGCTGAGACTTTCCAGTGGACCTAGAATACTACAGGCCACACTGTTTTAAAAATTTTGCTATATGACGTCAATTTATGTCGACAGTTCTCTCTTTGGGTATTATAGGCAGCATTAAAAATAAAAAGATTGTTTTGATTTTTTTTTGTGTTTGCTGTCATATTGATAAGAGAAAAATTGTAAACAAACATTAAGAAAAATATTTTAATAATATGTTTTAAAATTTAATAAAAAGCCATTGGTAAAAGTATTAATTGATAATATTATTATAAAATTATGCATTATAAATTATCTTAAATATGTAAATACGTATAAAATGTGTACACATTTCCTATAATTGACGAGAAGACATAACCTTACTTTTAGCACTCGTATAAAAATTTTTTTTTTATGTTTGTTTTCGTTTTTTCTTTTTATGAACATGACTGCCGCCTACAGTTCAAAGAATAAACTGTAGACATAAATTTAATGACATAGCAAGCAGTGTGGCCTGTAGTATTCTAGGTGCACTGGACTTTCTCTCATACATATTTTATGTGTGTGTATGTTTTTTTCAATGTATTGATAAATAATTATCAAACAAATATCATAACTGGGTATTTTAGTCTCATAATAATTTCTTCAAATGTCAAAAAATCTGTAAATATTGTCAACCAATTTAATAGATTTTTATGATAATTTGCTGAGAGTTTCAAAATTTGTATTGCATACTTACACATACATTCATAAATTTAGTCTCATGATAGAAAATTTCAGCGATTTTGCATAGTGAAGACCTCGTCTGAGGTATACGTCATCATCAAAAATATTCAACTGGTTCAACCGGAACTTTTTATTTTGCTACTTGCCTTATGGGCTAGTTATATAGACGAAAACGAAACGGACTGAAACGTAATGAAACGGAAAGAATCGTGTGTATGAAAACTACACAATTGACAATTTGACATGTGCTTGTAAGGATAAGAAAAAAATCATAACCGATAGTGTATAGCCGCAAAGTTGAAACGAAAGCAAATTGAATTGAATCAATTTCTCCGTCCGTTTTCGTTTCTTCTATATAATTATTTTAGTATGTTTTCATGTATTCAATTCGTTCGTTTCGTTTCGGTCCGTTTCGTTTTCGTCTATATAACTAGCCCATTAGTAAAATTGACGAACAAAATGCACAGACACATGAGAGAAAAAATACAATACAAATATAAAATTGTATATTATACAGTGTATATGTACACAAAATTATTGTTCATCCCGCCAGCTCGCGCTCTAATTTTTAATACAAAATCGACACTCTGGTTTGCTGGCTTCACTTGTAGAAGCCTATTGATTTTTTTTTTATATTTTTTATTAAATTCAATGCAATCTGTTTTGGGGCACAAGGCTCTCACTACTCGTTCGCGGTTTTGCTTATCCCGTCTTTACTTTATACCTATTCAGCCAACTCCGGCTATCTGGACATTGCACAGCTCTATGGCAGCTTATACTGGCCATGAGTTTTGCACACCGACAGGGGTCATACATGTGTTACATTTCACCACAGATCTCACCACGGTGCTTTACGATCCAAACGCCAAAGTTTAACCGCTGTGCCATTTGGTTGGTAGCCTGTTGGCCTGTGTTGGCTCTTTAAATGTAGCCAGCTTGCACTTATTCTAGCACATTTAATAGTCCAACTACATTTTAAGCATACTGCTGTGTAATTAAAACTCTATAATATTTACCGAAATACCGGTATTTTAGAGATGATTTACCGATATGGCGGTAATCAAATTTGAGTCGATTTATCGGTAAATCGGTAAATCGATTTACCGGTATTGCAAACACTAATTACATTAGTGCAAGTGCATTTTCACTAAGAAGAAACCAATTTTAGTGGACAGTTCTCTATGAAAATTTTAAAAAATGTCATTTGTTGATGTTCGATATCGAAAGTAAATGATTATTGGAAGCGGTGATACATATTAGAATAACGTACCACTACCAAAACAATTGAAAGACTAGGTGAATAAGGAAATGCCGAAAATTCTGAGCAGACTTCAGACGAACAGTCTCAGTTTCATTCATTTTACTGCAAAAATGGTAATCCAATATTTTGATTTTTGGTCTGTAAGTATTTCGGGTTTTTTGCCAGGTTGACGTTTTTACAATTCAATATTAACTCTTTTATTAACTCTTTTAAGGTCGAAACATTATGGAAAGTGGTAACAAATAAATTTCTCTATGGTAAGAAAAAATGTTATCCATTTAATAAGCCCATAGTAATGCATGTAATATGTGGCGCTAGTGTTTATTAATGTAAAAAAAATAAATGGCTCTGAAATAAAAATTGAGTCAAAAACTACAATTGCCATTAGCTTCAACTTTTCTTAGTATAGACATGCTAATGGTAACAACATATATATATGCAAAAACCGTTTCAGTAAATGACAATTTTTCGCAGAGTCGACTTTCGTTTTCGTTCTGTTTGTCACAAGTATCGTTTTGCTTAGCTATTCACTTAGATTGTCTTATTATAATCACAGAAAACAAATTCCAATTCGACAAATTCAATACCCACCTTGCTCTGTTAATTAATATCTACTACGACTTCACACGGCTGTATCTAAAATTTGACCCATAGACCCAATTCAAAATTTTGGCGTTTGAAAGGTGGATCCTTCCTCTACAAATTCCATACCAACGTTGCTCTGTTAATTAATTTCTGCTACGATATCACACGACTATATTTAAAATTTGACTCACAAACTCATCCATAATAATTGTTTTCTTACTAATAACAAGAATGATTGATTTTGCGTTTTTGGATTAACCATGCCAGTAAATTGTTTGTTATTAAATAAATTTCTAATGATATAAATTTCTGCGTTTCAATATTTTTTTTTTTGGTTTCGAGATGGTTCGAACACCTGTCGCTATTTGTTTACTGAAATTTTTTGTATTGTAATTCTTTTTCGGGATAACAAAAAAAAATATATCATGATAGTAAAAATGTCATGATAGTAAAAAATTGTCTGGATGACATTAAAAACTAGCGTGATACAGAAAATTTTTCGGGATGACACTGAAAAATATCGTGATATTCGTTTTATAGTGTTGCCATCGCATTTCTTTGGGGTTTTTTTTCGGGCTAACTTCACAGACATTTAGAATATTAATAATTTTATTACACATAAATATTATATAATAAAAAAATATTTCCAAACAAAAATTTATTATATAAATATTATAATTATTATTATAAAATAAAAGATGCCTCATCTGATGCGACAAAGTCTCAAAATAGAATAGAAAGAATTTTACTTCATTAAAATGTCAGGTAAACAACTAACTAGTATTAATATTGACTTCGTTGTGTGGCACTATTCTGTTCAAATATTTTTTTCCGGCCTACTGAGGAGAAAAGTTTGATGTTAAAATTTATATGAATTGGGAATAATTTTCCCTTATCTAAATTGGCAGGGAAAATTATTGACGATTGGTAATGTAGAGAAAACACCACTTACTGGAATAAAATAAAGCTGTGATTCCATGCCAGCGGCAAATTTTAATAGTTCTGATTCCATGTAAGAAAGTATCTAAAATCACGCTCCAATCGTCAATTCCCAATTTAATTTTGTTTTCAGAAAATTTAACACTAGCCCTTTACCTCAGTATGCCGGAAAAAAATATTTGAACAGAAATCACATCTAAATTCTTTCCCCAATTCAATATTCCCGGGGAATTACCAGAATAGCGCCACTGGTAAGTAAATACTAATAACAATAAATATTTGAAAATTATGTAATACAACTTAATTTAGTTTTTTTTTCAGAATTTTAAAATTTATAGAAAGATAAGAATGTCTTATTTATATAAACAGAAGAAAGGTAAATAAGAATATGTATCTACTTTCAATTTGTTAACTAATTTCTTTTTATTTTTTAGGTATTCTTAGCAAGTAGCACAATGTGATGTTTATTATTGTCGCCGTTAATCATTTCCCAGATTCTTACTAGTATTTCGTCATCTGTTCTCAGCAAGTGCCACAACGCCCAATAACTTTTCCAACTTATGATATCTAAAATTTCTTCGGTCGATAATTAGAGACGGGTGGAGTGGAGTGGATGTTAGAACCGGCTATATAAAGAGAGCATCAAGAAATCCTGTTCTTATGCCAATCTGCTTTACTGCATTTATCACGTTATATATCAAACTTAATAGACAACTCCAATGTGAACCTGCAGTTTATTAAATTCGTTACTCTACAACTTAATACTTCCACATACCACACAATGCCCATATTAGCTATAACCAAAAAACGATAAAATCATTTCTTATACACCACACAAGTCCTAAAATATCTCTACATAATCGACACATAATCCAAAATAAAATAAGTCTGAATGAAAATTTTTGCATCATCACGACATCAGCCATATAAAAAAATTCTTGGTATTAAGTGAAAATAAAAATAAATTTCATAAAATTATGGCGATGGTTTGGGTCGGTCAATTTTTCCAAAAATAAGAAACCAAATATTACTATCATTATTACTATTAGAATATGATTATTGTTATTAGGATTAGCATACCACATAAAATACACAAAAAGATAATTTTACGAAAAAATGCTGAACGAAGCAGAAATTGCTTTCAATACTATACGTATTTGTTCCATCATATAATTTGGAAATATAATTTTATGGATGTGATTACTATTACCAGAGTCATCCGATAATAGATCTTCCAGAGAAGTATCAGAAATAAATTTGACTCATATTTCTTATTCGAATTAGAAATCTATAAAAGGTTGTCTATGCTAATACACAGATTTATGTTTACTTTACCGTATATTTTTATGTTTACCAACACCTATTTGATGTAATATTTAATGTCTACAGTAGAATACAAATTTTCAAATTTCATTTAATAATTTTAATGGAAAATATATGTGTGGGTTCAATATAGTGAAAATCGATGGCTGGGTGGTGGCTTTAGGGGACTTAAATCGTAACTAATTATCGAGTTCATGGACAACAGGTGCATTAAAACCATGAACAAGGACGTTCAAATTCGGCAAAAAATAAATTACAAGCCAATTCTATTGAAATGTAATACTTGGAGTAATCTGCACACAATAATCCTTCGAATTTTCAAATTAAATTAGGATTATCCAACCATAATTTCACATAGATTACAGCAGACGAACGAAAAATCATTTTCATTTCACAAAAATAATGTAAACATAACAGAAAAGTCTGTTATTAATATTGAATTTTCCGTCTTTTCCAAGAATTTTTTCTCGAGAAAAAAACAAAACAAAAATTGATGTCATCTTTTTATTGAATGTTGTGTGTTGTTGTACTCCCCCTTGACTATGTGACTTAAAGATTCCTGTGTCAATGGTATACGTAAAAAATATTTTAGGGCAAGCTTAGCTAATTAAGAGTCCGCGAGCTACATTTACATAATTATAAGAAGCAAAAATGCTTATAAAATTTGGTTTCTAGATTGATTTTTGATTGAAATATTAATTGTAGATCAAAATATGGTATCTAAGCATTTTTCACGACTAAAATGGATTTTAAGCTGGAGAACTCGGTTAATTCTTAATATTTGTAAAATTCGCAGGTATAGTATCGCAGGTCTATATTATAGTACATACATGAAAAATTTATACAAAATTTATCGGTTAGGATTTTCACTATAATTTTTCAGAAATTAGAAAAACCGCAGAAAGATTTGGTCAAAAACCGAAAAGAAATTCTATGGCCGCAGAAAATCAAAAAATTATAGTGAAATGTTCATTTGTTGAACATCAAGAGGCTTACACTTTGTAATGGTAATATTTATTTAATTAAACAACAGCTTGTTAGTTATAAGCTTTTTATTTATTGCGACTTACTCCCATCACGGCTGTACAATATGTGATGTTTTAGCTTTACTCAAAGTGAACGGTTATATAAAAAAGAAAGAGAGTGATCGTACATTTTGTTTTATCTCATGGAGTGTGTTCATAACCGCACACTAATGAACTGCACTGAACGTAGCTGCAATTATAATGCGAGATACTGATGTTGTGGATTCGGTACTAAGACAGATAACAGAGTACGCGGTTGTTGTCCGTGTAAAAGTTCTACTGGAGATTTGCCACTGACTGGATCTTGTGTAACCCTGTAAGTATTGAGGTACTTTAAAAGAGTATTTTGTCGATTATCCTCATCTGCCATGATTTTAGTGAAAGCTGAATTGATTGTTCGGACGAATCGCTTAGCTTGCCCGTTCGAGCTGGGTGAAACGGAGGTGAAGTCAGATGCTTAATAGTGTTTTGTTCACAAAACTTTGGACAAAATTTTTCTGACGTGAACTGAGTGCCATTGTCGGACACTATTGTTTCTGGTAAACCCTCAATTGCTAAGATTGACTTAAATGTTTGCACAATAGTAGTTGCTGTGATTCTTCAGCTCGGCCGTATATGGAAACTGAGAGAAAGCGTCCACACAGATCACCCACATTTTACTGAAAAATGGACCTGCGAAACAAACATGGATACGCTCCCATGGATGCTTCGTAGCAGGCCAACTGAAGACTGTCTTCTTGGGATCCCTTATATTTCACTGGCAGACTGTACACTTTGTTAAGATACATTCTATATCTTTATTAATATTCGGAAACCAAATATGTCTCCGGGCCATCTGTTTTATTTTGATTGAACCCCAATGACCTTCGTGAAGAAGCTGAAGCACCTTTCGGGACCGCTTTCCGAATGACGACTCAGTTGTGTTCTGTTTGAAGAAGTATACAATTTGCCTGCAAAGATAAAGCAAACTTTCGATTGTAATATGGTTGTAGAAAAGTCATCTAAAGTCATTTGACTTATCTGGTCCACATTCATCAATGTTTTTTCATAATCATCAAATTTCTCATCTTTGCCTAATGGAAGTCTAGATAATGCATCTGCATTGGCATGCTTTTCATTTGGGTGATATTTGATGTCTTATTTATAACCTTTGAGAGCGATAGCCCAACGGTGAAGTCTTTGAAGTGTTGCAACTGGCATTTTCTTATTTGATGAAAAATTGTCGTTATCGGCTTATGATCCGTCAGTAATTCACATTTGCTGCCGTATAAATATTGGCGAAACTTTGTCACACCATAAATAATGGAAAGATCCTTCCAACTTGTCCATAAGCTTGCTGGTTTGTCGTCAACGTTTTTGATGAAAAAGCGATAGAAAGTTCAGATCCGTCTTGGAAACGGTGCGAAATTACGGCACCAACGCCGACTTAATCTGCACGCTTTTAGCAACTGGGACTTCAGAGCTTGAAACCCGGTTTCTTTTCGAATTCCAAACGAATTTCACACCTTTGTGGCGAAACTCATTAAGTGGGGTGGCAATTGAAGCGAAATTCATAATGAATTTATTGTAGCAATTAATTTTGCTAATGAATGCCTCCACTTGTTTGACATTAGTAGGACGCGGCATGTTCTTCAATGGCTCCAACCGCTTCTCTGATGGGATTATACCTTGTTGATTGATGATATGTCCCATATATTCTATGTTTCAAGCCGACTCAACAACTCTTTAAGATTTCGAAGATGTTCTTCGTTGCTTGCACCGGTAACAATTACGTCGTCAAGATATACTACGTACATTGGAATGCCGGTGGTAACTTCTGCCATCAAACGTTGAAAAAGTTTCACGAGCACTTTCGATGCCGAAAAGTAAACGTTGGTATTGAAAAAGCCCAGAGGGTATTTTAATTACTGTTAACTGCTTATTCTCCTCTGAGAGCTCAACCTAAAGATATGCGTCGCTTAAATCGATTTTAGTGAAGAACTGCCTTCCTTGGAGCTTGTGAAATAATTCTTCTATCCGCGGAATTGGGTATCGATCGATTTTGATTTGTTGGTAATGGTCACATCGATTTAAGGATGCCGCTAGACACTATAGTCTCTGAATTTCGTCATTTACATCCTTCTTCAATGCAAATGGCACATTGTAAAGCTTGAAATTTTTCAGGCGAGCTTCAGGTTTTAATGTAATTTCCGCCTGAAAAGAATTGCATAATCCGAGAGTAGACGAAAACAGATTTGGGTAATCTGCACAAATCTTTGAACTCCATTCGACTAGGTATTACTGAAACGTATTCATTACAGAACATACACTAGCTAGATTACGATTTATTGACGTCCAATGTTCAAAATGTAATGCATTGATCCACAGTAAACCAAGAATATTTGACACTTAGTCGCTGTCGACGACCAGGAGTGGTAGCATGCACTACTTACCTTTACACATAACTTGCACCGTGCACACCCTTTGAGGTTAACGGTAGCATCGCCGTAAACCTTCAGGACCTTATTAATCACTTCGTTTTTTTTTGAGAGCTTAAAATTGGTAGTATCCATTAAGTCCAACCACCGAACAAGTCGCTCCCGTGTTGATTTGGAAAAATATCTGCTTACTATTGACACTCAATTTGACTATAATTTTTTCCGGGTAATGCCCTCTCGTGGTTGACACTTGATCGACTTCTTCTGGAGTATCTGATTCCATATTAAAAACAGAGATTTAGCTCAGGCTCCCACTTTATTGTCTGGTACACGCCGGCAATGTGGCCTTTCTTTCCACATTTGTCGCAAATAGATGTGATGTGCCCACAATCACAACGTTCATGGATATCATGGCCCTTTTTGATTATTTTTTAATGCAATGTGCTATAAATTTTAATATAACTTGTATTAATTTTAACAAAATATTCCGTTAAAATTTAATGTAAACTATACAATAAAAATTAATACAATTAGCATTAAAATCTGATATAATGCAACGTTTGCATTAGTTTGTAATGCAAGCTTGCTCCGGACCTATATGTAATGCAACTTACATTACATACGGCATATTTTTTCAACTGTGTAGGGACACGATTTTAAACTGTTAGAATATTATTTATTACCAGCATTACGTGACCGGTTATATCTTCGGTTTGAATCGTAACCCAGATTAGGGTTAGATTTCATCAATGCGGCATTGCGCACCGGCTCATGTGGTGTATGCTTTACAAGCATGTCCCTATAATTTCCCACTCTGTGTAGTTTTCCAAACATCCGGCTTTTGGACATATAAATGCACAATCTCTCGCTGCTCAGTATAAATTGGCAACCCAATCTGCATACGACTGATCCAGCAACATACGAATTTTGTAGAAATCACACCGAGACAACAACATGTTCATAACCGCACACAATATAAACTGGATTGAACGTAGCTGCAATTATAATGACTAAACAACACTAAACATTTTCCCAAATTTTCAGTGTAGTGTAGAAAAATAACCGATATAGTATTGGTTACAAATGGGAGTTTTTGATATATTGCACAGTTGTGCTTGTGTTTCAATTGCATAATTTCTTCACAATGGTCGGGTGCTAAACAGGTATGAGCCCCCGTTGTTCTCAAGCCAGCCGCCCATTATATATTGAGTAAGGAAAAACAATGACCATCATATCCAATAATTCATACTCCATACCAATAGTATCGTTCTGCTATATTTGCAGAATACTTTATCATCCCGAGTGACAGGTAAGCTTCATTGCGGAGTCGGTACATCCACTAATACATATATGTTCATGTGGCAAAGAACTGTTACTATGCGTTTTATGGTTGATGATAACTTTGAATTACGTTACGAAGCTCTTGTTCTGTGTTCAATCACGTCATGAAGGGCAGTGACGTCGATTAATGTCGGATCTTGGAATTAAACATTGTTACTGATGATCAATCACTGTATACATTTACAGTAAACAAGTGTGTCAGTGAAAATCAAACATCGCACATGATTACAGCGACCGTTTACTGCGTAAGTTCTGAACTCGAAGATCAAGCGATTGGTTTCTATTCCTCTTCCAATCACTGTGATCAGATTTTCAAGAACACATTCATTCGAGACGGGACGGGTCACTACAGTGTTCAAATTCCATTTCTCACGGACGCTCTCCATTTTTAAACTCTAATTAGTCAGCTCTAAGGCAGATTAGCCGGTAATTTCAAAGTAAGGTCCGAATAAGTTGAGTAAATAATAAATATGCGAATACATCGCCTTAAACCACATGGAAGCGGTTCCAGTTGTACCAGGGAATCCAACCCAGTCATATGGTGGTATATTCCTCATCATGTGGTGACCGGCAACTATCGAGTAGGCGATACTAGTTGAGGCGTGATTCGCCAACAATACCACTGCGTACATATCAATTGAAGACAGTGACCTACAGTATGGCATGCGGGACAGTATTTTGAGTAATTTTTACGAGGACGATTTCTTAATAGCCGCGATTCTCCCAACGAAGCGGCAACTCTAGTATCTGCTAATCAATAGCAAATAATTCAAATGACATGAAAGCAGTCGCATTATTATCATCACATTACCTGACGAGTGTTTTATCGGAAGGCCAGACGGTCAGAGAACACTAGCGGCCAGTGCAGAAGGGTTGTCGGCTAATCCCAGCGAACGACGGATTTCCAAACAGAACCGATTTGGCCGGAAAAGAATGTTTGAGATCAACAACGGCATCTCTGTTACTACGTTTGAACGGTAATACGACGACAACACCAGTTTTTAGATGCATCGGTCAGCTCTAAGTTTTTATTTTTTATATGTACTGAGAGAGAGGAGAGTCAAAAAAGACATTATTAAAAAGAACTTTGGACAGTCAACACATGTTTTTGTTTTGTGAAAGGTTAATTTTTATTGAATAAGTTGTAGTCAAAAGTTGTATTACCTCTCATTAGTTTCGAGTATAATAGCTTAGTTAAATATTAAACACTCTCGATACTGGTCCAAATAAATTCTTCTGACATTGCTTTAATGATACCTGCGGAAATCCAGTAGAATACGAGAGTATGGTCGATTTTGCCCCAACGAGCTATCACAGAGTCATCACTGATTGTTGCGCTTCTGCTATATTTTCGTACAATCGACTATTGACGCAGTGTACCAGCGACAACATTTTCCTTCCCAGATATGTGTTATATAACAGTTGTTAACTGTATTCCGATTTTTTTTTTTTTTTTTTTTTGGTATAACTAATTTCTCCGTGAATAAACGTCTAGTTTCGAGTTGCAATATGATGAGTTTCGTGATGTTTAGCGGATGTATTCCATTAGACGTCGAATGCAACCTCTTGAATTCCTCTAAAAAACGCAACACTCTGATATGCATTTTGCTGATGTTGATGTAATTGCTGATACTTGTAGTGAGGTTAGTGGGTCAATTAAATTGTTGTTTTGGATATCGACCAACAAACCTGAATTTTTGAGGAAATCTGCTCCTATAATAACCATCGTTGTATCTGCTAAAATGAATATCCTTGTGAATTGCCTCCGTAGGCCGATATGTAAATCAATTAATCGGGAACAAAAGTTCGGACTGTTGATCCGTTGGCTGCGAAAAGCTCGAGAGTAATATCGGTGTTATTCCTCTCGGATATATATAACTAGTTTTTCATGTTCGTCAAGGTTCGAGGGCGAATAGTTTTAATTCTTGCCTTCGTTCTTAAACCGCCGGTGGAAATAGCAAACCAAAGGATCTGATTATTTTGCAGAATGAGAATGTCTACTGGTGAATGTACTTTGTGCCGCATTATTATCAATGGTACTCTGCAATAATGTTGATGGAAGCTCCAGATTATTCAGTGCTGCTAATACAACAGGAGTAAAGCGGTTATGATCACGAACTCCTTGTTGTTTACTTTCATATCAGATATTTCAGATATTTAGTCGATGATCGTTGTTTTACCTACCAATAAAAGTCCGCTGATTCTCGCTTTTAGGTATGAAACGTCAACGGGGGCACATAAATTGTATTTCTTGAGGTAAACAATAAAGTCGTTTCGAAACCAAGCAAACCACCACAAATAACACGAAATATTGAGTATCTACCTCTAATAGCACTAACTGTGTAGGTTGAACTGTAATTTTACGTTCGGATCTGTTCGGGTCAAGAACCATATACCTAGAATAACTGCAAGCAACATTGGCCAGTAATACTTGCTCCAACCTCATCAGATTATTAAATTAGCAGTGTCCATCTGTGAGAGCATTCCAGGGAGTTAGAACTAGTCCCACAACACGTCCCGCGACAAGGAACGGGCGAAGTAACGGAAACCTAGATCACAGCAATATTCAATATTATAACGAAATTACGCACTATTAAAATACATGTAAATTACATTAAAACTAACTTAAAACTAATTCAAACTTTTACAACCATTTTCTAAATTTGAAATAAATTTAAAATGTCCAATTAACTAGAGACATCTATCCAAAAATTTAGAAAAGCTGCTAATAACAAATAATTATTTGATGTGCGCGCCATCCTTTATCAAATAGACTTATTTTCGCGATGTATGATTTCTAACGACCATGATAGTTTTTTTGTCATACATCTGTCACCGGCAACAAACAATTATCACTTCCTCCTGATTGCAATTTATGAGCTGCCTAGCTGGATTGTCCGGCTTACGGCATATAGACGCCCGATTTAATTTAACATCCATTTCCTTCATCCAATTCAGTCTCATGCTCATCCCTGATTCCCTGAAGGAGGTACATTCGAATTTCATTAGATCACCATATTTAAAAGAAGGATTATATCGCTGCTATAGAATCCATTTGACAAAACTTTATTATTTGAGAATTTTAACAATTAGCTGCGCTGTTAAATTAATTTACGTATGAAAGAAATATTTTTCAGTTCAATTCAAATTCATGTATGTTTTAGTTTCGCCAAGTGTCAGTAGATGTCAAAAAAACATATCTGGTTCGCATGTTATACTCATTTTTATGGAGATGGCACTGCGAATTACATTACGTTATCGACAAGTTGTCGACACAATTACTTAAAAATTAGTAGATGACGCGACTTTAATTGGAAATGCCGTTCAAAGTTATCAATAATTCGTTAATTAAATCGGGTTATGTTTTAATTTCAGCCATTCCGTGATCCAGTAGGGACATTGGCATTGCTTCACTTGCATACATAGTTTCATTGAATTATATTTTACTTGCAAACACTAACGGCAACAATTTATTTTGCAAATTAATTTTAAAAAAAGTACTGGCATTTTTATCAATACTTACAACCTCAAAAATTTGTATTTTTCGTAAGATGGCAGTATAATCGATTTGTTTCATTTACTAAAGACAATCCAAAAATCTCGGGTGTGGAATCTATTGTAGCCATTCCATTCGTCGATAGATGTCAGGAATTAAAACATAACAATTTTATGTAAACTACTTTTTTTATTTAATTAAATACACTTTAACTTAATCAAATTTCCTGAATTTAATAAATTCTTGGATAGTTAATCTCAAATCATCGAGTCAAAAATAAAATTAGTCGGTAACAATTTCCACATGAGTCTGGCTACACCATCAGTATCCACACTCAAATCGGGCACCACCTACATAGTAAAAAAAAAAAATTGATGTAGAGAAATTTATATTTTTTTAAGTCAAAAATGGCTACCGCGATTTGCCTTTCGACATGTAATTAAAAATACTTTGCTTAAATTAAAAAATCGTTTTCCATCTATAAATTGCAATAAAAACATAAAAGATACTGAAATAGTTGTATAAACTACGAATTAATCGAATAGTTTTGTAAAATTTGTAATTCGAAAAAATTCTAAATGGATTTATAAAATGTTTGTGTTGTTATACAAAAAAAAGTGATTTAAAAGAATGAAGATGTAAAATATTTTTTTTGTTTATTTAATTAGTGTGTGATATCAGTTTTATCAGAAAAAAGAAAAAGTTTTTCGTTTTTTAATTTTGTTTATACAAGTTTAAACCGCTAAATAGTTTAATAGTTATGCAGTTAAATAAATAATATCGCTCGATGCAATTTATTTAACAGGAAAAACAACAACAACAAAATGTAAGAAAAAACAAAAGAACATCTTAAGCCACCACCGAAGAGAAAAAAAAACAAAAATATTTGAAATTGAAAAAAAATTGTTCCATTGAGCGCGTCGTGTCACAATTTTTCATGTTTTTTTTTTTTGCTTAAGAAATTATCAAGGTTCGCCGTTTAGGACTCAAAACTCACGATTCATAGCGTGATTTTAGCCCCAAACCGCTTAATCAAAATACAACATTTATTTAAATTTTGAATTAAATTCATTTTAAAGCTAAAAAATTTTCATTTCGTACGCATGTGACCTCAATTTGACGTTTTGCTCTGAAAAATTGGAAGATGAATTAAATTTTTTTTTTTTTATAATTTTATTAATTAATTAATTAAAATCTATTTCTCTTCTTCGAAACCAAAGAATCTCATCTATATTTATTTTATGTGTGTGATAAATTTATTTGTACGCGACAAGATATGTCTGCTTAATAATTATAAAAAATATGATGAATGAATAATGATCATGTTATTGATGATGATGATGATGATGAATATTTCCTTTGAACGACATGTACACACAAAATATTATACACACACGGTACAGTAGGAATTTATGAATGGACTACAAAATATAAATACAAAATTATATTTTGGCGTATAATTGCTGATTTAAACCAATTTGCAATTTTTACTTAAAATTATTTTGCATGAATGTGTGGTAAGTTGACAACAACAACAAATTTATGTTTCAACCTTTCAATGATTTTATGTGACTAATGTCTTATGAATAATACAACACGTTTTTTATGTGTTTTGATTTACTGTAGAGAGACTATGGACCACTTGAAAAGTGAATGTGATGATTGTATTTTCGATTAAAATATATGTTTTCTTAGCATTTTCTTGTGCAATTATTTATGCTAATAAGATAGCCGCCATCTTTGGATTGGTTGCATATGTCAGATGTAAACAACAAAATATTAATGAATAATTTTCTTATAATTAGGTAGCTATACATGTTTAGGAATGTCGATTGAAACACACGATTTTAGTCACCAATTTCGTAAATAGGTTTGTAAACTTGCAATTGTTGTTTGAATAAAATTGCTCTGTTCTAATCTACATTTTTTTTTGGGTGGGTAGCTAATTTGTTGTTCTATAGAACACAAGCTTGAATGTATTTTTGTGCCGAAACAGGACTCTGGGAAATGTTAATTCATTCGAATAGGTACTAAAAAAGGTTGCTTCTACTGTCTTTATATTTTCACCATTAAAGGTACTGCCTGGAGTTATCGGTCTTACAATCCCTTCAAAATTTGTGTTAAATAAAATAATCTGCAATCAGTAGTTTCCCAGGTGAAAAAGAGAAAAAATTTGGAAATATGTACATAACATCAATTTAACTAACTCTAACAACACAATTGTTTTCGCAGACTGATTAAAAACTAAATGTCCCACGAATCCGGTGGAATTGTGCCACTAGTTGCAAGAATATAGCAAAAGTTCGAAGTATGTTGGGTTCCGATTGAAGTCCAAGACAACTGTGCGCTGGCTGAATAAAACCTTAAAATATAGATAGCTGCAGAGAAACCTTAATTTGTCCTTTCAAGCCCAGTCTGGGCATTTATAGCCATTTTGTTAGTCATCAACATCACGTGATTATTGTTCTAGAATCTCTGGAAATACGGCTGTATGTATTCAACTTATACTTTCAGTTTAATCAAAACTGGTCAATAAAGTATAAGTGCAAAGACTAGTGTTTTATTTTGCATTTAGAAGTTTGTTACTCCCTACTTTCCCTTGAACTTATAAATTTAATTAAGTTGATTTTACTTATCTACCTTGCTAATCTGGCGCTAAAACTAGATATCTCAGTCTCAAACAGCGACAGCGACCATTAAGATCATATCAACCTAAAAAGAATGGGACTTTATTAATTCTTGAATTTGGTAAACGAAATCTAAGAGCCTTCACTTTAGTTTTTTTATTCCTCCAAAGTTCAGAAAAAGAAATGCTGAATAATCATGCTAATCGCCTTGAGTTATCTATCTACTTGTTTCTTTTCAATTGGGTTTGATCTAACAAGGTTGTTAAACCATTGTTGGTTCTTTGGAACACACCCATATTTGTTAAATTGTGTTTTCTCTGAATGTAGTAGGTTATTCGTCCTTTACATAACGAAAATGACGAATATATTTTTATTTTTGTATTTACGAACTTCCTGAGCCTACGACTTCGTTCTGTTCCATTTTTCTGGAGCTACCCAGAATTGATTTTTCCGCTTGTAGCGGAGCCGGAGCTGGAGCCGAAATATTTGCTGAAATATTTGGTTCCAGCTTCATAGGATATCGTCTACTACGAATGTGATTGTGTGCTCTTTAATTTAATTTCTCTTTTGATAATTTAAATGGATGTTTTGTTGATGCAAGATATAGAACTTTACTAGAAGAAAACCAGATCATAAAGGCCAAACAAGGGTTAAAACAGTGGTAGAAAATTATATTAAGGGGGATTCAAAAATATAATAGAAAGAAATACAACTGAAACATCTACAGCACTTTCAATTTCATCCGAATTAATTCCGATGAAGATGACGATTTTGAAAATGAGCTTGATAAAAAGACAAAACGAGAATATGCTTGACCAACCACAAAATTAATTTCACAGATAAAGTTTCTTCTAATACAAATTGTATAGACAACATAAAGGAATGGAAGAAAAAGGACAGCTTTCGAGGGAATTGAACACAACCAAAAAAATGTACGAGAGGCGTGCAGAATTGTCACTTGTTTGCCAGTTTCGCAAGCAAGTGTAGAGAGGCTATTTTCTGCCTATAAGTTTATAGCGGGCGATTTGCGTTCTTCAAATATCTTATGTTTAAGGATGATTAAGGATTTAAATATAATAAAAAAATGTTTTACTATGTTATAGGTACATTTATTTTGATTTGTCTTAAGTATTCGGAGCCGCTCCGAAGCCGGAGCTTAGATTCGGAGCCAATTTTTAAACTTCGGCTCTAGTGCCCGGTCCGTCGCAGCTGTTTGTTTTAAATGTCATCGTGAAAAATATATTTAATTTATAATTAAATTTTTATTTTTTTAATTATTCATAATTGAAGCCTGAAACCTAAAATACCAAAAAAGAAGTAATCGTGAAAGCTGCTGGCCTAATTCTTCATTTGAAAAAACCACAAAAAGGAACAGTCGTGGATATTTTAAAAATATATTACACCGGAAAATTCTGGGTAGCCAAACAGAATCAGGCACGGTGCGAGGATAAGACAATTTAACTTCGGATTTACATCCTGCGCCATTGAAATGTTTTGTTCCGTTTATTTTCTATTTCATGCAATTCGCTTGTTTTCTACTAATTTTTATGGTTTTTGTTTTTTTTTCATATGTTTTTCACTTTTACTGTATGTTTTACGTGTTACGAAATATTTAAAACAAATATAAGGATCAATTATTAGCTTAGTTTCATTAAAGTAGTCATAGAGTTAATTTTAAAATGGAAGGCGCTAAATTAAATGCTGACGAAAAAGCCTAAATTTTGCAACTAGAGACAAAAAAAACACATTCACAAATTGCAAGATTAATTAAGTGTAGCGAAATAGCAATTAAAAAGTTCCCTATTCCGAAAATTAAACGATTGTGAGAAAGGTCGGCTCTGATGAAAAGAGGAAAACTTCTGTTCGCACAGGTCGAATGCTCAGACGACAGACATTTGACGCTAAAGCAAAGGTTTGCCACTGCTTTAGAGCTTAGAGAGAGCTTGCAATAGCAACAACCGAGACTATTTCAGCTCGTACTATCCAAAGAAGGCTGAATGAAATTGGCCTCTATGTGCGACGACCTGCGAAAAAACCATTACTCACAGGAAAAATGAGAGCTGAACGACTCAAATTCGCAAAAGAACGAAAAAACTGGAGGCTCGAGGACTGGAGGAGAGTCATGTTCTCGGATGAATCCATGTTCAATATTTTTGAATCAGACGGAAAGATAAGTGTTTGGCGGCGAAAAGATGAACGGTATTTATCAGAATGTATTTCGCCAACAGTAAAACATTCACCATATGTTATGGTCTGGGGAGCCATAACAGCATTTGGAGTGGGATCACTATGCCTTCTGGAAAGTTCAGTAAACGGAGAAAAATATAAAAAAAATTATCGAAACCTGCGTAGTACCGACTATTGAGGATGTAAGCCAATCCGTCAATAGTCCACTCTTCCAGGACGATTCAGCTCCGTGGCACAGGACACGCATTGTTAGTTATAGATGGTATCTGTGTCGTAAGAATGCTTTATTTTACTGTATTTTCTTTAGGTAGCCGAATTTATAAATAGCTTAGGGATTGAGTCACTACCCTGGCTAGGGAATAGTCCTGATCTCAATATTATTGAAAATTGTTGGTCCGTCATGGAGAAAAACGTCAAACAATATAAGCCGAAAAGTGTCAAAGATAAGAAAAAACTCATAGAAAAAGTCTAGTTTGAAGAAATATCAACGGAATATTTAACCAAACTTTACTATTCAATGCCGAAAATGATTAAGGCCATCATAAAAGCCAAGGGCGGGCCCATTAATTATTCATTTTAAGAAGTACAATTTTTCTTCACTCATAATTTTTTTTTGTGGTTCAAATGAATTCTTTTCTTATGTTAATCTTTATTTTGAATAAATTACCGATGAATTACCGTTGCTAACAACAAACTAGTTTTCAATTGAAGTAACTTTGTTAAAAGCACTGTCTGTGAAGAACCACCAAATTGGTACGAGGTAGGGGAACTATTCCTTGTCCCAAGTTATGTAGGTTTAAAATGTCGGATCATCGTTTTTATATGTGTTCCATATTTAAAATAGTGTAGAAATTATGTTGATAATCAGAATTTAACATTTTTGACAACTACTTTTAAAGCAAACCGCGGCATTACCAAAATTTACTAAAAAAATATAAACCAAACATTTCAATGGCGCAGGATGTATATGAGAGGCATGACTTATAAGAAATGAGCTTGTGCTCAAAATAAGAAGTAAATCTCACAAAATTATTTATATTTAATATGTATGTGTGCATATGTATGTATTACTAAATAAAAGATGAAATGTAAAAAAATTAACTGACAAAAATATCGAAAAAAGAAGTTACTTTCGATTATTTTATTTTCGATGATTATTTTATTTTCTGCGAGGCCTAATATCGATTTTCAAAATTTAAGCATAGCCAGGTTTCCTGATGCAAGTATAGCCGAGTAGAAATGCTCTGGTAGCAATCAGGCTCAGAAGTGAGATAAGGTCAATTAATACCTCCCTTTTCATTCACCCACACATACCACCCATTCACACATTTACAGTTACAACCTCATCATTGCAAGCTCCTTGTCAACCTGCACACTGACATGGACGGCGGGTTGGCGGTTAATTCTGCACTCTTAGTTGTGTTCATTAACATCACTGATCGTAATCGATGACGAAAATTCACTTTGCATCCAGCCTCTGGTGTGATTCGAAACCAGTACCTCCCGGTCCAAGTTCCGAAGTTTTAGCCACTGTACTACTTGTCCAGTTAACCTAAATTTATGTTCGAAAAATTTATAAAAATCGAATTGCAACTTATTTGTTGATGTCAAAATTAAAAGAAACTTTAGAATCGGTGCTTGTGGGTTCGTTCTGCTGAACACCTTCATTTAACGTGGTTCGGAACAAAATAACATCAAAGTTTGTGTTGAGGATAGTTGGGATTGAATAAAAATCTTCATCAGTGTTTCAAAGCTGTACGCGTAGTAGTAGAAGCTTTCAGTTATCGAAATGTCACATTACTATCTGAATAATTCAGCATTTGCTACGATATTGTTAAAACTCTTGAAACAATGGATAATTGAACAACGCAATATATAGCTGATATCATTAACAAAGTTCTAACATGTATACGTCATACGGAATTTTGTTTCAAGATAACTTGTGCACAATGGTCACAAATCGGAGTATAATAAATTTAACAAAAGAAGTTCTGCCCTAGAAAATCAAGAACATGCATTACTTAGTATGTAATACATAACCGTTTTTTAAATAGATGATTTACTTAGAGCACCAAAGTTGAGTGGCAACCTTAAGAAAATATCTGAGGTTACGATTCATAAAAAGTTGAGTTATATCATGCTCATCACACTAATGATCAATTGGCATACGTTAATCATATTAACCAAAACCATTGTTGAAATTTTTGAAATTTAATCATCTATATTTAAATGAACACTAACTGTCAAGTGTACATGTGTTCGTTCTCTTCATTTTACAAAGTAAAAAAATATTTGGTTTATCTGTACAGAGGATGAAACTCGTCTAATAAATCAATCAACTAGCATAATTTCGATTTACTTCACCGCGAAATTTCAAAACAAAAATTTCATTCACATCCAATTCTCATTTTTCTAATCAAACAATATTCTTACAAGTAAACCAATAAAAAATCCACATATGTTTACCTCCTCAAAATAATAATATTTATTAAACACAGTTTTAAGTAACGCTATTTAAACATAACATTTTTCTTTTATAATTTCATTTCAATTAAAATAAAAAGATACATTTGTAATTGAATTAATAAATTCAGCTATTAATCTAAACGTTACAAAATTGTAGTAAACGCTGAAGAAGCAGCCCATTCAATTTTTCCGATTTAATATTTATGTATATGTATTCTGCTGATAAAAATATTTTCTTATCATTTTTTGACACAGAGACAAATATCATTTTTATCTTAATAATTTCTTCTACTTATTTGTGATGCTTAATGTATTTCTGAATATACAAGAACAACTTGCTGTTGATCATTTTGTGTTCTATATAAGACGAGTATTTACTTAAAATCTTATCGCCCCACATTTTATAGATCGTAAATAAAAAAAAAAAAATACAAAGTGTAACAAAAATTCTTAAAGGAATCAACCGCGTCTAATCGAAATTTATATATATACAACATCTTGGTAATATTAGTTTAGTTTATTTATAAATGAAATATACACTAGAATTAGAAAATTGCAATTAGTTTGTGTAAAATTGATTACATTGGCGTCTAGAGATATACGGTAGCATGTGTAAATCTCCCGTGAGACTACTGCGGAATATCATAAAAATTAAAATCGAGTATATACAATTACCAACTTGTTTACATATATATAGTGGCATACATTTTTTCTGGATCAAAATGCGATATACATAAACGATTTGCTAAATAACGATTTTAATATAAAAAAATGACATCATATCGCAACTCTTGGTTTGTGTCACAATTAGGTCATGGTCATACTTGTCATCGTCTTAGGCGATTAATTTTATATTTTTATGTATTTCGCGCTAATAAAAAACCTAAAAACTAATAATAAATGATTGTTAGAAATTAATCAACATATAGCGCGCAAAATGGGCGCACATTAATTAAAACAAAAACTATTATTATTATTGAATAGCGTTGAACTCGTGTACGAGTATGTCGCACAATAATATACATAGATCTAGATTAGAAGATGGCTCATTGATTTACCACCATTTTTTGATTGAAAAATATTTAGCACATAATTTTTTGTGTTCGCACTTTAATTCCGGGGCATTGTTTTATTCGCGCAAAAATAGTTGATTGGAATTTAAATTACTTCATTAATATTATTTATTATAATTTATATGAATGTAACTGTAATTGTAGTACTTAGAATTGTGTACATCTCCATAAATATTAAACTATTCGATTTCATATGCATAAAGAAAACTATTGGGAAGCATCGGTAAAGTAAAACACACGAATACTTTTTTATTTATTTCAATCGGGTAAAATTTTTAACAAATATGTGGTTCCTTATTTTATGTACCTAATTGTGATCTAATAGCAAACTTAAATATCGAAAATATGCAAAATAACCATATGTGTAACAAGAGCGTGTACGGCAAAAAACTAAGTAAAAATAAAACTATTATTTTTTTTGTGTTTTTATTATGAAAGTTTGTTATATTTTCTAGGACGCTATCAACTAATACATAGTATAGTCACCATTACTGTTAATAATTGCCTGGCTCCTTTTGTCCATACTATCAACCAATTTTTCTGCATACTGTGGTGATAAATTTTTCCATATCTTCCGGATAACTCGCGCCAGAGCGCTCTAATTTTTTATGTGGTATATTTTCAGCTTAATCCTCTGAGTGCCCATAAATTTTGATCGGATTGGAATTATGTGATTGACATGGCCAATCCAATGTTGTGATACCCTTTTTGAGTTTAAATTTCGAAAAGAGTATGCTGTGGTGTTTTGGACACACATTTGGACACATTGTTCAAGGACACATGGTAACAAAACTCGTGAATAAATTTTATTCATGAAAAGTGCGTTTAGGTTCCGTATGGAAATGATTAATTTACCAAAACCTTGCTTGGTGAAGCATCCCCATACGTGGAGCTAGGGCGGGTGCTTCACAGTTCGGACAACCCTTTTTTTGCTTAGTTGGCCAAACACGCCTTTTAACATTAAAACCCCCAAAGGATGACTCATCGGTAAACACAATATTCGTAAAATATTGTTTTTATGTTCAATTGCCCACTGTAGTCGCTTTTCCATGTATTTTTGTGTTACCAGTGGTTTGACTAAAGGTATTTTCGTATCCTATTTCGTATGGTTGTTTTTGGAATATTCTTTTTCGCCAGTTTAAAGTGGTTTGGATTTTGCCTCTATCTGGCAAATCGTCAACATTTGTATACATTGAATAATATGTAATTCTCTTCTACAAAAAATGATTTCGACCTTTTTACATATTTTGCTGCACTTGCAACGGGCATTTTTGGTCCTTTCGGATGTGAACTTAAAAACACCGCTTCAAATCGTTTTTTATAAATCGCATTCATTTCTTTCATGTTTATTATCCGCTAAACAGTTGCAGTTAAACTAATGTTTGTTTTCGATCGCCCAAGCGAAATCAATAGAAAACCGATATAAGCCGCGGGCGCCCATATTTGTTCCTATAGTTTTAAGTACAGTTATGCCGTACACGCTCTTGTTGAACGTACTGTAACATTTTAATTTTTTATGCAGTGTTTTAGCCAATTGAAACACGGTATAGCCAGGTTCACGTATGCGATCAAAAAATGATTCGCGAATCAAGCCAGTCAATGAGCGTCATTATTGCTCATAATTTGTTGTTTTTTTTTTTTTAATATGTTGGATGCGTGCGATAAAATTTTGCGCAAAGTTAAAATTATTTCATCTCAGGCAAAGAAATTTGTATATGTTTCCACTGATTTGATTGGCTTTTGATTCGCGAATCATTTTTGATCGTATACGTAAAGCTGCCTTATATTATAATCCAAATGTTCGTTAATTTCACGAAAACGTCATCTTTGAAATTATTTTAAAAAGAATCTCGAGGGGCGAGTTATCTAAAGTAGTATTCTGGCTGTTGGCTAATAGTGCAGCCAAGCGTCAAATTTCGTTCGTTTGGCTCGATATGTCTACTTATATTCAAATAAAATGTATATACAATGACGAACGAACGAAAGTATTTCATGCAAAAGGTGGACAAAACGATGGGGTATCTTAAAGGGATTTACATGAATTTTCCAGTCCAAAACACCACCATTCTTAGAAATCATTGATTTGTATTTCTTTAAAATTTTATAACAATATTTGATATGTAAGACGCATAATTTTAAACGAGTCCCAGAAAGCGGGCTAGACATCGACTATGTTGCGAAATGTTATAAAACACTTAAACGACACCACTTATTATGGTTTTTATTAAAAAAAATATCAATTTAAAACTATAAAACAACTTTTTGCGCAGCGACTGTTCTTTGTATGATGAGAAAACATTTGATTGCAAAGTGGATAGTTGTAGTACGCAAGAAGAAAATGTTGATTTCTTAACCCATTTGTTTTATAGTTCCATTAAAAGTGAAATAAATTTTAACAATTAAATATTTTTTTATCAAACCCATTTATTGAAATAAAATCAAAATAATGCAGTTTGTTAACGATTCGTATCCTCCAGAGATATAAATTGGAGTACCTCAAGAAATACAACTGATTCAACTTGTTTGATCCCTGACTATTGTTATAACTATTCGTTTGCCAATTCTAGCAAATCGTATATTTCAAATGAACTTAATGAATTAAGATTATAATGAAATTCATTGTAATATACATATATGTATTTGTGATTGATCTATCAGTAGCTATCTATATATGGGATTCGATCTCGTTGATCTGTTTGAAATTTTGACGAAACCACCAGCCAATAATTTCCAATTTAATAATTATTTTCCAGAAAATTCTATTCAAATGTAGAATCCGTTATGGTTAATCCGTTATGGCAAAAGTTGGCCTCATTGTTGGTGTTTTCAAGCTAATATCACTATAACTCTAGCTATGGTGCAGTTCAATTCAAAGTTTTGCTTTTTCAATCAACGCAACGACCCTCAAGCAATAATCTTTTCGCACAAATCATTTTTAGGCTAGTAAATTATTAATATTTTAATAATTAACTCTTAATAATTAATAATTATTAAGATTTTTAATGATTTTTTAATAATTAACTCTTTTTTACTAATTTTCTTTTTGTAATCTAGATTTTGAAAGCTAAAGATCCAATATATTAATACTAATAATTGGATAGTATAGGTACCGTTACTCCGTTATCTATTTGTCCTTGCGTTGAGAGCTTATAAATATAAGCTTCCTTAAATCAAAAATAGTGACTACGCCCATCTACATAAACCCAGAAAGGATGCAAACATAGTCGGGTGAATAATTAAACCCAATAAAAATCAGGTTTTAGTATACATGAGAAAGAGTTTAGAGAAACTTTAACGATAGGAGTCGTAAACATTAAAAATTACGGGAATAATTAACCTGGAAGTTGCTATACAATGGAATTTTTTTTTTAATAAAAAATTACGCTAGTGAAATGTCACAAATTCCTTATTCTCTGGGAAAGCCAGAGAAAAAAATAAAAAGATCAAAAAATATTAATTAGATCAAAAAGTTAGCTAAATTTTATCAGTATCTGCAGAGATAAATGTGTAGAGTTAAACATGGACACCTATATTCTAATACGACAAATACAAATTCCACCAGCTAAACTGCGTACAGCAAAATAAAATTCAGCGGTGTAAAATTTCTTTTCACTTCCGCTGCGTATTAGGTAGGCATAAATTTGGGAAATATTTGAAAAAAAAACTTTATTAGAACAAGCGAAGTTAAGTTTTCCACGCCGACACAAATTATGGTTGTCGAATCTAAATTTTCATTACTTAAACTAAAGATATAATCTAATTTACTTGATTTTTGACAACTCTTGTATATTAATTGAATAGCTAAAAGAATTAATGAAAGCAGAATTATAAATTCAAAAGAAATTGTTCTTTAAGCAGCCTGGTACTCAGTTTGATTTCACGTGAAATCTTCATACGATTTTACCAAAGTGAAACTAGAAATGAAAAATTCCACTTGTTTTTATTTTGTAGTACTCAGTTCACCGGCAAAAAGCCAAGTGTGTCCAATACATCAAAGATGGAACGCATAAACCCTCCAAATAATTTTCATGTGAAAATATTGTCCAAGTTAGACACATTTGTCTACAAAATCCTTTTCAAAAAGCTATCATCCTCAACATCTGTATGCAGCATAAATCTACAAAACTCCAGCCGTTTAGCATTATCACACTTTTCGAGACCTGGAACAGTTAACAATTTAACAAGAACAAAGGAAACACACGGACATTTCCGGTAGCACATCCGGTAGCTCTCCATTTTTTTCTATGAAATGCACCCTGTTATATACTGGCATTGAAATGTGCCCTATTAATTATAAATACAATATTTTTACCCTAAAAATCGGTAAATTTGTAAAAATTTATCGATAAATCAGAAACGGTAAATTCGGTAAACGGTAATGCACTCCCTATTTCTAAGATACGTATATATGGATTAAATATAAAAAAAATTATGTGTGTATATAAATATATCAAAACTATAAAATAAGATTAACCTCGGAGAAATTGTCTTATAAAATTACACTACATGATTCTCTTATACGAGGGTTGCCTTTTATATTTCGGGATTGGACAACCCTAGTGTTGCAATCTGGCAACTGACAGCTCTATCGTAAAGTTTGACATTTTTGAGATTATACGTACTCAGAACGTTTTAACATTCGAGCGCTATTTGTGTTGAATACAGTACTCATTAACTCAACATCTCGGCGAAAAAATGGAATTAAATCGTGAACATTTTCGTGCGACTATTTTTTACAACTTTCGACGTGGATTAAGGCAGTAAGAGTGCATGGATGAACTTAATTTAATTTTTGGCAATGAAGCTCCATCAAGGACCAGTGTTTATCGATGGTATGGTGAATTCAATCGAGGTCGTAGTTCACTCCAAGACGAATTTCGTAAAGGTCGTCCAGAATCAGTTGTTGTTCCGGAAACCATAGATGCTGTGCGCGAACTGATATTGCAAGATCGTCATGTGACCTATCGTGAGATTGAGACAACCTTAGGCATTAGTGGGACCAGCATACATTTAATATTGCATAAACATTTGAATGTCAAAAAAATTTGTTCGCGTTGGATCCCACAAAATGTATCAATCGCTCAAAAAAAAGGCTCGTGTCGATTGGTCGAAAGAAAAACTCAAAAAGTACGATCGCCATGCTTCAAAACACGTCTATGACATAGTGACAGGTGATGAATCATGGATTTACGCGTATGAGCCCGAAAGTAAACAGCAGTCGACTGTATGGGTGTTTCAAGATGAGCCGAATCCAACAAAAGTTGTTCGCGCACGAAGCACTTGCAAGCAAATGATCGCCTGTTTTTTCGGAAAAAATGGACATGTCGCAACCGTACCACTAGAACAACGCAGAACAGTCAATTCTAAGTGGTACACAACGATTTGTTTCCCAGTTGTCTTCCAAGAAATCAGGAAAACCAACTGCCGAAGACGGATCACTCTTCACCACGACAATGCGAGCTCTCACACATCGGCTCAAACAACTGCATTTTTGAGCACTCAAAACATCGATTTGATGAGTCATCCGCCGTATAGTCCTGACTTGTCACCAAATGACTTCTTTTTATTCCCGTACGTAAAAAACAAACTGAGAGGAGAGGTCAACGTTTTTCGACACCTGAAGAAGCGGTTGCTGCGTTCAGAATGCATGTTTTGGAGATACCTCAATCAGAGTAGAAAAAGTGCTTCGACAATTGATTCAAACGCATGCAAAAGTGTATAGATCTTCATGGGGAATATTTCGAAAAACAATAAAGCGATTTTCGATGATTAATATTTGTTTTTGTTCTCTAATCCCGAAATATAAAAGGCAGCCCTCGTACATTTATTCCGCGATGGTTACATTTAGACAAGACACAATTTTGGAGACATTTCTGGGTAGACGTGCTTATTCAAATAAGTCATCTCGAGAGGTTACTTATTTGAATAAGTATGTCTATACAAATAAGTAAGTACATAATTGGAAACGAGCCTAACTTATTCAAATAATCGCGAGGTCACTTATTTGAATAAATAGTCCACACAAAAAATATTCAAAAAAATATGGGTGGGCCATCTATTGGATTGTTTCTAAATTATAGGCTATGGTAAAACTTTTTTGAACGATTTGCTTGAAATTTTGACAGCTCGTCAGTCTGAAATTCTGCGTCACAAAACAATCATGTTTTCGCTTTAGGGGCGTTTTGTAATATTGAAAACTTATTTTTAAAGTCAGTGTGCAAAATTTGAAAAGAAATATGGGTCGTGAACGAGCCCCAAGCGGAACCACTCTATTGAAATTGGTAAAGGAAGTTCATGAAAAAGGCTTGTAATTGGTTGACAGAAGTGGCTGGTCAGTAGACTAGCTTCATAATGACGTCGATTTTGGTCGAAAAATCATTTTTTCAGACGAAGCGCATTTCCATCTCGATTTAGGGTTCGGAACAGCCACACGTAATCGTAGAAAAGCCATCGCATCCACCAAGAGTGACTGTTTGGTGTGGGTTTTGGAGTGGTGGCATAATTGACCCATCGTTCTTCGAAAACGCTACTAGAAACACCGTTACTGTCAATGGCGGCCGCTAGAGAGCTACGCCGACCAACTTTTTATAGCCTCAAATCAACGCTATGAATTTTAGCAACCTTTGGTTTCAATAAGATGGCGCCACATGCCATCCAAACCGACCGATGATCGATATCTCGCGCGTGAAATTTGACAATGATGAATAATCAGCCATTTTGCAGATGTCAATTGGCCTCCGCAGAGCTGCGATTTGGACTTTTTACTATGGGGCTTCGTTAAGGATAGATGTTATGCGGATAGTTCAGAGAAAATTCCAGCTTTAAAACGTACCATTGCGACAGTTATTCGCGAAATAGGCGCCGAACTCATCGAAAAAGTTCTTAAAAACTGGACTCACAGGTTGGCTTACTGTAAGGCCAGCAGAGGGAACTACAAGAACGAAATTGTTTTTCATTGTTAAATCGGAGACTTCAACCTACACAATAAAAAAAAGTTTCCACAAAATAAAGATGTATGCTCATTTTATTGCGTTTTTAAAAACAAACTTTTAAATGGCCGACCCTATAGTAGCATACGACCAATTTGCCAAAAATCTATATTTTTTCATGGGTAACATTTAACAATATCATTTGCAGTGAAAATACTCTTGGGAGTGCTCGTCTTACGGTGAACACGAATGAAACGGCCAGAAACTATCAGTTTCAACATTTGATAGGTTATTAATTTGATTTTTAAATAAGAAGTTCGAAATCTTTTACAGGCGTACAGTCAAAATACTAAATTTCACCTTAAACTGAGTCGTTTGCGTTAGTTAACACCGACTAGGAGAATTAGGCAAGAATATCAATAAGTAAACGGCCCCGTTAGGAAGGATAAAATAGTGAGGCCGTTGGTCACGAGGTCTATAACACTGACTAAGAATGGCAATAAATCAAGATTATACGGTTATCAAACCTATATTGAATGCTATACCGACACATTGAAACAGTATACCTATTTTCGGGATGTTTTCGGAATAACCACAAGCTTCTTAAAATTTGTGAATTTGCTAAATTCAAACGATCTATTTATTTTACCTACTGCCGATGAACATTATTCAATGAATGTTTATGATGTGTGTTATTTGCTTCTTGAAGTTTGTACGAATTTCGTACAATATAGTACATGAATAAAAAAATTAATAATCGTACTAAATTGCGGCACTGAAATCATGGTCATATAGAACTACGTATACCTGCAAAATTCCATGAATTTCACACTATCATTATGAAATAATTAACGAGTACATATTTTCATAACATTAAGTTACGTTTAGTATAATTATGACAATAAAAGATTTTTAACTTGTCGAAAAAAAATTTTCTTAACACAAATATTTTGAAAGTTTAGGTAGTGAATTACCAATTTTTGGGATGAGGTGCCTTAATAGGAATTTTAATTTGTCTTCCACCATTTAATATTACGTGCTAGAGGACTTCAATTGATTTTGTGACTATTTTGATTACTATTCCATAGTTAATGTTGTGAAACAATGATATTAATATAAAAGGAAAGCGGAAAAACGACAAGATGCAGAAAAATTATAACAATAACGCTAGCGTCATGTATAAAATAATTATCTACGGGAGTTATTGATATTCCATTTGATTAAATTATCATTTTAATAAATCTCAGATTAGCGCGGGAAATAATAAAAGAACTTTATAAAAAAAATCGAATATTTTGAATAATTAAAGCAAATTCGTTAATTGACTCATTAAATTGACATTTTACAAAATATTTGAATTTACATTATGTAGAAATGCCTGTAAAAATCTCCCACTACCTTAATTTCATTCAAATTCACTTTACAGTTGTATGCAAAATAAATTCAATTTCTGCTAAAATTGAAGTCATTGAATTTGACCTAACTAATTTGTTTTAAATTATAATTAATTTAAGTTTTATTTAAGAATAGATTGAATATTGAAATAAAAATCTCACAAACTCATAGTTTCTATTGTTTGGACAATTATTACCAAATTAAACCCCAATCTAAGATATCTTATCCAGAACTAAATAAAATTCTATTTTTATAAGTACATTTTTATAACAATGTCCTTGTCCCTTATTGGCGGCGACCCAAATTCGCATTTTTTCAAGAACTCAAATGATTGCTAGATCATTTGTTTATTAGTATTTTGACGGATAAATCATTATCACGCCGCCGATCGCAACTCAAATATCAACGCATTATAATTCATCTAACCTTTAAACAAGAAATAAACGTAAATAACTAAAGTTAATGGCACGCAGAGTACAACGCGAATATGTATCCACATATTTATTTTAATAATTGTCATCAAGGCTGTTGGTGGAATCGCACCATACATGTTAATCGTTCTGTTCGTTATATTCGCGCATATTTCTTATTCAATTTTCTTATAATCTTATGTTTTATTACACAAAATCTACCCACTTGATTCTTGACTGTAAATATTAAACAAAATTAAACCAGGCTCTTTCACCATTTTAGTAGTTGTTAGAAAGAAATTTGAATTGAAGCATTTACGTTTATGTGCGCCAAGTAAAGAGAAAGATTTTGGACATTTGATTAAATTCCACATATCGTTTTATGATCGCGAGATTTGTTTAGGATACCATCGCGTCCTTTTTATTAGATAGGGTGGGATGCATGTCTTCAAAAGTATTGAGTAACTGCCAAATAGAGTTTTATAATATTTTTTTGGAGTTTAACAAAATGTAGTTACCTTAAAGTATGCAAACTAATGATAATGAATTTCAGTTACTCGATAAACCGGATTCGATAAAAGGCTAACACATAAATGCTCAAAATATGAATCATCCATTGATTATGTATTTTATGTGTGTGTATGTCTATTGGCTATATATTCATTACAAATTGCCAAGTCAAGGGCACTTTGGTTCTGTCTTAGATCATATTATTGTTTTGTTGTTGGTATTTTATTTCTTCTAATTGTTACGATCGATATTTATAGTGTAATAATAATATAAAACTATAAAATGGGAAAGATATAAAAATGACTGGATTATTTTAGTTTTTGCTCTTTTACAGTTGGACGTTTGATTATGTGGAAAAATTGATTTTTATTTTATTTTCTTCGTTGTCGCGTTATTTAGAAAGTGTGATGCGAATGAATCCGGGGGATGAAAAGGTTGGAGGGGGTGGGAAATTGGAATAGTTCATTGGTAGTGGATGATGACAATGGGTGTTGGCCAAAATTGTATAATACGCATCCAATAGTTTTTCGTTTTAATTTGACGTTCAAACATTTGTTGAATAAAATTTAAATGACAGAACTAGACTAATGGTATTTTGGTGCGTGTTAAAAGATCTGTTTAGAAACACCTTCAACATGAACGAGTGACCGACCAATTGGTTGACCTTAATTGAAATTAATTTACTAAAATTAGGAAAATATTAAGGAAAAAATATTTCATTTAGATTAGATTAAGAAGCTTTTTCAATAAGACCTCATTATCTCAACATTTGAAAATAAATTTTAAATTAATCGATTCCATTTAAAACCTATTCTAAAATTTACAAACTAATACCAAATTGAAAATAGTTATACAAAAACTACATATATTATAAACCAGGGATATCAAAAAATGTTTAACTTTTCTAAAACTTAGAATGTTTTACGTACACCTTGCGTTTTTTTATACAAATATAGAAAAATGCAATGACAAGAGCTCGCCTTTTCTTGTTTATATATTTAAAACTATCCAATTAATTCAAGACTGTAATAATTAGGTTAAGTTCGTTATTTTTCCAAAATTAGGTCTACAAAATATTGTTTAACCATTTAGGGTCCAGTCATTTGTAAAAAATTGAGAACATGCCTTAGAACCCAGAGAAATCGTTTTTAACGATTCACTGTTTCTGTGGTTCACTTTCGAGAGCAAATTGTTATATTCACGGATTGGGATAGAAAGGAATGGATTTGTTTCTCAGTTTGTTGTTTCGTTTACATATTTTGAAGTAAAAACTAATAATTTTTGAATGAAACAACAAATACTAAACAAGGAAAACGTGACCAAATATCCAAAGTGAAATGGAAGCAATATAGGCCAATATAGTAGCAATAGTCCTGGTGAGCCAATCCAAGTGGCAGCGGTTATTTAAAATAGGGATCCTCGTTTATTTAATTTTTTATTTTTATTTACTAAAGCCTGTTCTTTTGGAAAACAGAACAAATGCGAAAGATATCAGAAACAACAGTCTTCAACATTATACATGATTACCTAGAAATAACAAAAATAAAAACAAAAGATGCAGAGAATACCTACATCGCAAAGCAGAAAAAAATGTTGATTGTTGCATTGCAGATTCTATGCAACCATAATCCACACAGTATTATTAAGAGAATTATTACTGGCGGTTAAACTTGGGTTCATGATTACGATCTAGAATTGAAACAGGAATCTCTGAGGTGAGGTACATGACGCGTCCTAGAAAATTTAAATTGTGGCTTCTTTTGGAATAGTGATGGCGATTGTCTTGTGGGAGTCGGAGAGTTAAGGTACGACTACAAGTAAAGGTTGTTTAAAATAACAAATTAAGCCTCAAAAAGGGAATATATGCTAAACGTGTAATGTTGCGCTATGAATACATGGTTGAAGGTTTTAAGAAAATTGAACTTAAATCGTACATCTCAGATTTACCATCTAGACACTACAACCTATTCCCAAATTTCAAAGTGAAACTTGCTGGTAGCGCTGACAACGATAAGGCGTTTCAAGCTACAGTAAACTAATTATTTACATACTACGATGGTCCTAGTTTGTTTGGTGAAAAATTACTCTTTTCTCACATGAGAATGAGACCTTCTCAAAAAGTGAGGCTGATCCCTAAAAATTTAGAGAGCAAAATTCTTAGTCAATCGGAGTTGGTTTAACGATCCCGAATCGAGCAAGTACGCCTGAAAAAATGTGCATTTTGCAATTTTTCACTTTCAATCGAAAAGTGTCTTTGGATTACCTTCTTAAAATCAAAGATATTGAAAATCGGTTATAAAAAGTTTTATTACAGAAGTTTTCCATAAAAAAGAAATTCGTCAGAAAGCTTGGAATTCAATTTTATTGCCTCGGCTTTGATTGTCGATAAAGACTGCAAACCTGATTTCAGATATATAAGATAAACGCCCCGAAAATTTCGCAGTTTGCTATGAAAATCAAAAAGAGAACCAGAAATTAAAACGCATAAGGATTGAACAATTTCTTAAATGAAGATATATTGAAGAAAAAAATATATCAAGGATTAGAACACTCTAGTAGTAACAAGAAAGGATATCTGCTGAATTTACGGTTCCCGAAATTATTGATTAGCCCATTTTAGACGCAGGATTAAGTAGCTAGAAATTCTTTCATTATTACTGGAATAGTGCCCAAAAATGTATAAAAATAATCGTCATTGCGGCGTAAAAACAAAAAATATCGTTTGACGTAATTTTCCAAATTTTAAACTAAATTTTACATTTTCTACTTCATTTTAAGACTAATCTTGATAACCATGTATTAATACTTGGAATAATTATAATTTAACTTCATCCTAAGAACGAATTAGGTCAATTGGTAATTTTTTGTGTTCAAAATTTAATTTTTAATGCACATCGTTTATGATTATTTGAGTACCTTACAGCTTAAAACAATTCGTTATGAGATAATTAAAAAAATAAGAGCCACCCGGATAATATGTACAGTAGGTTCAACAAAAGCGTGTACGGCATAACTGTATAAAACTAAACAAATATGGGCGTTTCTTACATCGGTTTTCTATTGATTCCTCTTGGACGCTCTAAAACAAACATTAATTTGTTTTTAAGTGCAAATCCGAAAGTACCAAAAATGTCGGTTGCAACTGCATCAAAATAAATAAAAAAGCCGAAAACATTTGTACAGAAGAGGATTACACATTATTCAATGTATATAAATGTTGACGATTTGCCAGATAGAGGTAAAACAAAAAATGAGGATAAGGCCATCATACAGTTATTTGATGAAAATTCTTTGCTTACGCTGGATTCAGCTGTGTAAAAATTGGCGAAAAAGAATATTATTAATCCAAAAACAACCATACGAAATAGAATTAAGAAACATGGCTACGCATATGGAAATACTTTGGTCAAACCACTGGTAACACAAAAATACATTGAAAAGGGACTACAGTGGGCGAATGAACATAAAAACAAAGATTTTACGTATTGTGTTTACCGATGAGTCATCCTTTTGGGGTTTTAATGTAAAAAAGCGTGTTTCGCCAACTAAGCAAAAAAAAGGATTGTCCGAACTGTGAAGCACCCGCCCTAGCTCCACGTATGGAGATGCTTCACCAAGCAAGGTTTTGATAAATTAATCGTTTCCACACGGAACCTAAAAGCACTTTTCATGAATAAAATTTATTCACGAGTTTTGTTACCATTTGTCTTTAAATGGTTTGGAGCGGGGAACTCTAATTGGAAGTTGCAAGAAGACGACGTTCCAAAATAGCATAGCATACTTTGTTCGAAATTTAAACTCATAAAGGCCATCTCAGTCACCTAATTTCATTCCGATCAAAATTTATAGGCACTCATGAAGTTTAACCCTATAATGCATGTACCCGCCTAAAGGCGGACTTTACATTATCAAGAATTGTGCAAACGCATCTAATTTTCTCTTTATATTTTGAATTTGTTATTCTCTTTTATACTTCTCTCATCACAATAGTATAGTGTTTATTGTTGTAATATGTACATTCGGACCAAAAATAACAGTTAAATTCAGCGTTTTGATTGAAAGTGAAGTTTTATTGTTTTATTTTAGTTCGCATATTTTAATTAATTATAAAACATATTTTCTGCAATTTTATAAGACTAAAAAAATTATTGGTAAGTAGTTTTGTCTTTATTATCTCCGTTGGTGTTGGTATAATACAAATTATTATGGGGCACCGTAGCGATTACATTTTGTAATACCTGCATATAGGCGGACTTGTGCATTACAACAAAATAAAAATTTGTCAACTATTATGAAGAAATGTTTACTGAAATTTCGGGTAAAAAATTAAATATATTGTGTTGTCTGCGTACAAATATGTGTGTAAACATAACTCCTCGCTATGTTTCATTCAACTCATCTGTATTTTACTTAGATATGGCCTCAAGTGGCCTCAAACAAGTGACAATGAGGATGACTGTAATTAGAACGATGATCAAATTTCATCAATACATACTGTGGTTACTGAAGATGATGTAATTAAAAATTCATCAACCGATGTGGTAACCAGAGAAATTACTGAAGTCACTATAGGTACATTGAGAGATACCCACGAACAATCTGAGAATGAGCCATCAACATTTGCTCAAAGTAAACATGCAAGTCGCACCAGTAAAAATTATAGTCGGAGAAAGCGTATACGATCACCAGAATTGGTAGAAGAACCAAACGGACCAATTATTTCCACAGCATCTAAATTTTCTGGAGATGTACTGAAAATAAAAAATGACAGTCGTGAATTCCAATCTATAATTTGGAAAAAACAAAACTTAACGTTGCATATTAACAATATAATATTTCGAGGCGACAAATAATTACCTCCAAAGTTGAAAGAACTTAAAACCCCATATGATTGCTTCAAATATTTTGTGAATGATGATCTTGTTAAGCACATTACAGAACAATCAAATCTATATGCATGCCAAAATAATATTGGGACAAAATTTAAAGTCGACTCCAACGACATGCGGAAATTTATAGGGGTCTTAGTCTTTATGTCTGTGTATCGCTACCCCAATACAAGGTCATTCTGGGGAAGACACTCATTTGAAGCGATCCGACAAGTGATGCCTGTGCTTAGGTTTGAAGAAATTCGTCGATATCTTCACTTCAACGATAATTCTCTTGCAGTCGATAAAGATCATCCAGATTGATAGGTTGTTCAAAGTTCGACCACTCATAGTATACATTAACGAAATTTTCTTTTCAGTGCCAATGCTACCTAGGCTTTGCGTAGATGAGCAAATGTGCACAACTAAAATGGTAGGATCTGTGTTGCGTCAATATAATATGCCGAACAAGCCACACACATGGGGTGTTCAACTGTTCTCGCTTTGCGATTCCAGTGGCTTCTCGTACGCATCCGAAATGTATTGCGGTGCTGGGGATAATAAAATTCCCGAAGGTGCACCTGATCTTGGGGCATCGTCGAACGTAGTTGTTTGCCTTTCAAAAAATATACCGAAATTCGTTAACCATATACTATATGTATTTCGATTATTTTTACACGTCCATGGGCCTGTAAACATACCTACGTATAGCAGAGGAATATTTAGCTTGGGAATTGTCCGTTCTAATCGTATGCCGAATTGTAAGCTGTCGAGTGATGCGGTCTTAAGTGGGGAGAAAGTTGAACGTGGATACTCTGAGGAGTATGTGGGCAACGCTTATGGAGTCGACATCTCGTCAGTTTTATGGAAAGATACAAAAACAGTACTGCTTCTGTCGACGTATGTTGGCACGAAACCATTTGTTTCCAGCAAAGACACCTTGCAACCACAGAAAGCTGCCAGATGGGATAAAAAAGAAAGAAAGCAGTACGAAATCGATTGTCCATACATAATAAAAGAGTACAACCGGCATATGGGGGGTGTCGATCTAATTGATGGATTATTAGGCCGTTACCATATACGGATGAAAACCCGAAAATGGTCGAACCGTATATTTTATCATCTTATTGACGTAGCAGTTGTGAACGCTTATATTCTGTACCACAGAATAAATTCAAATCAAGAAAAAATTGAGCTTCCAGCATTTCGGATTAAAGCGGCTGAATCACTCTGTTCCAGCGGAATGACGGCAGAGCGACCATCTAATGCATCTCAAACACCTTCTCCAAAACCAGCCAAGAGAGCATATCTTCCCACTGTAGATGTCCGTTACGATCAAGTAGGTCATTGGTGCATTTTTCGTGACCGATCAGATAAACGGTAATGCAAGTTTGAAAATTGTAATTCAGAAACACAAGCATTTTGCTTGAAATACAATATTAGTTTATGTACCTCACCGAATAAAACATGTTTTTATGAGTTCCACAATAAATAAATAAAAATATGATAAATGACAATTTGAATCGCTAATCGTCCTATATTTGTTTTGCAATGAATTTTGTTCCTATATTTATTTTGCAATGTGTTGTGAATAAAAGATATTAATTTGAAAATTTTGTTTTATTTCGTCGTACTGCATTACCCCGCCTAAAGGCGGACTTTTCAATTTTCACATGTAGCTGAATGGATTGGCCTCATAAATAATTTTTGACTTTAAATTTGTCCTATTCAACACAATTTCAACCTAGTATGAATTTACCAGCTCGTAAAAAAATTCACGCATTAGAGGGTTAAGCTGAAAATGTACCACATAAAAAATTTGAGCGCCCTAGCGCGAGTTGTCTGGAAGATATGGAAAAATTTATCACCACGGTATATTGACCACAGTATATTGAAAAATCAATTTATTATGATTTCTCATTTTTATAAATCGAGAAACAAAAATATGATGAGTGAAAAAGTTCTAATAATTCCAATGTCATGATTGTATTTGTGACTTTACATTGCGCGCAATGTAAAGTCAAATACAATCATGACATTGGAATTGTCAGAACTTTTTTACTCAATTCATTTTTATCTTTTGATTTATCAAAATGAGAAATCGGTAAACTTATTTTTCTATGATAGTATGGACAAAAGGAGCCAGGCAATTATTAACAGTAATGGTGACTTTACTATGTATTAGTTGATAGCGCCCTAGAAAATATAACAAACTTTCATAATAAAAACAAAAAAAAAATCGTAGTTTTATTTTTACTTAGTTTTTTGCCGTACACGCTCTTGTTGCACATACTGTATGTCATAGATACATCACTATAATAGGCGTCGCCTTTTTGACGAACAAGGTAGCCATTTACTAAATACTAATAATAAATCTTAAACATATCTTCCTAAGCTTAGTTTATACTACACTCTGGTATTGTGCAGAAACAAATCTATAAGGAACCACTGCTGATTCCAGATAGTGACGTAAAACACAACTCACACTTTATTGACTGCATCATATAAGTATATCATAAATAAGAACCAAAACTAAAATTAGAAAACTAAATAAAAGCTATAATTGCTGTTTACATTAGTTTCTATTTCAATCTAAAAAAAAATCGAAATCTTGTTTTATCATTTGATGTTTGTTGTGTTTTCCGATTTTTTCTTTTGTGTCTGAAATATACTTTTTTTTATGATAAAGCGATCAATCTATCGGTTCTTTATTTAAGAGCCGTTAGATGATTATTGTTTTATCAATGAATTTATAACCGAAATCTTAGTTTCTATTTTCAATGTATGTATATATTCATAAACAATATTAAATTCACACAAGAAACACTACTTAAAAGAAGTTGAGAAAAAACTAATTCATCTTTCTCAAACAAAAAAAACAATCAATAATTTTTGTGTACGCGCGTGCTTCTTATTCGTCTTCTTACTTTACGTACGTGACGTGATGGCAGAGAATTTTTATGACTTTAACGATTTTTCTTTATTTTATTCGCTATTTTGTTGTTGGTGGTTAGATTTGTAAACAAAAACACGTGGTTTGTGTAAGATGGTTTTTATATATTTTTGGAAACGAAAAGAATATTTTTATTTGGTTTATTATCGTAACATTTGGAATTCTTTCGCGCGAATTATAATTTGCATACTGCTGACGTAATTTTTTTAACTGATTTAATAATTGTGTATAACTTGTTAAGTGATTTGTTTAGAATCTCAAACTGTAATACTATGTATTACTAAATGTTAAACATACATGGCTATATAGCTTCTTATCAATTATCTGGGGTCGTGAACCATGATTAGCTAAGTGTGAGAAAATTTGTTTTGAACCTATTTACTTAGTGATAGGAAAATTGATATGAAAAACATTACAGGTGGCCAATCTACATTGTGACTAATAGTTTTTAATACATTGTAACGTAGTCTTCTCGTCTAATCCTTAAAATTACCTTACTATTATGCTTTAAACAAATTACACAATAAATTGTCTACTTACTTAAATAGTTTTAATATTATTGTTTGGGTTCCGTTGTGCAGTCTGTGCGAAAAATCTGAATTTATGTATGATGGTTGCTTGCATTCATTCAAGGTACATATCAATTGTCATCTCTTGTGTTATTTGTGTTCGTATATTTGTTCATTCCTGCAACAAAAAAAAAATAATGACAAAACCATTTATTTATTGTTAATTATAGTTTGTGTATTCTATAATAGATTTTAATGTGAAATTTCATTTTTCTGTCTTTTTCTTTGCGAGGTTAATTTAAAGTGTTGTTGCTATTAATGGTAAGTGTTAAACTGTTATTATGCTCAATAATAGTATAGTTGTTTTATAGATTCTCATTAGTATTCTAATAATAATAAAACTTTAACTGACTTCTATTCGACTATGTGGATTGATAATGTTGGGAAGGGAATCGATTTCAAGTAATGTAAAAATAATTTTGTCAACGAAGAGGACACGAATGATTTTAATCCAAAAGTAGTATTAGCGGCTGTTTTTCCAATATATTTTAGTTTAGGATAAATACTGAGATGTTTCAGATTCTCGTAATAACATACTGTATGGTAGATTGCTCGTGATTCTGTCCAAATGGAATTTAGTTGGAGATGCTTACAGCGCTTTATAATTAAATCAATGGTCAAGGGAAGCCCACTTTATAAAGTTTGAAAGAAAAAAATTTGAAAAAAGTTTGATATTCTGACAACAATTAGGTAATTAAGAAATGAACCAGATATGAAAACAAATTGAAAACAAATCGTAATCGAGGAACCAGTGTTGACGTTGAAAGATTCAGTTTGGAAAATATTCTCACGAATAATTATTTTAAGTTAACCATTAGTCTAATGAAACCAGTATTTTGCAGAAATGTGTGGTTCAACAACGGAAACCTGTGTGGATTGGATATTCAATTCATAATCCTTAATCAAAATGAATATCACCGTATTCATAGCTGATTAATACTGCGCTATTTGTGATTACATAATTACCGGTGAACAATCCAATTTTAGAGACAAGTCATTTACTACTTGAAGACATTAGTTAAACACTAAAAGATTTTTTTTACAAATCAAAACCATTGCACGTTTATCGCACGCATTTACTGGTCTCTTAAGCTCTTGCTTTGGTTTGAGAACTAAAAGACTAGAGAACAGTTTTCGATTTAGCTTAGTTTATTTGTTATGTTCCGTAGCTAAAATAATTGTTCATCGTTATCTACTGTTTTATTAATCATTCACTATGTGGTTAAAGATTTGTAGAGAACTTCGAAATGGGAAGTAAAACAGGATAATATGAACGCGGCTGCGGTATTCTTTAACATTGAAAGAGCTTATGATTACATGGTTCCCGTGGAAACTACAACAAATTCTTTCGAATTTTGGTTTTTCACGGAAAGTGTGTATGTGGATAAAACATTTTATGACTGATAGAAAAATTGTTTTGAATGGAAGTGGGTATAGGTTGGAGAGAGTTACGAATATGGGACTTCCACAAAGAAGTAAAATATTTCCAGCTCTGTTCAACTAGCGAGATACACGGCTGAAAAGGTCCAAAAGGGAATAGATCAATTAATGGAAAAACTTGAAATTCTAAATCTGAGAGTGAATCCTAATAAGTGTGCGTAAGTATATGAGTTTTAGAACGAATGTCGCAAATCTTAACATTAATGTGCATAGTAACTGAATTGAACAAGTGAATGCATACAGGTATTTGGGTATTTCGATTGACAGACATATGAATATTTTGGAAACACATGAAACTTTTGGCGGATAAACTGCAAAGAACGTTTTAATGTGATTAAACGGGTGAGCAAATCTAAATGGGCGCGCATCTGAGAGTGACTGATATGTTGAGAAAGGCCCCTATTTCCTCTAAAATTAGATATGGTATTAGCGTGTATGGGAATGGTTCGAAAGTGGCTTTTAGTCAATTGATGAAAGGAGAGAATGCATGTGCCAGAGTGGTATTGGGTGCGATTAATTCAACCCCAATACACACTATGTGGTCTGAAATGGGTGATTCACCTCTCGATTACAAGAGAGAGTGGATCAAAGTGTGACTATCTCACGGAGAATGATAAATAAGAAAAATAAATTTTGAAATGAAATGATATTAAGATTACAAAGTAGGGCGGTGTACAAACCAACATATAGAGTAAGCATTGCAATTGAAAATATGAACATGTTTCTTTGAATAGGCAATGCTGGTCCGCAATTCGTTCCTAATAATCTTAATGTATGCATGAATATGGAAGAATATAATAAGGGGATGAATGAAGTTATTGCCAAAATTATGTTTGAGAAAAATCGTATAGCAGTATTTGCAACAAGATATTGTTTATGCAGATCCTAATTTGAGTGAAAATGGAGTAGGTGCTGGTATTTTTATACTTAGTAAGAATGTGGAAAAATACTTTAAATTGGATGATAGCATATGTTAACGTCTGGGAATGTTAGCTAAAGAGAGTCTATTGAATGACATGGTTCAGGAAAGATGCAGGAGACGTAGTTCGAATGCTTTAGATTAATCTATGGAGAAAATGGGAGAGTGAATTTAACGAGAGAAGTCTAACGAAAGGAGCGACGTACTCTACAGTCGACACTGCATGATACTCCTTTAAGAACTCCTTTCTATAAGGTGCTCAAAGGAGATACGCGAATATTGCAAACGATTGAAAGAATCAGGCTGAATCATGGAAATTGGAAGGAATGTTTGTGGAAACGTCAATTGAGTGAGAACAAAAATTGTGAGTTGTGTGGAAGTGTGGAGTTTGAACATCTGTTACTGGCTTGTGCAAGATACAACCAATGCAGATCCAAGTTCAACATCCTTCGGCATGCAAGAAATATAAGTGAATTAATGAATGAGGGAGGTTTAACTTACAAAGAAATGTATGAATTTATTAGAATAAGTGGAATAATTTTTGAATAATAAAATGAGTAATAGACGACAAATGTGTTTAGGGACTACCAAGTTTTTTTAGTAAAAATATTAAAATTATGTAGTTATGATTTTTGGCAACATGGCTCTTTTTTATGGAATCGAGCCTAATAAAAAATAGAACTTCCAGGTTTTCGAGCGAATTAAAATTAATTTTTTTTAAATATCTGCTGTTTAGATAGTTGAGCTCAGTTAAATATTTTGGAAGGTATAATTGAACATTATAATAATTTTTTCTTAACAGAATTTTTTCAACGACGTGTTGAGGGTAGCGGGATTTACCAATTGGATAGTTAGGTCATTAGGGCAAGTTGTTCGATTTTGCAAATTTTTTATCGAAAATCGCAAACATTTGCGGTCTTACTTTGGGAAATATTATGACTATTCGAATAGGAATGAAGAGTCCAAAAAGAGCCAAACGATTTTTGTTTACGTTTATCGGTTGGTACAAAACTTTTTCGGTTGGTACAACAAAGCAATCAAAGTATGAGATTTATTTTTATGTCATGACAAATAATTATGAAACATATAAAATACGTTTTCGATGTAAATATTTCTTATTTTGGGGTTTAATGTATCGTTAAGTACTTTTTGTCTTATTTAATTATTATCTTGTGTAATAAAAATAAAAAATCTGATTATTTGCATTGTCGGCAAATGCAAAATTTAAATTTCTTGTCAACATGCCAACCCACAAAATTACAATTTTCAGAAAAATATTTTTAGTGGTCAATATAGGATAACTTTGCATAGAATAATTTTTATTCCTATCTCTACAAAAACTTGGAGTACCAGTTTTTGTAGAAATGGCAACTGCATGCGCCATTATTTCTAATAAACTATGTAAAATTTCGTTTTCTATAAAAGTAGTAGACGCTCTAAAAGGTAAATCCTCTCTGTAAGTTTAAAGTAAAAGATTTATTGCCGTAAAGCTTCATAAATTGATTTGAAGAGCCCTTAGCTAACGTACCATGGCAAGATGATATTTTTTGTCATGTTTATCACTCCCGTAGCATCTACACAACTGTTAAAAGACTAATATTTTAAATACAGCAGAAAATGCTCATATTTTATGTACTTCGGTACTTATAGATCGGTACTTGTGGATCAGTTTACGTTTACGTAATAACTACTACTTATGTCAGAATTACTTTAAGGACCCTTATTAAATTGAAATGAAACCACTAATTGAAAGTATCAAACTCACTATTATACACCAATAAGGGTTTCAAAATAGATACTCTACGATAGAGCAAGCTCGTAGGATAACAGACTTTAAATACTTATTTAAAAAGAACAGGATCTGTTCAGCAGTTTTTGCTTGATGTGGTCCAAGCTAAGACTAAGTATGGCACGAAAGTATATTGTTGAAACTTAAAGGAGAATTTTGCAATCACATTTTTGCTACCTTCTAAAATCATACATTACGGAAAGAGACTTTCGTGTTAAAACAGAAACAAGCATACTCATAAGAAAATTGAATTTGAAAATCACGAAATATGACTTCAAAGAATTTTTTTAATCTTATCTATTTGAGTGATAAATATGCATAAAACTGAATTTATTATTTGATTTTTGAATCTTCTAACGTTAAAATCAGATATATGGGGGGTATTAGTGAGTTTTTAGTAGGATGTGTATATAGAAATTTGAATTAAATAAAAAAGGACCACTCCGAACCACAAAAAACAATCAGGAAACTGAAAATACGGTTCAATTACAACAAGGGACATTACAAATGCTGATCGGATATAAACTGGAAACTGTAGATTTTTATAAATTTTTAAGTATAAAATAGATTTCAGACTTTATTTAACCTAAGCCTTTCTGTAAAATCCGGGTAATCTTTAGAAAATATAAAACCAACGATGGGTTTCTTGCGTGTCAGGATTAGAGGAATCTATGTCACAATGACCGAAGACGATTGTTGAATTTAGATATTAGATTCACTTACCGTGAATTATTCCGGATTTCAGGTGTCACTCATCCCTTTCGTTATTATTGCGCGAGACATTTCATCTCAGCATCAGTATCTTGCAGTTCTGAATAACCATATATCCCAAATTTTTCCACTGTGCTCTAAAGGTTTGGTAATTAAGTGCCAGGGCGGTCATAATTCTATTACGTTTAATTTCTATCAATGATGGACCGTCCTCTCAATTTATTACAAAAAAGGCAAACGTTAATTGCACAATCCGTAGTGGAAAATGTCGTGTACGTTCTTAAATTATAATTTTAATAAACTCCATTAATTGGTGGTGCTACTGTTGGACTAAGTAACATAGACTAGAAGTTTTTTTTCGGTTCTCTCGTACTCACGTCGAACGTTTCACGCTGTATTATGTAAATAATTACGGCACAACCGGGAACTATGGAAATTATTATTTTATTGCGGTTGACAAAATTGACCTACTTAGAAATTACAAATTCGCTTAATAGGATCAATGTTGATCTCTTATTCAATAAGTTCCGGATACGTTTACTGTACGACTTTTTCAATGTTGGTAATAAAAATAATAATTTATAAGCCATACTACTCAAAATGGAAATTTGAATGATAATTTTCCAGTATTAAGCTTGGACATCTTTTCTAGTAACTGAAGATGTATAGTGAAATTCACTATAACCCCTCGTCAAATGATTATTATTTTTGTTCGTCACTGATACTTTGAAAAAATATCTCAGTCAAATTTTTCGCAGATTTCGCGCAACCAATGGCGAGCAAAAAAAATATATAAACGACGATATTTTTTTAAATGTTCGATAATTTTCAACTTGATTAATTTTACTCAAATCAAACGAATTTTAAAATTCCATATTTTTATGCTTTTGTTAAACATAAATTACATTTGTTTATAAATTCATCTAATGGTCACATTTTTACTATAGGCTTCAATAAATTTATTTGTATATAAAATCAAAAAAAGATTAGTATTTATTTTCAACCGATTCTACAGACCTTTTACAATTTTTTTTTGTTGTTTCACTGAGAAAACATACGCAGAACGATGTAAAAATGAGTTCCAGCACGATATTGTTTTATCTAAACTTATTCTTTTATCCGCGGACTCTTGATGTACAACTTTAAAGAACATACAAATTTATTATTATTTATTAGAACTCCGGTACACACAAGTTTAGTGCATTCCAATTTTACATATCCCTCACACTTTAAATATTAAAAAATACTTGTGTAGTCCAAATGGAGGAAAAGCTATTGCAAATTCGACGTCGCTATGTCAATCTTGGACCATTCTGTTAAAATGTATTCGAATACGCTATACGATACATATTTCATAAAATATCAAATGTCCGACAAATACTCAATGTCTCAAGAATACCTTGAACACGAATATTTTGTTGGTTAATAGACTTTCAAATATGTATGTATAATAATAAATAAATCATCATCTATATTACCAAATTTGGATATGCATCGATAAGCAAAGAACAAAAAAATATAAATAAAACCAAAAGTCTTAATAAAAACTAACAACAACAACAAAAATTCGTCATCATCATTATTCAACCGACAATTTAGAGTAAATAATAAAAAAAAAATTATAATTAGCAATTTAAATTATTGTGTATTTATTACTCTACAAAAAACTACTTTCATCTAATTTTTGTTGTTTATTATAAACATTTAAATCTAATAATTTATTTATATTATTATAAATAATTGTTTTAAATTTATATTTTTCTTTTCATTTCAGAGACAAACAATAAAATCTGCATTAAAAAAAGAAAGTGCAATAAAATAATTATTATTTATAAAAAAAGTATCAACCAACAAAATAAAAAATCTATTTCAAATGAAAAAATTAAAAAAAGTAAATTATTTATTATTAAAAATCACACACAAAAATTTTGTAAATTCGCATAATATTCTCAAAAATGATAGAATTTTAATTTTTCCATTAATTATATAAATTTTTATTATTATTATTTTAAAATTTTTTATTTTTATTATTATAAAATTAAAACTTAATAAATAATTGTTAAAAATTTCAAAGTCCTATCTAAATATAATAAAATAATTTTAGTGATTTCCTAAAATTAAATTAATTAAATGTTGATCAAAATAATTGCATATTCTCATCTATACATAAATAATAATAATATATAGGTGGTATACAAATAATCGCGAGCCGAAATAAAATTTAATACATAATTTAGAATATAGAATGCAGTCAGAGGAATCAGCGAATGACAATTCACGATATATATTGCAGGTAAAATTTAATATCGAATGTAAAACGTGTTTGTATTTGTATGGCATTTTTTTTCAGAGGATTTTCATGCACAAAATTTCAGCAAATTTTCTATTTTTGTTTCAGTTTTGTTCTCAATTATTTAATTTTTGCTTGTTTTTTCACGTAGCTTATTTGCTGATGATTTGTAGTTTTATACTTTTACAAGAGTATTTAAAGAGTAATTAGGTACATGTTTTTCTTATGGAAGAATATGCATGTATTAAAATGTTCTTAATCTCGATAGATGACAGTTAAAAATTATTTTAAAAAAATAGGTCTGATATAAATAATTTTTTGTCGTCAATTTAAACGGCCCCGGCAGCTGCTTCGCTTATAATGATGCCGACTGCATAAATGTAAGAATAACATTTATTAAATATACATCAAGGCAGGTTACCAAGCCGTTGAAAGTTTGGTTTGGAACTAATGAAGTATTTGTCATGTTCTTTTATTAGCGTGCGGAGCACACAATTTTCTATGTCAAAACCTATAGCGCGCTAACTATTTTTGCATATACATAATTAATTTATTTAACTCCAAACTAATATTTTTCATTCAAATTTTTAGTTAACAATCGATATAAAAATATTTTGCTCTATCTATATATCTGCTATTGGGTGCCACTATCCATTTCAATGGGAAATTGTTTTGTACCAACCTTAAAGCATAACAAACTTAATCATAAATAGAAAACGCGACAAGATGTCAAACTTGTAGTTTATAACTTCATGCCAAAAAAAATGTCAATTGGTATATTTCAGGTCGTTAAGGCGCGTTCAGTATTGCGTTCTTTCGTTCCTCCATTCGTTTTGAATTTTTTTTAAACCAATCTAAGTTGCTGGAAAAATTTCACAAGAAATAGAAACGTCAATTTAGTCAATGAAATTGGCTTAAAAAAATTTCAGAAGGAAGGATTCAGCGTTCAATAGCCCGCTCTGGATACCGAATAAAACACCAATTGAGTTCTTTAAACTAAAAAATTAGGTCGTCTATGATTAGACAGAGACACATTGCAGACAAAAATATTGAAAATACTATGAAATGCATACAAAGTATAATCACAATGCCTTAGCGAATTATTATGATGCAGTACGCACTTTTTAACCCCCTTCGTAGCCTCTAATTTCATCGTATCGATTTCTATATGAAATTTTGGGTTGTTTATGAAGTTTGGCCATCACCCTGCCAAATCTATTTTTTTTTTGCAGTCTGATCAGGCGACTGAATTTTTTAATTTAAAGAATTCAATGTTTCATTAGTTCGAAACGAAATTTCCAACGTCTTGGTTCAATCAACTCACTTCGATGTAAAAATAATATCTGGCTATCATCCAGGATAACCCAGTATTTCATGTATTAAATATTACAACTTACGGGTATCATTTAAAATCACGTCAAATTTGTTATCGTCTTGATTGTTTTAGTTATCAGACATTATGACATTTATAATGCAGATGAGCATATCCAATTTTTTCTTTGTTGTAAGATTTTGGGGTTGCGAGACTTTCTCGCCTTGAAACATAAACTATAAGTTCCAGATGGTTGAAATTTTGTTTCTCTGATTACAATTATTTCAGTTGAATTATTACAAAACATCTTTTGACGTTAAGTGAGCGCATACTATATATTTATTTATTTGTTTATTTTTCACAAACAGAAAGTTGGTGGTGTGCAAAGAATCTCATTCTTTTAGAGTACGAGGCTCGTGATTAACCAAACTTTCGGTGTTACTTTCTTTCGTATACACATTTGTGTAGGTATATATTTCTGCCAGCTGCTTCTTAATCTCTTGTACGGTCCAGACCTCTGTTGGGTTACGTCATCATTCTACTGGCGAGCACCGCTTCACTCCAGCAACAACAATACAATGTCCGATTTCTCTGGAATGATAATTACGTATACAGGTTCCAATAAGGCCAGTTGAAATTATTTGATTTTTTAAATGTTAAATTTTTATTTTATTTATTCAAATAAAACATATTCAAACAGGCAAAGATAGATAAGAAACAGGCGACAGCCACGTAATCGGTTCTCTAAAAAATGTATAGTTTAGGCAATCAAATCTGGAAAAGCTCAATTTACCTAGATAAAGCTTTTTTGTCTTAATTTGAGAGGGTTAATACATAACACCAATATCGACATAAGGTACAAGTTTCTGAGAAAAAGCTTAAGAAAATCGCGTAAAATGGTGATAAGCAGTATAATTAATAATTACGGAGGATAAATAAAATCGTAAAAAAGTATGACACGAGTAAATGTAAAAAAGTTCTATTTTAAACAACTTGTTCTTCATGGGGATTTAATCCAGCCACGTGGAAAAAAAATCTTTATTTTATTTTGCGAAAACATACACACAAACAAACTGACTTAGATATAGCGTTTTGTCTTCAATACGCTGACCACCAGTATCAAACTTATTTTGTTAAATTTCGCCCTGGAGAAATTGACGTTAAAGTCTCACGATGCATTATATGCGTCAATTGAAATTGTTAAGATTTATCGCTGTCTAAATTTAAGGGTTCACGTAAAAACATCAAATCACATAGTAGTTTCTCAGTTGACCACATTATTTTAATACCAAATGTTTAATAATTTTATTTTAGCGACTGGATAAGTTCCAAATGAAAATCCCTAGCTATTTCTGGCCATTCACAAGAAATTACTGCTGCTTAGTTGGGATTAATGACTACATTAACCTCATTCGCCAGACGTGTCGATATCAAACTATCTCTTTCTGAGTTAAAGATGGACATCAAATGGTTGTTATAATCGTTTTTGGCTCGAATATAATTAGTTTTGGAGGGCAGAATAATGAATTGGTTCGACAGATGGTAATGTTCATTAAATGAACAGTTTTATTTTTTATGAAGAATGTATTTGCTTTTCATTCCGCTTCAGAAAGAAATTTTAAATATTTTTACGTATTCAAAACATTTAACAGATTGCAAAAAAATCAAAAAACTATGCTATTAAAATTCAAGTTCAATAAAATAAGCGTTGAGGCTACAGAGGAAGAAGATTTCCAGAACGCCTTTACCTAACCTAGAAATTTACCCCATTGAATATATTTTTAAAAATGTCCATAAAACGAAACCAGGACCCGGTATGCATTATTTCCAACTCGGGCCGTTAGTGTGTCGAGTTAATTTTAACGCTCCTGTGGCAATAAAGCGCGAATTATTATATCGAACGTCTAAGTGGAATCCATCAAACGGCTTCCCTTTTCTGAAAATCGAAACGTGACAGCCCAAACGTGGATTGGGCTTATTTGACTAAAAAGCCCACTAAAAATGTGAGCTTTCACAGAATTTAATTTACAGAGATAGTTTATTTAGAACGGCGTCACATTTAACATATACCAGAACATAAGGAGGTATTCACATCACACGCGAATTTCAAACGAGAGTAACTTTATTCGCAAAAATGAAATATAACGGGAAGTTAAAACACGAGCATTTTATGTAATTAACGAATAATACTTTCGATATGATTTACAATAAAACAAATTTACAATCATCCATTAGGTCTAGAAATATTAACAATTCGCTTCTAAACTTGCAAATAAAAACGCAGTTTATTGAATAAGCTAAAGAAGCTGTTATCCGCCATTTCCACGAGAAATATTTATTTAATTGAATTTTCGATAATTAACATGTTCGCGAAAAATTGTACTCGCATTCACAATTCACCTTTGATACTGTTGTACTGTTTTGTCATGCCTTGTTTTAATTGGACCTGTTCTGCACTATGTATATATCAGGTTGGGGAAAAAGAAATCCATTATTTTTACGTTTATTTCGGGGTTTTATTTAAAATGGTTACAATCATTCGTTTTGGCTCAAATATGCGCCGTTTTTTCGATAACTCGTTGCCATGTAGAAGACAATTTCATTGTGCCGCCTTCAACACGCCTTATTCCAATTAACAAAAAACTGAGATAGCTAATATACACAAGCCTCAAGAGATGGCCATTTTTACACCATCAAGAGCGTTTGTCATGGACAGATGATAATCGTTTAGTACCAGATCCGGACTATAAGACGGATGCATAATAACCTCCCAACCAAGCTCCTGGAGCTTCTGGCGGGTCATCATGAACGTGTGTTATCTTGGTGGAACACCAGCTCATACCTGCTCAAATGCAGGGATCTTCTTCAAGGCGAAGAAGGATTTGAGAATCGATATCATCAGTTAAAATTTGATGATTAAAAATAATATCCACCACAGCCCTGTATCATTGAAACTTAACTAGATTTAGACGATTTTAGTAGGATGGCAAATGATAAATGTTTTGCAAATGATAACTACTTAAGTAGCAGCGAAAGACGCACCAAAACCTTTGTAACATAAAGATCAAGAAACTTTCTAGGATTCATAATATTATTGATGAAACTATTACGTTGCGATTATGTAATGAATTGGCATTTATTCCAGTTTAATCTCCGGTAGTTCATTCTGATCATAAAATTTGAAAGATTTGAATTTTAAGTTTATTTTTTTTTAAATATTTAAGTTGTAAGTTCTTTACATATTGTTTATATGTCAAGGTCTTCTACGAAATGCTTAATTTAACTTTGTGATTTTTTCAAATTTCTATTTAAGTCTTATTTCTAAAAATATGTTGCGGGGTTTTAAATCAAGCGACAACCTTACCATAGGTAAATAAATCGAAATTGTATTTTGATAAATTAACTTGATATTTGTTATTCGGGTGGTTTGACAGTGAACGCAAAAATCAAAATTTCGGACATAACTGCGAATGTGAAGCAAAGCTCTCGAATTGCAAAGGCTTGAATTATTGGAGCAGGTAAAATTACAGAGAATTCAGATGGCACAAGTTCAAAGGTACAATACTCAAAATATAAAGTAATTGTATCAAAGACAACAAATGCAGATAATGGAGAGATTATAACTTTTCATAGTTTATAAACATATTTGCATTTAATTTCTTTTTTATTTTATGCGATGAATTTAATAAGAAAATATATAGTGAAATATACTAAAAAATAGATTTTCATAGTTTCGCTGTTTTTGCTTTGCTGGTTTTTTAATTGTCCAAAAGATCGCTCGATGATACAGGCCTTGTGACTAGATCGTTAAATAGCTTTTGTTGAGGTGATACGGTATTTTAAGTGGCATCATTAGCCAACGGGCTATTCCATATCCCTCGACCGCTCGTATCACACAATTGTAAGTGCGTATCAATCTTGTGAACCTCGCTATTTTTCAAGATTCTATCCACAGTAATGAAACATTCAGTACCATCGGCGGAACATTTATACTTGTACCCTTCCGTTTCACCATCTTATGCAAATTAGAATTATATATTTTAATATATGAGTAAGCTGCCGAAATATTTATACTCAACTTTTAGTTTTCAAAGAATCGCTTGTCGTAGAATGTTGCAGTAATTTGATCTTATCATTCGTTAATTAATTATGTTGATTAAATTAATGTTTTGTATTCTACAATTATATTATTATTAAAAGCTTACTATTGCAAACTTCTAAAATATTTTTCAGCCTATTAATAAAAGATTAAATTATATCATCTTACTTCATTTCGTTTTAAAATTAAGCCGTTAGAATTCGGAAACACAAACTTAATACACGCAACTTTCGAAACGTTTTTGATACATTTTTTATTGTGATGATGGTTCATTAGTAATTTCAAATTAATTATATATTTTATTGTCTCATTAATATATTGGGTGTTTCCGGCATGTTTTATAGGAATATTCAACTTATTTACGATTTTATTACACGCTATCGTCGTTGGCAGACGAGCTAGACACAAAATCAATTCCAATAAAAAGAGTTGAACCGATAAATCTACTTTTATTTTAATAGTTTTCGAAACTATACAAAATATTTTTTTTACAATTTATACAAAAAATGTAAATTTATGTTTTTCTTCGTTTGTTCCTTGAAATGGATTCATGCAATCAAATAATACATAAAATTGATGGTTTGACACAACACACACACATTCGATGATGCATTACGTGTCCCCATTACGTATATTCAATCCAAAAAAAAAAAAAAAATTCTGTTCCATATCTGACATAATATCGCAGTTCATGCTTTCAAAAAATGATATATGTACTTGCACTAAATTTTCACACACAAAACTATTATTTTTTATAGATTGTATGTTGTATACATATAAGTTTTGATTTATGTTTGATTAATAAATGTGTACAAAATGAATTGTATTTAGTAGAATGTAGCGTATTAAAATGATTGTTGGAGATAAAATTTATACAAATCTTATAAGGAAGTACATATTATTTCATTAGGTTAATTTAGTTTAGTTTTTATAAAGTTAATAAGGTCAGTTAGTCAACATACAAATAATTAGTACTATATGTACATGTAGTAGTTTATAATTTCAAATATTGTTTAATCGAAACATACTTATATATCGTTTTTAGTGTTTATGCTTATTTTGATAATAAGTTTACTTGAACTGGGAACTTTCGGAGTCGAGGGGCTTGCGGAATTACCACTCGCTCTATCGCCGAACTTCATAAAGTGATTTTTTTTTAAATATCTGCCATGTATGTATGTCCGTCTTTTTAGGAGAAAGGAAAGGAAAAAGCCGAACAAATTGGCCTATCCACTATCCAGACGGAAATCAATATAAAATATTTTTTACCAAAATTGGAAGGTTATATTTGACGGTAATTCGTTCTAATTCTAAATATTGGAACAAAAATAATCACTCATTTTTCTAACATTTAAACGGAAACTATAATCTTTGTCTGGAATGTGCCTTGGTTCCATTCCTTTGTTGAAAAGAACTTATAGAATTGAAAATATGTTTTACTTACGCTTTCTTTTAGTGTAATTTTAAAGGCAGTTAAGTTAGAAGATTTTTTTGGTTTTTTTAATGTTTCTTTTCTCGGTAGCTAGCGAAGGCAAAGCAATATCAAAATTGGAGAAATTATTAAGAAATAATTGTTATATTAAATTTTTGGATGCTCTAAAATATTGTTTATGCGCTCGTAGTTAGCTAGTGGTGAAATAAAAGAAAATCATTTCGAGCGGATTGTACTTATCCACAAATATACAATATACAAAGGTCCAAGAAAGTACTTCACATTTTACTAAATCTAATCCACTTACAATCTAATTTTTGAATGCATTTCATTGTAGAATAATACCCTCAGTAGAGTTAGTTCAAATTGACATTTTGGTTGATATTGTTGAATTGATGAAGATTTGAACTTTGCTGATGTAAGTATGCAACATCGATGGGCCCCATTAAATGATTACCGTTATGGTACTGTGAACACAACTTGTTGGTTGAGGCGAAATATTTTCCCGATTACGTATTGAATTACGGTTCGTTGTATTATATCAGGATTATAAACAACTTGAACAGACAATTCGTTCTTGTGCCTATGACTCTGAAACTTCGTACCGATTGGATTTTCATAAAACTGAGTATGAGAAAATAAACGATATATCTTAAAAAATGTTATTTTTTGGCCTAGCCACTCAATAATTTTCCAGTGTGGTTTGCTTCGGAAAATTTTTTTGTCAATAGAGAATCAGTCGTCTGCGTCTCTAAGTAGGGGTCGATTGTGAAATTAATCTGCACCCTCAAGGCCCTAAGCCAAAATATTGTTAGACACTATTTACTATTAAAATTGGGTAGCAAGGTGATATAATTTCCATGACTTTTAATAAGAGTTTTAACAGAGTGCCATAAAACAATTTTATTTTAAAATGAAAGCTCTTAGTTTTCCGGTCATTTTAACTAACTTTCTCAAACCCTAATAATGGCACTAGTTGGTGAAATCTAGGCCATTTTTCGCATAGGAAACCGATCATTATAAAATAGCGGAGGAGAAGATTAAAAGTTAAACGACGATTTTTTCCTCAGTACCAGACTTTATCGCCAAGAGCCATTAAAAATTGCACCATTATTTTGTCCGAGCCACTGACAACACTTTCGGGGTTCCTTCCTTCTGAAAGTTTTTTTTTATCAGTATGGAATAACTCATTCAAAATTCCAATCGTAGTGTAATATTTCAAGACATGAGTTCCACTCGTCTGTTAAGTCCTGCCTCGAAAATCGTATTTCATATGTAGCTGTGCTAAAAGTATTTATTTCGGTTTGCAATCGGATGTGTTAGAAATATTTTTAATAATGTTTATATGCAGTTGGAAACATGGATTGGTTACATAATATTAAAGCTTCGAGTTCTTTGGTGGAAACATTTTCTCATATACCAACATATTTCCTCTATATTTTTTAGGAATTTGATTTGTGTTTTATAAGTGTTTCTTAGTTTACATTGATACTGTACGTTCAAAAAACGGAATACAAAAATTTTTCAACCACCTATTATCTTCGCGCGTGATCCTGACGACCAACCTCCCCCCGCCCTCCCTCCCCTTACCCATAAACTCTTTTTTAAGGGTATTGTTTAAGACCAGTTTCCTGTGTACAATTTGTTTTCCCAAAGGGTTTTCAATAACAACCGCATTCTCTGCAATTTTAGTAAGGCATATACGACAGGTGACACAGAAAATAATTTTATTATAATTCAATTTCAGTCAATGTATTACCTATGACGTCGAATATTCGTTTAGAATTTCTGATATGAGGGCAACACAAAAATAATCAGAAAAAACTTAACTGTATGGTTCATTTTTACAAATTGATCTAACCAAATTTACCATTTGGTGTGAAAAACGAGGTTAAAATTACTACAAAGTGATTAAATTTGAACAACGATGTCGTTTTTCAAATGACTTATTCAAAATTTTGTCGTAATGTGCTATACCAAGCCGTGTAACTTGGCTTTGTAACACCTCTGTTAGAATTTTCCAGTCATAGGTGTATTGTTTTGAGAAATAAAATATTAGAGGTCAGTTTTTAGTACTATTGATAAAAATGCCGACTATGGCGAACAATCATTTTTTTCTACTTGTATTTCTCAAAAAGTTATCACTTTTGCTGATAGTTGTAATTTACCACCGTATTTTGATCGCTTAAATTAAATAAACTCCATTTTCTCGAATGACACCGTGTTGTGGTTGATATCATTTTTAAGCACTAATTCTTATTTTTTGGCCGTATTAAGTCCTGCCTTCTTGGATAGTACATTTTAATGTTAAATTCTTGTGTCTAAATTATTTAACCCTTTGGTTCGAAATGTACATAATAATGTACATAGATTTTGTCTCACCTATAACTTGCATACAAATGTATTAGTATTAAAATTGGCCTAATTGCGCAAGCGCTGGTTAATTTCTTTTTCGTTTTTCCATTCGTTTGTTGTTATATTTAATACCGTTTGTTCAAATACGGCTGATTTATGAACGAGAGTTCAAGTGCAATTTTAGTCTAGTCAGTATTCGTAATTTTAAACTTAACTTAGGATAGTTAAAATTGTTTTAAAATTCTAAATTTTTGAGTTACATTTATCATAAAGTTGTAAATATTGGTATAGTAATTGATTTTTGTGGTCTTACAATTAGAATTTTATGTAAAGAGGTAAGAAATTTGATGTACATAAAAATGTACAATACAATCCGTGCAAAGAGTAATGTACATGATTTATTACATGTAAACATATTTATGGCTATTTATATTTTTGGTAATTTATTTAGGGACATGAATCGTTAATATAGAACAGACCAAGATCTAATTGATATTCTTAGTACCTGGGATTCAGATTTGGAAGATTTTGTCGATACGGAAGAAAATGAAATAGAAAAGGTCCAAGAAAATAATGAGATAAGAGAGGAAAACGCCGATGATTAAATATTAGAATTGGATTTAGTGCAAGACGCATTTGATTCTGCAGACCAAGATGTTTCGAGTGCTCAAGTTATTGCTATTGGAACGGACGAGGATGAGGTTAAACCAGATGAAATGTTCACTTTGAAATAGTTGATAACATGGAAAGCTTTCAATACACGAAAAAAGGAAATATCAAATAGAGCCGGTTACAATTTCATCTACTAATTTCGAAATTTCTTCCAAAGTCACATGATATTCCACCCATTAAAACTCCCTTGGAATATTTCAAAAACTATTTGCCGGGCAAAATTTTTGAACAAATTGTCTTTTTCACATACTTGTACGCAGAACATAAAATGATAAGCAACTGTTATTTGGGCTACTAATAGCAATAGGGTGTTTCAAACTTCCAAGAATCCGGTTGTATTTTGATAAAGCGCTTGGGATTGAATTATTTATATGTACTGTGTCGAGCAACCGATTATTTCACTTCGAAATAATCTTCATATAACTAATATATAGATATGCCAAAAAATTGTGCGGACCGGGTTTTATAAAGTTCGTCCTTTCATTGATTCTAACCATCAGTATGCGTAGATGAGCAAATTGTTCCTTTTAAAGGTAGAAAGAGCCTACAATATCAAACAATATATAAAAGGAAAATCAAATCATTGGGGCATTAAAGTCTTCGTACTTTGTGGTAAATCAGGAATGCCATTTAACCAATCGTCTTAAGAAAGCAGGCCATTGCCTTTATTTCGATTATTTTTTTACTTCTAACTAATTATTGAAAGTTTTAAGAAATAAAGAAAACAACGCTGCAGGCACCGTTAGAGTTAATAGATTTGCTAATGCACCTTTAATTCCAGATACCGAATTTATGAAGAAAAAAAAACACGGATACTCGGACAGTGTAACGGGTGCTAATGGCAAAATAACGATTGTACAATAGTTGGATACGAAACCAATTCATGTTACTTTAAACTTTGTGGGAATTTGTACTGAGGATGAAGCCAAAAGATGGGACAAACAGTCAAAATCATACGAATATGTAAAACGGCTAGAGATTATTAAGTTGTATAATACGGGAATGGGTGGAGTTGACATATTTGATCAACTAATTAGTTACTACAGAACATTCAATATTTCCAAAAACTAGTACCTTTGCTTGTTTATTCACTTTACAGATTTCGCAGTTACTTCATGTTGGCTAGAGCACAAGCAGCACTGCATTAAAAACAAAATAAATCAAAAAAATATTTTAGATTTATTACATTTTCGAATTTATTTAGCTCAATCCCTTGTACAGAACGTGGAGTCAGAAAGCTCGTCTGATACAATGCCGCCAACAAAACGAAACTTTGAGAATAAACCTCTTAAAGAAATTCAGCTGGAAAGGTTCGACCACATGCCAAAACACGATAAAAAAAATAGCCAGTCGATGCAAAAATACGAATGGTAAAGGCCGTTCCCACTTTATATGTGATAAATGTATAGTACATTTATGCCTCAATAAAGACAGAAATTGTTTCGCTGAATTTCATCACAAGAGTTCCATTAAACTATATATATGTGATCTATTTATTTTAATTTTATTCTTTATTTATAAATAAAAATATACGTAAAGACATAAATTTATAAAATAAATACATTTTACCTGAAGTCCGTCAGTCTCCTTCAGTTTTTATATGAGCTCCAATAGGGATAGTAACAACCGCCAGTTCGGAATATACATATAAATGTACATTCTCCAAAAACATCCCCATTTTTAAATCATTTTTCTAGCCACATGACATATTTAAGGTGTATAAGTACTAATTTATATAACAAAATATTTTTTCGGCCCCTCGCGACAAAGTCCGAATGTAAGGGTTAATCAACACTCAAAAAAATAATAATACACATGATGACTCCCGCGTATGATCAATGGAAGGGGCTAATTGGCCATTGAGAAACCCAATTGAAATAAAAAATTAAAAAACTGTCTTGAAATTAGATTAAAAATTTCGTATTACAGTGCAAACCGGAGGTTGGTCTAAAAGTGCAAGTGCTCAAGAAACACTTGCGAACTGAATGATTTTGTACTTACATACATCTAAATGACGGTTGGCTTTTATATCCCTTTATCAACCAAGTAAACAAAAAAAATGACTCAGTTTTAGTCCAACCCACACAAATGTGTGAGTAAAAAACCATCGTATGTAATGGCGTTGTTGATAAAAAATTTCGCTTTATTTGAAGTAAAACCAACACAATTGTGTGTATAGATATAGTGTTTTTTTTCGGACGAAAATAAGTTAAAAAGGAATTCACAAATGTGTAAGTTGGTTCAAAAAACATACAAAACTAAATTTTTAGCATGGTACTTTTGCCCTACCCGCACAATTGTGTTAGTAAATCACTAAAGGGATATAATGGGCATTTTTTACCACTAGGCACTATTACGATCACATTTCGTGGACTGCAGCAGAGAATCAAAAATACAAAAATAAAGTCATTGATGTCGGTTAGTTTAACCAGCTTTGGTTGAACTATCAGATATCTCATTACCTTCAAAATCACTTAGATCCAGCATCGAAAAAACAATACTGTGCTATAGCGACAAAGTTATCCTTGGGGTTTCGAAAGAGGTTAATAAATTAAAAGTATAAATTCGGCTAAAGGGTGATTTCCTACATGTGATGAACGGATAACTGTAAAAAGACTTCACACTATTTTCCGTAGGCACTTGGCGAAACACACTTACACTTAATAAACACATTTTTTATTAACCACTTGTTTTTTATTTCGCAAGATAATATTTTTTTGAATATTTTTAAAAGGTTTAAAAATTACTCGATCGATTTCGACTTGTTAGGGCATCATCAGGAGTATCTACCAGAAGTATCTACTAGGTAGATACTCCTGAATCCTGATGATGACCTAACAAGGTCTTGCGAAAGATATTATCTTGCGAAATACAAAACAAGTGGTTAATAAAAAATGTGTTTATTAAGTCTGTAAAAACAAATGATATATTTTTTTCAGCTAAAAATAAATGACATATTTTCTCAGTTATTATGGCCCAACTTTGACGGAGTGGTCATTTTTATAATTTATGCTAAAAAAATAATAATTGATTATCTTAGATTGCTTATTACTTCCCCAACATCCCTTGCATAGATAAACAACTTTCGTTACCCAAAAGTTAATTCCAATGTTAATCAATTACCAACCCACCTCAAAAAATGTAGTCACCCATATTTATATATTTCTAATCACACGATATAAACTTGACTCGCACATTAAACTCATCCCCCGTCTTTAAAGTAATTAAGCGAATAACATATTTAATTTTCTACTGTAGAATTCCGGCAACGAATTTTTTTTTTTTTTTTTAAATTTCAACATTGACCATGAGGGACATAAATAAAACATGCCGTGTAAATACTTATTATTACGTTATCATAAAGCAGAGTATGTTACCGCATACACAACATACATTCAATTCCATTTATAAAATAAAATAAAAATAATGTATTCTCATAATTAAATTAGAATAATCATAACAATATTATCCGCATATTATAAAACATGCGTTTATAAACTAAATACCCACACAAACTCTACAGATATACACAATACATCTAAAAATAGTTATAGTTTTCTGTATGGAAAACTTATATAGCTTTATATTGTAGTAAAAGGATGAAGGGGATTTTAAATTTATATAAAAATAAATATACATTAAAAATTGATATATGTGAAAGGATAATGGCAGGATTAAAATTAGATTAGAAAAATAGAAAGAATTATTTATTATTACTGAGATAGAATTTTTTTTATTTTAATTGAAGTATATACACATACGTACATGCGTTACGGTATTACATATATAAAAATAATTAATCTGGAACACAATACACCTTAAGTTGGTGGACATCAAAAGGCTTAGTGTTGTAGGGTATCTCAGTGGACCCTGAAAATTTATTGTTTTTGTGCTCATCTTCAAACTAATTTTTTTTAAATATATTGTATACTTTGCTTTACCGATTTAACAAAAGTGCAGGATGTTATCAATTAAGATGATTATTATAATTTCGAGTAACATAAACATTAAACAAACCTTGGGTATATTCGGTTAATATATAGAATCAGTATTGTTACAATATACAAAAATAACTTCAAGAACACTACATCGCGAATTTTCTTTTTAGTTTACCTAATTTAGTGAATAAATCTTATATGACGGATGAAACGTTTGGTATAAAAGGGTATCACATTTTTTGTAATCTATAGTTTTTGTTTATTTCTTACATAAAATTGGCACGTTTTTATTAATTTCTACTATTAGTTTAGGTTTTTAGTATAAACAACAAGTTGTTGTATTAAATAAATGATTTCATGTATATGTATATATTCCAGGAACCGATGGAAGGTCGCTACTATATAAAGGTAATAAGATAATTTGTAAAATGTGTTATGTAAAATACAGGAAAATTTCTCTATATAATTGAGCCTATTAAAATCTAATTCTCTTCTTTAAAGCATGATTGTTTTTGTTTATCAGTAAAATAAGCCAGCAAGTATTTGTGTACTAACTTAATTATACAATGTTTGTAATTGTTATTCTTCGTAGGCAGTATACCAGCTTTATTGCATCTATTATATTTACTTATTAAAGTTGGCTGGAACTTAAGAGGGTTGCACTTAATTCCGCATTGGACCCAAGTTACAAATCGAATGATTCTATCCCAATTTGCAATTGCACTCTGTTGATTTGGCAAACTATTCGAGCTTGAACCAAAGCAGCTAAATTGATCAGTATAGGCCTCGGAAAGCAGAACAACGACAGACAAGGTGAATGAGGTCATCATTCTCTTCAAGATATTCGTCACACAAGGAGTCTCGGGCAAGCCAACCAGAACTCTAAGTTACTATTTCTTCAGAGATAAATTAAATATAATTATCCTCAGATTGTCCTGACAAATAAAGTGTTTCGATTTCCTGTGCGGCATCCACATAACTTTGATTATATTGTTGTAATAGACGCGGCTTTCATCAGTGTGAGTGCTATTATCTCGACCTGAAACACGGTGTAGGTTAAACCATGTTTGTGCAGTAGACTCATAATTCCGCACCAAATTTAGAGTGGAAGTCGTAAGAGAAAAACGGTTAACAGACAACTATTGGTACCTCGATGAATAATCAATCACTATCGAAGTTAAATTGTGGTAACTGTCTGGCATTAACGATATTGGTTTCACTACAGAGGTTGTACCACGCACATTAGCTTAAAAGCTGCAGAACAATCCGTTCCCAAGATAAAGGGTCGCAGTAGACATAAAAACAAAATGGTTTTCACTACAACCATTAAAGTGAAATACATAGCAGCGGTAAGAGCTCTGTAAGCCAAGCCCTACCCTGTAGACTATTCATTTTCGCTAACGTAGAATTTGAGTTAACCGTGGGCTACCGAACAATAGAAACGTAAACTTTACTAATGATTTGGTCATAAACATCAACATTTAGGAGTTAAACCCTACAATTTCGTACATGCTATTAGATGCGGCTTGGCCTCAGTTATGCGTGGTACATGAATCGAGCCAAGCAGCATATCATCATTACCGCATTCGATCAGGCCTTAGAAATGGTAAAAACTAAGTGATTAAGTACTTGCAATATCTTAAAAGTTTCCACGAAAAACTCCTTATTATTAAGCAGTATTCCAATCATAATAACAAGTTCACGTAAGGCAGTTTCACAAGATTTATCAACTCTGTAATCATGCTGTATGTTACCGAATTGTAAGTTAGATAAGTGGTGGTCTCTAATTAATCTGTCGATAACTCTCTGTAAAGTTTTGGTAAAAGTGGAGAATAATCCGGCCTGCCAACTCTATGAATTTATGAATGAAAACAACTTTCTCTTGTTCCAAGATTGTGGAACGGTCCCAAAAGCAATGCAAGCTTGGAATAGTTGGAGTAAAATAAACTCCAATGTAAAACGTCGAAAGAGACAAGCATGTGGCTTAAGTCTCAATCGAGCGAATTGACTGTCTCGATTGGTCGAACGCATTAAGATAAACAGAAAACAGTAACGAATCATTTTACTATTAGTAGACAACAAGTCTGCTGGAATCATTTTTTAACGGAGGGTAAGTCAAATGGTTCCAGGTAGACTGTTAATATATTCACAGAAGTTAATCCAAGAAATTCTATGAGCGTAACATAATAGCTATATATTCTTGTGCTCAGCAGCACAAAGCTAAAGATATCTCAATTGTTCTGAAGGTTCGAAATTTTAGACCTATTCTTAATTTTTCTTGAATATTTCCTTAGTTTTTAAGCTAATAAGTGGTAACTTTCGTCAAAGACGATGCTCGCATTTCAGTGTCAACAGTCGAAAGTATCTTCCTAGTGGAATCAGCAAAGGTTCAAGCCCAAAAGATAAAGATTCTTAATATGTTAGCTTTTTATTACGATAAGGCTTAGGTGTTCTGTTATGGAAAGTGATACACTTACCGTCTGAGGAAAGAATGTCATTAGTTGAACTTGAATTGAATAACAAATCAACCATAGACATAGAGCATCATAGACTAATTACCCCAAACGTGTTTCGATCATTCATGTCAGAATCTATCACTAGGGACAGCTGCGTTTTTCTGTTCCACGCGACACTTTTAGAAAACGGATCTGAAGTCGGAGGTAATACAGTGTCGTAGGACATATAAACTGTTGCTGCCACCACTGTTTTACCAGAATTCGAGGTTGACGAGAGTCGCCTTAATTGTATGGAAAATTAAAATGCAAGTTCTAACCTTTAAGTGAGAAACCTAGCAAGAAACATTGTTATGGTACAAATTGATCTATTTAAATTCAAGCATGGAAGTCATTTGATCACCCACCATCTATATATAAATAGAATAATAAATTTACAAACTTGAAATGACCTTAAATTGGATCTTCCGGAGGATGTATTGAAAGGAGGATCCAGACATTTCCAGAGGAATTTTCGGTCAACTCTATAGACCATCAATAGGCGTTTAGGTTATTGTTTGTACAGGACAACCCTTTATTTTCTTGGTAGTAACATCCGGATTCATGAGACTACCAATAACCCACGAGTATAATGCTAAAATTTTTCAAATGGCACTGGGATCGTGTGAATTATCATTTGAAAGGAACCTATTTCAAATCTGCGTACAACGATTTTTGAAATTGGGTCAACCGGTTACGAGACAAGAAATCTCAATTAAAACGCGAAAAAAATAATTATAATCGATAAATGTGATAAAATAATTAGGGGACAATTGGGAAGAATTCGACGAGACTTGATTTATGGAATTAAGGGCCATCACTTCGAACATTTAATAAAGTTATTTTCAATGTTTTCGTTTCAAAATTTTATCATTTTTGAAATTGGATTGTTTGTCTCGTATAACTCAATTTGGCCCGAACCGAGAACCACATACCTCAGAATGGAAATAGCTGTCTATTTTAATAAATAAATTTTAAAATTATAAATACAGTATTTACCCGATTTACCGAAAAGGCACAACAAATTTTGCTTTCGTAAAATCGGATATTCGTTTAATCGGTTAATTATGAAAAGGCATTTTGATTTTTAAATTTTTAGGAAATACCTAAGAAATTTTGCTGAAATCATTAATTTCGAATTTATTAAAAGCACATAATTAAAAATTATATTATTTACTAGTTTTGGTTCAGGAATTCATTACATATAATTTATTTATTTTAATTAAAAAAAAAATAATGATATTTTCATTTGGTTAAAAAATTAAAACCTGGAACGAATACGTACAATTAAGATAAGCCAATAATTAGTTTTCCACTATTTTTTCTGAAGGTATGTTAGAATAACGCTTAAAATTAAATATGTAATTATTTTCAGTCCTAGTTATTACATCGTTCAAATTGCTTACAGCTTTTAGATGATTGTGTGTAGAGAAATCACTGTCTACGGCTACTTGAGAATTCATATTTTCTTCTGCCGAAGTATTAGAAGAGGCTGATTCATCCTTATCTATATTTTGATTTTCGGGTTGTTCTAAAACTATATCGATATAATATCATTGTCAGTTAAGTTATTGCAACAATCCCGCTCTTCTTCAATTTCAGCCACCTGAACTTCAAACCAATTGTTTAGAAAAGCCAAAGAAACATAATCCTCATGAACTAGTTTACCATCAACAATGAACTCAAACTTCTCACCACGACTTTTTAATACTGATTTCCAAAATTGTATCCCAATTTACCATTACCTCTAGCATCAATATTCATCAATATTTTTCTGTACTTAAGTTTTATCATTTAAATTAAATTTTGATCCATTATGGTTGACATTTTGCAGTTACATTTACGCAATAAATTTTCAAATTTTTTAAGATTTCGTAAAATCGGATAATTTTTCTTTCGTATAATAGGATGTGAGAAAATCGGATATCGTCTAATCGGAGATTCTTTAAATCGGGTTAGATCTGTATTTAGGAAAGTTATTCAAGGTGTTCGGTTATTTTTGAAACACTCTGTGTAGTACGTAACTCGAAACTATATGTAATATCTCACGATATTTTCATCTAAACTCGATACAACATTTCATCAGATCATAATTGGAAAATTTAGAGTTAGGGTTAGAACGTGAATGATTCAAACATATAATATTGAAGAAACGTGACCTCGTATCGTTCATTGTGTCTAACTAGACCCAAACATCTCGTAAAGTCATAATACATTTACGCTGATATGAAACAGAGATTTTCAGCTTTGGATTTTGGGTAGAACACCCGTTGGATCTTATCTGCTGCTCCATTCTTTCAAAACATAAATCAAAACCTTTAAATTAAAGGATAATTTAGACGACAATGATGCTGGTTTGGTAGCAGACACCTTATGATTTAGCTGTTCCTATAATCCTTTAGTTTGTTCATTGACGTTCCAAGGGAACATTACTTAGATATACTAAGATCACCCTGGACGGACATCATTTTGATATAGCTGAAACAAATAGTTATATAAATAACAAAAACAAAATGCAGTGCATATTTTAAGACATGTATTTCGTCTTTGCAAAAAAAAAGTAGAACTTTTCCACTTCAGATTTTTGTTGTTTATATTTCAACGCTCAAGTACTGAGATGCCGACAAAGTGAAAAAGAAAATTAAAGACAACTTTCCTTGGGTTTCTGTGTCAAAATCAAATTTGGAGTACATGATTTGATTTAAAAAAATATTTTATGCCACATTCCTTTTCAGTCATACATTTAATAAATTAAATGGTTTTGTTGTTAAATTAATAAATTTAATTTAATGATATTGCTTGCCCTTATGCTTGGGGTTCCAATGCTTATGTTACGGTTAAACCACTGGGCCGGCTCATTACCAATTCGCTAAAAACTCAACTAAGAAAACCTGGTTCGTTTGAAAAACTAACCAAATGCATGATAGAAATTTGAGTTTTAAAAAATTTGGCTATGCGTGAAGCGGTTTGTTTTTTTAAATACCAATTTCTAATCTAATATTCATGATTACGTACTAATACTTTTAGTACTAATCTTAAGTGTCAACATTTCCCCATTCAATTACGATCGGCATTGGATGGCCACGGCACCGATTTCATCTGTTAATCATACAAAATAAAATTTATAGCATTTCATAATCGACTCGATTAAACTGAAAATTAACTTTGACAATCATTAATTCTAAACTATCGTTAGGCTCGTGCAGAAATATATTCTTTTGATTAATTTAGTTGCCGCTGCAATTGATATTGTGCAATTGATACTACAAGTTGTAGCACATTGTCGTCTTTATAAATAATTATGAATTACACAACATGACAAATATGCAGCTTAATAATTTTAATCATTAATCTTCAACAAAACAACGAACAAAAAAAATTGTCAATGTGCTGGAATTAATAAAAATAATTGAATGGTATTAGACAGATATTGTGGCGCAGATCCGTTGACTTGAGTTAACTAAGCTTATTATGCACATGCTAATATCGAGAGTAACGGATAACGTTTTCTGTTTATAAAATTATGTAACAAATCCAAGTTTATAGGAAATCACAATTACGTTTCTTACGTAAGAAAGTGATTGGTTTTGTTGTATGCACGGAATATAATTTATTTATTTAATTTTTTTTTTGCTTTGTTTTTGTTTTCAAAACAATTAAATTTATTAATTAAGACAATTATATATGATTCATTTAAAAAATATTTTATAAATAAGAGATTTATATCAATTGTATGTGTGTATACTGCAAAAAATTATCTCAATTCCGGATCAAATTACATCTTGCGTATGTGTAGCAGTTATACAAAGTATATAAGACGCGAGAACCAATTCAGTGTATTAAATGATTCATATTCAGTTGTAATTTACTCAAATATTTATAAAAAGATGGATGGTTGATGTGTTCTGAGCTGTATTCATATATGCAAACCCTTATTTTTAATTAAATGATCTCATATTTGTTCCATTCCATTCGTCTTTTGACCCCTCCATATTACACTATGTGCAATATGTTATAAACACAATTTCACATATGTTTAGTTTAAAAACGAAATTTATTAAAGTAAAAACGAAAAACCAAATTTTTTTTATTTATTTTAAATTAAAAAATCCGCTTATAAAATAAATTTATTAAAAATCTAAATTAATGAAAATAATAATTAAATTGTTTGTGGGAGTGAATCGAGGTTACAAATGTGTCTATATAGATAGACTATTGTAATGCATATGTTCAATCAACGAGCTTGGCATATCGCGTGTGTTCAGAATTCAGATCGAACGTGTGTATTGATCAAAGAAACTTCATTTTGTGAATTCAAAAAACACACGTCTAGTAAAAAAAGTAGTAACTAGGAAACAAAAATTCGGACTAAAAAAGGAATCCACTATCAAATGTTTTCGGCGGTTTGTACTGTACATTGAAAATAACTTATTCCTCTTGTTAAAAGGCAAGTATCTACTAACTAATAAGGGTTTGGCTCCTGCTGGAATACTGTTCTAATTATTGGGATGAATAAAAGTAGCAACAAAAACAGTAGCACCGCACATCACCGAAAACGACAGTTTGTTTACTGAATACGATAATTCACCGAAAATAACAGTTCACCGAAAACTGCAATTCATGGTAGAGTTGGCAATTGGGAATCATATTTCTGTCTGAAACATTTCGATTAATATTTTATAGAATCATGGGCGAATGTTGAGATTTGAGAAGTGCGCTAATTTCGAGAAAAATCGTTTCTGGAGAGGTTCCTCGTTTGTGTTTAGAAGTGCGTTTCTTCGTATGGTAAAAATTTAATTCGAATTTGAGATTCGAATGTATGTAGTTGTTCCAACCGATTGAGATGATACTTATTTGGCCACTGCTAGCCATATTGAAGATTTGTCTTGTGCAAAAGTGGGTCTATAAGTGATGCCTTTCATAAAAACAGCAATCTCCCTACAATTTTTGCTATTAGTGATTAATTTTTTTTAACTTTAATTAAATTAACCGAAAGCGTTTCTTTATGATAAATTTAACATTTGGATGGGTCCGAACAGTTAATAGGTTCATTGGCTAGCGAGGTAAATCACTCAAATCAGACGTTCGCGGCGCATCTTTCTCGCAGTCTGTCAACCTCAATTTGATAATATTATGAATGGTACTTTCAGTTAAAGGACCGGCCTACGCAATCAAATATTTAAAATAAAGTTAACACAATGCCGCAGGTTCGTTCAATTTTATTCTTTTAATAGTCAAAGTTAGACCAATATAAAATTGGGATTCCACATCCTTAAGTTTCATCTGTTTCTTAGTAGTAAAAGTTTCAACTATTCAAATTCAAATTTTTTAGAAATGTAAATCATCTAATCTGCATAATAATTTTAAAAGCGTTTTAGAAGACTACGTTGATATAAATGTACATTAAAAATCGTCAGTTTTGTGGAAACAAACTGCCGTTTTAGAAGATAAAATTACCAATTCTCAATTTACCATTTACCACGTCCCATCCACACTTTACTACATTGTCTGTCTGGCGAATTTGAAATGTTTAATTTCTATTATTTTTTTTTTATTTTTTTTGTTTAAAGAAGAAGAAAGTAAAACCAGAATCCGAACCACTTTATACACGCTCGTGTATATAATTAATTTTACTATCAAAATAAACAAAAATGTTCTTGATTTCTGTGATATGTCTTCCATTTTTAAGACCAGTGATATTTATAGTTAATAGAGAGATGCGGGTGAGAATAAAATAAATAAATTGTGAAGGTTATTTATAAAAAAGTAATAACTTAAAACACTTTCTTTTAGCATTTTTTTCCAAAAAAAGTGTTTCCTTCTGTGATTCAAGAATACAGCATGCTTCTTTTCAAAGTTCAAATGCACTCACAAAATAAAATTTTGTTTCACTGTCATGTCGGAATGATCGATGATTTCATCTTCATAATCGATTTATAAATTGTAGATTTATTATTACTGGAAGTTCGTATAACAAACTAGAAAAATTGGATTGCATAATTATTTGATCAAAATCAAAGAAATCAACTCAGCAAAAATTTAAGTTTCATTTCAATAATCTAAACATTATAAACAAAATAGATATTTTTACCACCACGAAATAGTAGATATAGGAGACCTAATATAGGCGGCGGCTGCAAAATAACTGTATTTGTAACCGATATTTTTTAGAATTTATTTATATTTAAAAAATTAATAATTACTTTTACATATTTTTTTATAGTTTATTTTTTGTTAAAATAAAAATTATGACACAAAATTAATAAAATAAAACATCGTTTGTTTATAATAAAGTATATTCATCTGTGGTATGTTAGAAATTTTTCTTATATAGCTCTGTTTATACTCGTATTTTATAAATTATTAAATATTTTTTTATTATTAGTTTATAGCCGCGCGATTGCTACTTACTATACAAATGTTTCAATACGGGTTAGTTTATTGTTTGGTTTGCGATGATGGGTGGTAAATTATACTTCAATGGAATTTATTATTTTATGGCGAGGGCAGCATATGCTTAAATGCATATTTTGCACATAAAGGCCGAAATCTGAAATGATACTGGTGACCTACTTCGAAGTAGCAGAATAATTGAATTTATCGTGGTAATTCAATGAACATAATAGCTAAGTGGAATAACTTATACACGATAAAATTATTGATTCCATGAGTTTATAATCTAAACTAAATATAACCCGTCTAAGGTCCCTAAAAAAGTCACCGCGCAGTGCAAATTTGCACACATCAAAACTAAATTTGAAAATTCGGGTTGTAACAGAAAACAGTCAGTCTCATAATAATCCGTGACATGTATGTGTTCAAGCAAAGTTTCAGTTTCCTATTTAATTTTAGAGCAAAATGTTATTTGGCAAAATAAAATAATAAAAAATATAAATCGATACATTTTAGTAAGTTTTCGAATTGTTTTATTCTTGTATTTCCAATACGTCAGGACCTGTTGTATCTGAACCTAACTGCGAAACAGAAGCTGGTTTATTAAAGAGTTTTTCTTTGATTGAGTCTTAGAATTTCCACATAGAGATTTTGGTAGATTTATGTTTTTCGCTCCGATTCTTAACAAATCGCTCAGCTTGATCTTTTGGAAATAAAAATTTAACCGCTCATCAACTAAACCGCGCATTATTAAAATTTTTCTAAGAAGCTTTAAAAAGTTTTTGTTAATTCGGGACATTTTAGCATAAATATATTTCTGAATAGTCGCAAGTTTGCCAATTATTATTATTTTTATATTTATATCAATTTCTGAAAGTGGTATCGCTGATGTTTGTTTTTCGTGTTTATAGGGAAGCTCAGTATACCCCCCCCCCTCCCCCCTAACTTTGACTTATTATAGTTAACTGAATAAACAGCAAAAGTAATCATTGAGTGTACACTTATTCATTGATCTAACCTGATAACCATAAAGGCGAGGCAGACATTAGCAAGTCATAGTGTAAATAAAAAATTATGAACTTGGATTTAATGCGGTACTGCAAAGTTAATTAAGATTTCTTCTTCTTTGAATTTTTTTCACTCATACATGGAAAATTTGTAAGAATCACAACAATCAGTTTCAAACGGATGAGATTATTGATTTGAAAAAATCAGTCTTCTCATCAGTGGCACTATTCTGGTTTTACCTCGGAATATGGAAAAATATTTTCATAGCATTTTAGTCTAAATTGAATTTTTCAGGGAATAGTTTTGGTGCAAATATTTTAGAAACAAAGTTAAATGGGAAAATATTTTTCTCTATAAAAATTTTGTGAAACAAAAGTTTCCCAATTAACTTTGTTTTATAAATTTTTGTACTAAACTTATAGCTTCAGTAGTCGCCACAGGTCGCGACGACTGATATTGTATATTTACATTGGAATATTGTCTATATATATAGAGCAATACCATGTAGTTGTAATACTAACGAATTACTGCTTAGTCTACGAAATTTGATTCTTTCAAATTTTTCATCTACATTTCATTCTCACAATTAACTTTTCGTGTTTACGAATTATTATATTTTACTTTGTTATTTCGATTGTAATGGTTTTATTTTGATTGTTCCGTACATTGGTCAATTTTTAGTACTTTCGAATTAAATACACAATTGTAGGACATTTTTCCATTTCTCACACGAATGTGCGGCAAAACGTGGCTTTACGAAAGCATTATAACGCCTATTATAGTCGATTCTGTCTATCTCAAACTTTGTCTATGTTGGTATTCTTCTTATGTCGAATTTAAATTAAAGTACGTTGCAATTTTCTAGGAAAATAGCATTTCCTATCTCAAACTTTTTCTATATCAAACTGATTTTATATCTATGTAATCTTGGAGGCAAAAATCGAACAAATTCCTCTTTCTATTTCGAAATGTCGGTTTATGGACATTCGTTACACTCTCATACATAGTATACTAATGTATTGTATAATTAAAATTACCATGCCGCTAACTCATCCAACTGTTTATTTTTGTCCCTGCAATAATTTTACTTAAATCGGCTAATCCCTTTTTTTAATCCCCTTTTTTGTTTACAATAATTTTACTTAAATCAAGGAATCCCTTTTTTTGAGGGTTTAAAAATTCGCTCGTTAAAATGTATTATTTACTCTTTACAGATCGAACACTGTTATTTGTAATACTAATCAGTAAGAATAAGGAAAAGTAACAAAAAAGTGGGTGTCTGTACCCTGTGACATATGACGTGAATACGTACAATGTTTCTGGAAGGAAATGGCCTACGCGATATATCGAGATTTCCGGCGAACGTTAATCGGTTAGAAAATACAGAGTACCGCCCCAGGTGGCCATATTCCAAAAATCATTTAAGAATCCCATTTCAATTCAACATACCGATGCCCATCATAATTGGTTAAGAAATTGCCGAGTTCCATCTCAGGTGGCCATATTTCAGCACTTCTTCCAAAAATCATTTAATAATCCCATTTCAAAAAATGGATGGAAAACGGAATTATATCTCGAATTTTTTTTTCGGTCCCTTGGAACTTTGAGATCGACAGAGTTAGCTGTATTTGATATTCGGGTTCGGTTTGAGCAAAGTAGAGCAAAGTAAAATTTGTACAATACTAAATTCAGAAACCAATTTAAAAGTAACGGAGGCTATGAAAACCAGCTCCACTTCTCTTGAGAATCTTTTAGTTTTAGCTTTACCTTCGAACTTACATATCAAAGGCATAGCGGGTCATCAAAGAGGGCCCTCAAAGTAAAAATATTAAATCAAATAAGAGCTAACTGTGGCCCAATTCTGGTAATTCCCCGGGAATAGGGAACTGGGGATAGATTTTACATATAAAGGGCCAAGGGGTGATTCATGTAGAAATTATCTCTGACAGACATAAATAATAATCGCTCTGATTGGATAATATTTTTTTTTTATTACGATAAAAACGAAATTCACTCTTAAGCGATACATGCATAAAATTAATTTTTGTCGTAAGATAAAAAAATATGGCCGACCTACAACCAATCAGAGCGATTATTATTTATGTCCGTCAGACAAAATTTCTACATGAATCATCGCCTTAATTTTTGTTTAAACTATTTTTTTCTGGCTTACTGAGGAAAAAAGTTTGATGTAAATTTTTATAAATCGGGATTAATAAAGGGTTATCCAATTCAAGCTTGATAAAGTAAACTTAAAAAAAACACACAAAATATTCGGAATGTATTGTAATTTTTATTTCATTTTACAGATTGATCCTTGCCATTTTTAGTTAAACAAGATATCATTCAAATGTCCTCCACGGGACTTCTTACAGGCCTTGATTCTTTTGAGGTAATTTTCAATGACTTTTCGGCACATTTCGGGCGGTATCTCGGCCATTACCTTACGAATATTAGTTTTCAATTCGTCAAGAGTTTGAGGATTGTTTGCGTAAACACGATCTTTCGCGTAGCCCCACAAAAAGAAATCCAAAGGCGTTAAATCACAGGATCTTGGAGGCCAATTGACATCAGCCAATCGCGAAATCAAACGTCCAGGAAATTTCTCTTGCAAAAGATCTCGATTTGCTCGTGTTACGTGACTGGTTGCTCCATCCTGCTGGAACCACATATCGTCAAGATCATAATCTTCGATTTTCGTAAAAAAATAATCGGTTAACATGCGGCCATAGCGCTCAGAATTGACGGTAACGGTTCGTCCATGGTTGTTCTCAAAAAAATACGGCCCAATCACACCACCAAACCACAATGCGCACCAAACAGTGACTTTTTCCGGGTGTAATGGCTTCTCTACAATCAATTGTGGATTTTCTGAGCCCCAAATTCTACAGTTTTGCTTATTAACGTATCCACCAAGCGAAAAATGAGCTTCATCACTGAAGAAAATTTTGTTCGAAAAATCAGCATCGACGGATTTAATAATTTTAACGCGTTGGTCGATTGTTAAATGCTCCATATTCTTAAATGGCAGAATGTCAACTAAATAAATGACAGCGTACTTGACGTTTATCTTTGACAGATGTCGGTATACAGATTTCTACTTTATCAACCTCGAATTGGATAACCCGTATTTTCCTAGCGAAACTGACAGGGAAAGTTACCACTAACTATTTACCTTAGTATGCCAGAAAAAAATAATTTAAACAGAAATTACATGTAAAATATTTCCTCAGCTCCCTATTCCCGGGGAATTACCAGAATAGGACGACAGGTCGAGATATAGTAAAATCATGACCAAATTAAATCTGGCTAATAAAATTTCTGGATTAGGATTTCCGAACTAAAAATTTAAAAAAACCGAACGTTTTGGTGCAACAAGTATGCGTTCAATATTCGGAAAACGAGCACTATGGTGTTAAATTTATCGATTATACTTTCTTTTGTTAAAATGTAGTTTTGTTTATTAAAACTTTTTCAAATGGCTCCATAAAGCTCAAAACAGAACAAGAGCGAAGGCGGCGAGCGAAATCGCCTGTCATATTACAAAACACCGAAATCATGCAAAACAAACACAACCATCAACGCAGGCGACGACAATTTTTTCGTTGAAAAAAATTTAGAGTCTATTTCTATTTTTGTCGCCGACGAAACAATGTTGCCAACTGTTTTTTATATATGTATAAGTTGGTATCATTTAACCGTCATATTATTAACAATTTTTTTTTCAATTTAGTAGCCTAACGCCACAACGTCATGTGTCAAAAACACAGAAGGTTATGCCATTTGGATGTTTTTTATCGCCATACGCTGACATTTTTGTTTTGTTAGCTACAGCAATATCGCGGCGATATTTTTTATTTATTCGTCGACGCTCGTCGTCGTCGCTCTTGTTCTGTTTCTAGCTTAAGTTAGTTACGCAAAATAGTTTTGCACAATTACTATAAAAACCAAAATACTACTTAATCTTCGTTTGATAAGGAGCTAAAATCTGGCAGAATTACCGATCGAAATGTTATCTTAAAGTTTGCAGAATGTCAGACATCAGATAGAAAATCTGAATGTGGACGGAAAATGATTCAATAAATCCTGCGTTAGCTAACAAAATTGTACATATTAATTGACAAAATCCACCATTCCGTGTTCGGGTTGTTGCAACAAAATTTAATTGTTTAGAATAATGGATGACACTGTTATTAAAATATATCTATACAATAAACTAGTTTCATAGTTGATAGGTGTCAAATCTAATGACAAATGTCAATCGTAAAGTGCGATCATTCTTCGGAATAAAGCGACATCCTTGATCGTAAAACTAATTAAACCCGACAGTACGAATATTATGTATTCAATAATTGAAGTAAAAATTAAGAAGTTTTCGAGCCTAGCCTCATCCTCGCTTACTCTTGTGAATATTTCAAGCGGATTCTCGCAATAGAGTGTGCACGCATGAAAGTATCAACAGAGGATTCAGGAAAACAATATCGCACAGTTAACCAATCAGCATTACTAACTCTTGTCTGCCTGGTGTTCAAATCCCAGTTGACAGCCACTAAGCTTTAAAAGAACTGGGTAAGAAAAACAAAATAATCTCAATGTGGTTTTTTGGTCACTTTGGCATTCTTAGAAACCAGACAGCCGATTTCATCATTAGCACCTTCACTAGCCCCGCATCCAACATTGCCTTTTCCAAAACTCACTTAAATAGAAGAGTTAGAAATTTAAGGAATAACAGTATCGGAGCAGATTAGGAACATCGCTTGATATGATGCAAACTAGAAATCTTCTTTCCTGGTTATGACGTCGAAAACCTAGACGGATAATTCTCTTCAAACCGCCAATCACTGAGATACCTAGTATGGCATAAGACAAAACATGATACTTTTAACTGTCACGTGTAAAAATAAATAAATCCTTAACCATTGCAGAAATCATTGAGAATTTTTATAAAATGGTACTAGTGGATCGATGAATGAAGGTGCGCGAAATAGTAACATCGTAGGCATTTTAAATGATGACAGCATTTACGCACTGCAGAACAAAAATTCAACTAAATTGTGTTCAACCAAAGTATACTCCAGAAACTAAAAATCACTCTTAAACAGCAGCTAGAATGCGGTTCTACTTAATAGAAGAGGGAAAAATGATTCTCTCTGCTGCGAAGGTATTGGCGTTCGTTGTTTGGAATCCTCGCGAAATCATTTATGTTGACTACTTCCAAAATGGTAAAATAGTTAACGAAGAGTTCTACGCAATTCTAATGCAGGGATTAAGTGATGAATTAAAACAAAAACCATCCCATAACAACGCGTCACTTCATACGTAAACATTTTGTTCATACGTAAACAACAATCGGTTTCAATTCATGAATTATCAATTGGATTCTAATCCTTTCAGATAAGGCGCCAAGTGATTATCACCTATTTCAAATATAAAAAGTCGCTCGGGGCCGGAGGCCCTACAATAATGGAATTATTGTTGCTATAGGCCGGTATTTTGAAGACCATGATATTTCTACATATATAGTAAACCGTCTAACATGCTAGAACATCTAGGCCTCCTACGTTATACGACTAGAGGCTGACACATAAAATTCTTAAAACTCGAACGTCATTAAGAAAATATGATCTGCATGCACCGATCATTGAGAATCGGGCAATATTTTGTAAGTGATATGGCTAAGGACATTATAACCAATTATATTTGATATTGTTATATTACAACAAAATTTAAACTTTCTACACTTTAATCCACAATTATTGTGATATACGTTCAAACTAAAAACAATCTTTTACACCAAGAACCGCCGATTTATCGGAATTATACTCATTCTAAATGTCAGCATCTACTCGATCTTAACTTGTAATCTGTCAATTAGATATGATCGATCAGTCGAGTGAAGCGCGTCCATCAAATGATTTAATAATAGCGCCACAATTAGTTCTTTGCAATAAAATGTATATCCTTGAATAAAAATTTAGAATCAGCAATACTGTCGCATTGTGCGTGATGACCTTTTAAATTTGCCAAAACTATAAAAAATCATACAAATTTTACTATTAAAGAACAAATACCTTGAGACCAATATATATCTTTATTCTATACATAAATATTAACATTTTAACAGATCAATCTTAAATGCTTTCTATAAAAATTAATTTTTAATTATAAATAGTTATACTTCAAATTCTAATATCTGAAGCTGTGGTAAATTATTTTTGCTAAATAGCAGTAGTTTCATGCCTGTATGTATAAATAAGTAATAAGCACGCAAATAATAAACTTTATTACAAAAGACAAATAACAAGTAGGATGAAGGTTGTTTTCATATTTGGCGATCTATTTTTAAGGTCAGAATAGTGTTGTAGATTATAATATGTCGTACAGTATTCGTATTTAAATTTTCAAGTAATTTAATCTTTTTAGACAAAAAATAAAGTAGCAAAGTTTTTTTTCTCACAACCGTGGAAAAATATTATTAGAATAGTATTTGCCAGTTACTTGCTATTATTATTATTACTAATATTTGCTGACAAAATTATTTTTTTTATTCATTTTTGAATTGTTCGGTAAAAGATAATGATCAATTTAAACACAATTACTGTGGCCAACAATAAGATTTAGTTTATTTATAAATTTATTTGATTTGCAAATCCATTCAAAATTCCAAAACTAATTTCTCACTGTTGTACAAGTACATAGTTGTTTGATTTGAAATCGCCGAACGATTTGCAGAAACGATAGTAACTCTATTAAGTCATATCGATTATTTATTGCTCGTGTTTCTTATTGTTATGGTTTGCTTGGGCATTAATGTTTAATCGTATGTCTTGATTTTTATTTCTTTACAGAAATATCTTTCCAATGTTATGGGAGTAAATCAAATAAATCAGTAAAAACTGTGAAAAGTTCTTCTATTTTTTTGCATTGGTTCAATTTCCCAAAAATTATCGTAATCATGGGATGTTCATTTAACGGATTTATCACTTTAATTAACCCTTTTCAAATCAAACTACTACAAAGAAAATGTAAATAGGTGAGTTTATCAGCAACCTTTAAATCACGCTAATTTAATAACAGAAAGTATTTTCATCATCTGGCAAGATAAAGGTATTTTCTTCTCTCTGTCATGGACCAAAGCTAAGCTTGATTTTTCTTATAGAAAGAAATACCAAAAAAGGTTTTTGAAAATTAGGTTTCCGATGTCATTTTGTAAATAAGATGTTATGTACTTTGCAAATTTTAAAAGAATTAAAAAATTTACAATTTAGTAAAAATTATTTTTATTATTACTATACGGTTGACAATTTTTCTTATCTGATTTATTTTCTATAAATTAGCTGGACGTAAAACAAAATATTTAAAGGAGGTATTGGACGAAGCAACGTTTGAACTTTTAACGGATTGTTACTTACATATATATAGATAGAAGAATAACGCTATGGAAAATTATTGCAATGCGGCTCTTATACTTGGAGGCTTTTTAAATTTATAAATGACATTCTGCCAATTTGCTTTACGTTCCCGAGGTGTCATCTTAATTCATTCAAAACAATTGATGTTTCTTCGAAGCAGGCAATAATGAAATGTTAAAGATTTAACAAATTCGAGTGCAGCCAAAACATTCTCTCCCATCGTCAAAAAAAGACGGCTCTATGATCTTGGTGGAATGGTTTGTGGTTTTGTTCAATCAATTTATATTAACGTATTTATTTAAATGAAAAAAGACTGCGTCCGACATTCTCAATTATAAAACAAAATGTAGATTTGCACTTGTGGCTGGATGCCAGCGGTATACTTTAATGTTTAATTTTTTATTTTCTGAAAAATTATGATAATTATCTATTTACTGGTATTTTACTAAACTCCACTGTACCTATGGAAACGGGCTGAATGCATTGCTTACAACATAGAATTTGTAATTAAGGCCAGAAAAGACCAGTAGAAAATTTAAAATTCGTCTCGAACTTATTAAAATTTATGATAAATATTGGAATTGATAATTCCAAACGTCGATATTTTGATTGAAAGAAAAATCGAGTGATAAAGAGTGATCTTCTTAAATTGATAGAATTTTAAATTTGAATAATACATAAAAATTTAAGTTTAAACCCAATTGTTTTTATATCTATTAAAATATCATTGTCAGCAGACATTTATTTTATAAAAATAAGTTCCAGCATATGTATGTCCACTACGATTAGCTCTAATAAACCGAACTCGATTAGCCCAATTTTGGACAAATTTATCAAGTAAGGCCTTTTAATCCGAAATAACACGAACTGTGTTGTTGTTGTATTCAACATTTGACGCTTTGAAAATAAACATAACTCATGTTATTTCAGAAATTAAGGCTTAAATTAGTTTAAGCCACAGGTATTAAGTCACAGGGTCTTGAAGCAGATTCACTGCATCATTTTTCAAATAATGTTAACTTGGAAGTTTTCTTTCACTAAATTACACGTTCGTTTAGTCCACTGAAAGGCACACAGTGCGAACTTGCTGATACCAAACAGGTGGTTTGGTGTTGGTGCTTGAACAATCTCAACCACCAAACTAACTATTAATCATATGGTTCTGTACTTTAGCGAGCACCATTATTGTAGATCATCAAGTAAATAACAATGATGCATCCTGAAACTCTTGAGATCGTTTACACGCACAATCGAATCAACTTCTCTCGGATATCACATGTTGATAGGTGCATTTATTTACATAACAGTATAAATTACACCTTCGGTCATTGCCTCCGGGCATTACCCCGCCATTACCATCCGGCCATTTATCGCCTCTCTCGTGTTCATTGTCCTCCACTCCTCACAGGATTCAATACATCGTCATTATCCTCATTCCCCTCGCCAGCAATTACGACTATTTACACCCAGTCCTTTACTATTCGGTCATTTACTCCGGTTTTCCCCTGCTTTTGGTCATCACCCTTCACACCACGGCCATTATGCCCCAGTCTTTACTTCCCGTTCATTACCCCGTCACTGCGTTATTACGACCCGATTACTCCCCAACAGAAAATTTTTTCGATTCAATATTGAACATTCCCTTTAATACACACATTCTGAGTTTTAGCTTTTACACTTCAATAAAAGTAGAATAAGACCTATAGAGTTAGACCTTTTTTATTCTTCGTTATATCGGTAGATATATTAGATGGAGTAGGATTGTAATGTAATTTTTTCACGAAGCTCTGAAATGGGGGGACATAACTACTTAGGGAATATTCCAGAACTTGTGTATAAAAGTTATTACACAGGTTTCCAGAACTACACTCAATAATCAAACTTATCACCATGTTCAGTTAAGCAAACCCTGGGGTATATAGTCAATTGTAACAGAAATACCAGTAGATAAAAAATTGTTTCTAAAATAAAATTTGCATTATTGCCAGTTAGGATAGGAACGAATCGTTTCTGTACCTATCATAATGATATTTAGTATGCCAGACGGAAATTATCTGGAACTGGGATTAGAATATATAGATATGTCTTAAAGTGCTATGATATTGATAAGTTGTTCGGGACTAAACATTGATATGAAAGAGATGATTAAAAATAAATAATAATTAAAGTATAATTAAGTATAATTTTGGATTATGGCCAATTGCTTCAGAGCTACGTCTAAATCTTAAGCGATTATTATGATATTTGTTAAGTTGGTGATCTGAATCATATTATAAGCTAGACAATATCAATTCAAATTAACAAAATTATTCCGGATGATAAATGGCTGTTGCAAAATAATCATGTTCGCCTAAAAAGTGGCCTACTACCTACCTTCCTTCGCAAATAACGCATAGGCGTTCTATTCGCGAGTGTCAAAAAAGTATTTTCAAAATGTAAAAGAAAATTTCAAATACAACACCCATCCAAATAATACGTTTCTATTTAATTAGAAATGTTGTGGTGGTGATATATCCATGGTGGTTTCTATAATATCCCATAAAGTCATTTAATATGCTTATTCCTCTTATTTATATTTAGTCACTCAAGTATGTGCTACAGTTAAAATTGCATTGCATTATAAATCACTAAAGCAGGAGTTGGCTCGAGGTTAGAGCCCTGCACGGATTCTTTTTTTCATATCTGCATCCGCAAAAACAAAGAAAACAATTCTTCCGCAAGCAAACTCATAAAATAATTAAAATGTCCGCATCCGAATACGCTTTCGCAAATTTAAAATAATATCTTTTCTAACAATTTTGATTCAGACAAATAATTATCGCTTTTATTGAAATTAATTCAACTGCTCTAAACTAATTTCAAGAAAAACTATCGCACCAACACTAAATTTTACGTGTTTTTCTTCGATTTTATGTACATTCAAGGACATGTTTGCGTTGGGTTACGCTTATGGTTAATATCCGCGTTTTGTGGATACAGCGAATAAATATTCAAAATCCGAATCCACCCACTTTCGCAAGTCACTATATCGATGATATACGGTTTTATCTGCGATTACTGGTTAGCCGCGTATATTACTATTCGATGGCTCTAGGCTCAACTCTTGTGTTTAAAGAATAGTTTCTCAATACTACGAAATCCCGGTTTTCAAAATTCCGGTTTTCAAAATCCCGGTTCACTTTTCTTCTAGTTCTAAAGTCTTGATTTTGAAAAAAAATTTGAAATGCAATAATTGTAGGGGCTGACGGCTTCGATAACTCTGACGGACACGGCCAAGGGGCTTTAGATTTGATCTTCGATGGACGTACGAGCCGGGATCAGCAAATTTTGTTATGCAAGATTTTGTAATTGCAAATCGGTTTGGAAATGGCCATATCTATTAACCGCTTTATCGAAAAATTATTTTAGAATCCCATTTCCATCGCACGTATCGCATTTCAACAAATCTGTTCAACAAATAGCCAAATTCCATCCCTATTATCCATTTTCTAGAACTTTATCGCAAACTCATTTTTGAATTTTGTCAACAAATCATTTAAGAGTCCCATTTTCTCACATGTAAAATTTCAAAAATTCAAACTGGGATTTCCTAAAAATCGGGATTTTTTTTGTACAAAACCGCGATTTTGAAAACCAGCGGTCCTATTCCTGAATACGATACGAAAATGAAAATACAAGATTCATATTTGAATTGAATTAGATTCGTACGATTCTTATTTAAAATTGAATAAGAATCTAGTACTTTGGTTTCAGGAATATAGTAGCAGGATTTTAAAAACCTGGATTTTGAAAACCAGGATTTTAAAAACCGGGATTTATAAAAAAAAACTGGGATTTCGTTACACACCCTTCTCAATTACATTAACATTACTAAAAGTAATCTATGCCTCTCGTTGCAAATGTCAATCACAATTTAATTCAATCATCTTTATGTTTTGAATAAAATCAAATAGCTCTTTAAAACTTGGTTAGTACCTAATTCAAAAATTGCAAATAATTTAAAAAACTATTTGGGCTGTGTCCCAAACACCGACTTTTTCAAATAAGTCACCTCGCGAGCAGACTTATTTGAATAAGTATGTCTACACAGAAATGTCTCCAAAAATGTGCCTTGACAAAATGCAATCATGCAGTTTTTTTTCAAATCTAGTGGCAACGACCAACATGTCAAGGAAATTTTTTCTTCCATATAACAGAAATTGAATTTTGTTTTTTTTTTGTTATTACGTCACAAATAAGTCGGTACATATAATGAATTGGAACGACTTGACCGACTTATTCAAGATGACGTCAAATAAGCAAATAAGCGTAATAATTCGGTGTTTGGGACACAGCATAATGTCAAATTATGAATACAACACCATGGACGTTTTATTTAAATAAAGCGCCTGGTGAGCTTACTATACGTTCTGAATACTCAGGCCTTATTTAGGAGGGAAGACAGTAGTTGTCTATCAGTTGATCACATTTAAGAGGTTTATCATAAATTTAGCCTATAATTCTATATTCAACCCATATATCGATATAATACAAGTTGCATCCGTTCTAGTTCATCAAATTTCGGAATTGCGTCTGTAAATTACTCTAGTTAAACTTCTAACGCATGTTTCAATCCAACATACCAACTTTCTATGTTCAATATCATATACTCGTATATAGTGAACGGAGAGAGGATGAGACTGGATATTCATGGTAATATGTGGAGGTAAACTCCTAAACCAATTCCCGAACCATTCCTAATTCCTTGGCCAAAGTAATTACTGCATAAGCGAAAATTATTATGCTCAAGTCTCCTCATAATGCCACTTCGCTTTTGGAGACTACTGTGTAAAGCGGGCATTTACCTGTATCTGAAGATAATTACTACTGGTTTCAAAGTGATTTCCCTTAGTTGAAATAACGCTTTTCCGCGTTGAATTGACTTGATCGACGCAATTGTCAGTTTCCTGTCACTAAATGAACAACATTCTAAAGTTTATTTTAAAAATTTACCGTTAACCAGCTTTTTTAGCTTACTTTTTCCTTTCAACAAAATTATGGAGTTAATCGAGAGAAATCAAATTTTTTCGCGAAATCACAATTCCGTCTTTTTTGAGACTGAATGGCTTTCAGAGTGAGTGTACTTATAATTCTTGTGAAATACTTTTTACGCTATTTGCCGTAGGCACTTGGCGAAACACACTTATACTTAATAAACACATTTTTATTAATCACCTGTTTTTTGTTTCGCAGAATATTTTGAATATTTTTCAAAAAGTTTAAAAAATCACTCGATCGATTTCGACTTGTTAGGTCATCATCAGGAGTATCTACTGATTTGTATTAGTAAAAATTTTGTTATATAGTAGAAAAAAGCAAAATATAAATAAAAGAAGGAGGGACAAAAAATAAGCAATAAAAATTAATCTACGGATCGCGCAGGTAGGCGATGAGTCATAAGTTGAGTAACAAAATTCAAAGTATATTATTGCGTACGTGAGAATAGAAAAGGGCGGGGTCTGTAATTGGTGAGAACCGGATTTCTCTCTGTTCGTTAAGGATATTTTGGTTAAGAAATATTGATTTTCTAATTTCGTAAGATTCTAAGGTATCTAAACGTCTGCCTTTGGGTTGTATATGTAATATGTCTAAATTGTTCAAGCTAGCTTTGTGATTTTCTGAAGTTAAATGGTTTTGGAAAGTTGATTGATTGCAACCAGATAAATGTTCTTTAGCTCTAACTCCAAAATTGCGCCCAGTCTGACCAATATAGGAGAAACTACAATCATTGCAATTGATCCTATAGACACCAGATTTGGAAAGGCGATCAACTCTAGGTTTATTGTTAAAAATCATTTTCTTTATTGTGTTATTATTATAAAAAGCAAAACTAATATTGGTATAATTGGACACGATGTTGCTAATCCGTTGGCTAGTTTTTCCTATATACTCTAAGCGACGCCAATTTTCCCGCGTTGGACTACCCGGTGGTTAAATACCCGTTAGAGTTTTACGCTTTAGCTTTTTATTTAATAACTTTAATATAGTCCTAGTTCCATATCCGTTATTCGTTGCTATTTGAAGAATTATGTTAAGCTCAGTGTTGTAATTTGAATTTGTCAAAGGAATGTTTATTAGTCTGTCTATGAGTGAGTGGAAAGCTGACATTTTAATATTATGAGGATGGTTTGAAGAACTAGGGATAACAGCGTCTGTATACGTGGGTTTCCGATAAATGTTGAAGTCTAAAGATGAATTAATCCTGGTTATTGTTATATCCAGAAAATTAATACATTTATTTTCTTCTTTTTCTAACGTAAAATCAATGGTGGGATATTGAGAATTTAACCAAGTAAGGAAAGAGTCTAACAGTCTATCAGTAATAAAAAAAAAATGTGTTTATTAAGAATTCTTGTGAAGTTTATTACAAAGTGTTTCAAATATGTTAAGTAAGTTGATGGAAGTTTGGTTTCGAACTAAAGAAACATTGAATTTTTTGTATTAAAAAATTCGGTCGTCTCATCAGACTGCAGTGACCAAACTACAAAAATATTGAAAATACTTTGAAATTTCATACAAAGTATAATCACAATGCCTTAGCGAATTTTAATGATTCACTACGCAATTGTCAACCCCTTGGTAACCTCGAATTTTATTGTATTTAACGCATACATGCGATTTCTATATGAAATTTTGGGTTATTCTGGATTGATAGCCAGATGGTATTTTTACATCAATGTTTCATTAGTTCGAAACCAAACTTCCATCATCTTGATAACCTCACCTTGATGTAAAAATACCATCTGGCTATCAATCCAGAATAACCCAAAATTTCATGTTAAGTAAGTGTTGATTATTTCTTGGTTAAACGAACTCTATCTTTAACTGCAGAAGAAACATACTATTTGGTTGAAAATTCGGAATTTTTATAAAAACTCATAGATTCAATACAATATTTTGTGAAACCGTAAATTTTGCATTTCTCAATCTGGTGTTGGGCCGCAACTCGATTACGCGGTATTGAAATGTTAAGTAACAAGTAGTTATCAGTTGAAAGGTTAAGCATTTATGTAACTTACTATTTACACGTGCAAAACAAATGTTATTCAAGTTCGAATCAACTTTCACACAATTTTGATTAAATTTGTTTAATTAATCAAATTTAAGCAATTCTGATCTAATGCCATTTAACAATATTTTATTTATCTGTACTATATCTGTCAAATAAGGATTATATTGTCGATGAATATGTGAACGTTTGGTATAAACTTGCTTGAATTAAAAATCAAAAATTCTTTTTACACTTAAGATTAAATTTTGACTTTTTTATCGTTTCAGGTAATATTCAGGATATAATCCAATTGAAGATTATAAAACACTTAAGTAATATAACATACATAAATGCCATATTTACTACCAAATCAGTAAGTACATAATCGATAAACTGAAACAATTCGCAGTAAACAAAACAAACCCACGACACTTTGGTGGCAATACAAAGTACACGGTATGTAAATTAATTACAACTGAATGAAAAATTGTTTTCATGTGAGTCTTAAACTACTAATGTGATTTAATACCAAAAAACATTATTTAGAATTTACATTTGTCGTCGCTTAAATAAATTCTTTATTCCTATGTTATTATGTTAATCTAGTATGTATATATGGATTAGCAATTATTATCTACATACATTATTTCAATATCGAATATATAAACGCGAATCTTCATTCATCCGGGTTATTATAGATAGGAATTGAAAAATGCGCGCGCGATCCCAAAGCAATGTGTTTAAAATAATAAATTAATTCGCTTAAAAATTCTTTACGACTGATTCAAAATTTATAAAATTAAATATGATTACTAATGGTTTGTATATTTGTTATGACATATTTTCTTTTTTAAAGAAGATATTCTTCTTTCTGCCTTGTTATATATGTGAGTATGTATAGTTTTGTTACATAAATACAGCTAACTCATATTATGTTTTTATATTGGAGACATTAACCTTATATGGTTATTTGGGGCGATACTTGATAAAACTGTAACAGTTTTTGTTTTATTTGTTTAAGCGGATTGAATTATGGTTTTGTAATTAATTTGTTTAATTTCACTTAAGAAAATAAACTTACCTTGGTTTGTGTAATCACCGATTTTTGACATCTCTATAGTATGTACTTTCTTAATTGCGCTTAATTTACATCATAAATTTGTATAAGCATAACGCCCAAAACCCTAAAATAGTGTAAACAAATTTATTAGTTTATACGTATGACTATACATTTTTGTTTTATGAAATTGGAGAGTTCGCTAAAGTTAAATTTACTTTAACTAATTAAATGTATGTGAATTCCTTGTCAAAAGAAGCGAAATACTAAATTGTTCATGTTAAATGTATCATAGAATAATGCCTTTAATGAGAACTGATATTGCATTATTCTATAATGCATATAGTTTATTATAGGATACACTTCTGTGGAAAATTCCCACTTTATTTATTTTAACCACATTTTATGAAAAGTTGATAATGTCTTATCAACTTCTACATTTATAATATACATTACGGTGTTCGTAAACTCCAAAGATGATTTAAGTTTTTTTGAAATAATTCCCCTGGCGGGAGGTGGTCATTTCTTTAAATAGTTTTATTTTTATCCACGTTTTTTTGGACTACTTCACCTAGGCAGTTTAATTTACGTATCACATTATATTTTATAGATGATGATGCGTTTATTGGAATGTGGAAAACAGATGTGGAGTATACAAGTTACGAAACAGTTTCAGACCACAATAATTTTAGTGTAATGGTTTGAGCAAATTAGACTACATTTTTTACTCTTGGAAAATGATCCATCCTAAGTCACAAATTATAATAGTGCAACATTCCGTCCGTCTCTTTGTAAAATAAAAGATGTTAAGTGGGTTAAAGATCTTCCAATGTTAGAAGCTCTTCGATTTAAAAACTTTTTCCCTCTAAGTAGTAACCTTACTGATAAACGTGTTCCAAAAAAAAATGGAAAAGAATTAAAGAGAAACTGCATTTCCATATTGTCACACGGAACTTATGTTCCATATTGTCTAGTAATATTTTCTCAAGGTCAAGAACCAGTTTATAATAACAATAATATGAATTTCAGATTCCTTTCCCAAATCTGCTGTAACTAACTTACAGGAGTTGTAGTTGAGATAAAAGAAAAATGAGTAAGGCGTGAGATTCTAGTATATCTAACTTAGGAATTGATGAAGATAGGTATCTGCTGAACTATTGAGCTTAATAAACTGAGAAAACAGGCAAGATTTCCAATAGAACTATGAACTCCGGTAAAACGGAGTTAAGGGATTTATATGTAGACCCTTTCCTCTGTACACAGTATAAAAAATTTTACCGAATGTAAAAAAAACTTCGAAATGAAGATTTTTGAGTCGTAAAATTACGATTGGAGAATTAGATAGGACTTTTATGAAACGGTCAGGAAACTCTAGATCTTATATTTAACACCCACTTCGCCGAAATAGTAGAAGAAAATCTACCTATCGATCAGAAACCAAGTCCCAGTGAATTGCGCTACGATTACACCGCCGGCTGTAAGGACAGTTAACAGAGGAGAGTTCTTCCTCGTCCATCTACTCTCATCAGATGCCTTGCTGTTAACTCATTGTTGTCAGTCAATCGACAACCAATTTTACTGTCAACGATTTGCCGATAACAACGCCATAATACTTGTTGGTAAGTACGTGTTGTTCAGTGTGATCACACTTAAATGGCGATCAACATAGTCATAACTTGGTGTCGTGAAAATGACACCGGTGAATCCTAAGAAAACTGAGATGTTCCTTTTTCCCAGTCGAAGGATTTAAAAAAAATGTCACTCTCTTTGAAATAGGGGATTTTTCTATCTTATTCTCTTCTGACACTGGGTATCTAGTGGGTCTGGTTAAACCCAAATCCCTCATGGAAGCAACGCATTGTTGAGAAATGGAAGAACACAGGCAACATATACCGGAAATGTAGAAATACATTTGGCATATCATACGGCGCGATAGTCAGACTCATTGCTTCCTTAGCTGCTTAGAGTAGAAACTGGGACTGGTAGCAAACCACCCGCTCAGTTGCAGAGAATTTTTTGCTTTGGAATTGAGGGAGCTATTCCACACCATTTGTTGCAAACGAGATTATCTTGGACCTCCCAAACTTGATCTCTGGATTGAGAGGTGTGCAACATTCAACCGATTGAAACGGAAAGCAGCGGGTGCTTATTGATATGAATTACATCAGAGGCAGTCATCCAGATACATATTAATTAGAAAATTCGGATTAAAATACTGAATTATGTTTTCATATACAGAATGACAACCGGCACTCAAGGTATAACTCTTAGAAGGAACAAGTGAACAGAACACGAAAGGTTCCTTTCTATTTCTCGGACGAAAAATCGAGATAATTGGAACATATACATTTTTCTCAATCGTTCAAGTCCTTTCATTAGGATATAAATACCCTCTGATATACAAAAATAGCAATTAAATAATTTCTGTAAACTTACAAATTTTATGACTGTCAAAATCAGTCAGATAACGCAAATGAGATTCTGCATGATTAGCTAAATATAATTTTTTATAATCATTTCTTATTAATTTATTAAAGTTCACTGAACATTTTCATTTTAAGTTTTAGAAGCGACCTAATTTATCAATACATAATATGGCATGCCGTTCCAATACTTTAGAATTTCATCAATGATTTTAATTTTAACTTTATTTTAAAAAAATTTAATTTCTAATAATATATTTTGGAAGAAATCGATACCTAATATAGTATCTTATTAAAGTAATCTGTTTACCTGGCTGGTATAAGTTGAAGTTGTTGAAAATAATACATTTTTGTATCATTTTTGTAATCAGGGTTGGGATGCGGATATTTCGATAAATTACTTCACTTGCACGGAAATATTACAAACGAAAGTATATCAATTTTTAATCAAGATTATTGCAGTTCAATGAAGTTGAGCAGCAGTAATATTCAGTTTCGAGCTAAGATTATGAAAAAATTCATCATCAGGCCATGATGGAAAACATCACCGCATACACAATAATCACAATTTCAAATATGAATGTGATAAATTCAAATTTTAAATAATTTCGGATTAGTGAGACGCTTAATCTAATTTTTTATGTTTACAATGTTTTCAAAATAATATATATTTGTTACATTGTTTACTTAGGCTGCGTACCAATCTAAGGGTAAATCGTTTACTACGGTAAAAATCGATTTTAGTATAGATTTTACGATCAGTTTGCCATAGAGTTTTTGAAAAATAATTGAATTTACCGAAAAATTTACTTAAAATTGACTATTTTTACCCTTGGATTGGTACGCAGCCTTAGTAAACAATTACGGAAAGCACTGTTTGTAAATGATCGGCTAAACGCTGAATTTTTCTAAGTTGATTATCTTAAAATTGTTTGGAAGTTTTAATTTTGCGACGAGTTTAAGGCCGAATCTGTTATTTCTTAAGGCCTAAGTTTTGCAAATTACCAGGGTAAATCGCTAACTACTCGTGTTTGAAGATAGGTGACATCTCTGCAGGAAATTGGTGTTATAATGTGCATCACCGTCTTTCAAATGACGCCATTTTTCAAGCTCCTGTGGAAGCTACGAGGGCAAATCAAAAAGTCTTGCAATATCATATGAAAAAAGAGTGAGTGTGACAGCAATATTTTTATTTTTCGATATAATCTCCTTTAAGGTTTATACATTTGTCACATCGATCAATTAACTTGCCTAAACCCTCTAAAAAAAGATTTCTTTTGCTCCATAAAATATTCATTTACAACAGACTGTACTTCATAGTCACTGGAAAATGTCCGGCCCCTTAGTGTTTTTTCTCAAATTGGGAAACAGAAAGTATAGTCACTGGGTGCCAAGCCTGGACTGTACGGTGGATGCGGAATTTCCACGAAGCCACAGTCCTTTAATGCAGCTTGAGCAATATTAGCCTTGTGCACTGATGCATTTTCGTGAAGAAGCAAGATTGTTTTCCTAACTTTCCTTGGCCGTTTTTCCTGGATCGCTTTTTTCAATTTTCGCAGAACCTCTGCGTAATATATGCCTGTGATTGTGGTTTTCGGTGGCATATAATCGATTATCAAAATTCCTTCAGCATCCCAAAAAATTGTTGCCAAAACCTTACCCGCAGACGGTTGAGTTTTGAATTTCTTTGGTGGTGGTTCACTACGTTTAATCCATTGCATCGATTCTTGTTTGGATTCCGGATCCCAGTGATGAGGCCATTTAATTAGCGTTTCATCGCCTGTTATTATGTTAATCAAGAAATTTTCTGGATCTTGTATGTACATATCTAAAATCGCCTTTGAAGTTTGAACACGCTTTTTTTTTTTGTTCTGCATTCAACAAAGGGGGAACCCATCGCGCACTTACTTTCGACATGTGAAGATGGTCATGTAATATAGTATATGTGGTACCGTATGAAAGATAAAGTCTCCACGCTAACCGCGGAACAGAAATACGCCGGTCCTCCAATACAATAGATTCGGCCAAAATTACGTTTTCATGGCTAATAGCATCTGCTGGCCGACCCGAGCGGTTGTCGTCTTCTAATGACTCCCGACCACTTTTGAATAATTTTACCCACCTTGTTACTGTGGCATATGATGGTGCAGATTCGCCGTAAACTTTTGATATATAGTTGAATATATAAATTGCATTTCGTCCATCTTTACAGAAAAATTTAATAACGGCGCGATATTCAATTTCATTAATTTTAAGAAAAATTCAAAACACGTGTTACCAAATTGACAAAAACAAACGAACTGTAAAATTTACATCGAAATGTTCTTCTAGAAGTTTCATCGCGACAAAAAATGGTTTTGCAAAATATATTGTTATCTCACCCACTCTTTTTTTTCATATGATATTGCAAGACTTTTTGATATACCCTCGTCCTTTCGGTAGACCCATTTCGGCCAAAAATCAATCCAATTCTTGCAAAAAACTTAAGTAAGTATGAAGTTTGATCCCGATCATCCAGCCAATCTGGGCTGTACGGGAGACAAATATTTGTTGAAAAACTTTTTTTTTTCCAAACCGTCATTTCCTTTGAAAAATGATCTGGACCGGTAATGTTTGAAATTTAATTTAGAGTTTAATTTTTAGTTTTAAATTGTTTCTCTCGTAAACGATATATTTTTCAAAAAGTATTAGCATAAAACGAAAAACTCAAAAAATTATGGCAAAAATTCCTCAGATCTCCCAATTTATGAAAATGCTTAAGTATGAGTTTCGCCACATTCAGGACACTCGCCTGGGCTGTTGGGAGAACACATACGTTTAGTCTGCGCACAGAGTCACACAGAGATTTTTCATGATTACTATATGTACTAAACCAAGCGACAGTTATAGCAACTTTTCACGCGAATCCGCTCCGGAGAAGGTAAAGGTAGCCCTGTGGCTACGATTTATTAGGATTCACAATGTGTAAGCGTTCTACAATTTCTACTTTGGAGAAAGGAAGGATGATTGTTTTATTATTTTACCGATTTATATATTATTTTACCGATTATACGATTCTGTGACAAAAGAAATACGGCCTCATGTGGTAAAGATACAAGGGTTGTTCCATTTACTCGCCGCATCCTAGACCAAACTGCTGTCTTGCGACTTCTTTCTGTTCCCCAGCATGAAAACGTGGTTCGAGGGAAGAAATTTTGCTCAAACGAAGAGGTCATAGTCGAGGCAGAAGCATATTTTAAAAAGTTTCATAAATCATATTTTTAGAGGGGTTGAAAATACGAAATCCCGGGTTTCAAAATCCCACATTTTGGTGAAGGAAAATTTTATCAAGCAAATTCATTAATATATGATAAAAAAAATTAGAAATATTCCTTAAAACAAATTATATTAGCCATTTTCTAGAACTTTATCGCAAACCCATTTTTGAATTTTATCAAAAAATCTTTTGAGAGTCCCATTTTCCCACATATCAAATTTTAAAAATTCAAACGGGGATTTCCTAAAAATCAGAATTTTTTTTATACAAAACCGGGATTTATAAAAAAAACGGGATTTTGAAAACCGGTATTTCGTTACACAATCGTTAAAAATGGTAAGGGCGTTGGATTTGTCATAAAAGGATATTAAAATTTTGAAAAACTTGCATCTTCATTCCTAATACAGGTATTTTTTAAGCCACCCTCGTATTTGGCAATAATAATATTTCCACCTGAAACCGAAAGTTTACATGAATAAAATTATTTTTTTAATTATAGCGACTATAATAAGCTTTTTATTTTAAAGTTTATAATTGAGCTCAGTAATTCAAATCTGCGATTTTTCCCATTTTCATTATTTTAAGGTTAGTGTGAAAGGTAAAATATCCTTAGAATGTTTCTTCCTTACAATAGAATATTATTCCTTTTATCTTACTTTCTTAGGTTAAGCAATCTTTCTTGGATATTATGCAATTACAGCTGGAGTATTTTTAATTGAGCCTGCTGTTTTTGAATGTTGACCTTATATTCGAATACAGTACACCCCAGAAATCCATCCCTTAATTTTCTACGTAAATGTCTTTAATAATAAAAATAAGTTAGTTTGGTTTCCATCATTTTGGCTTTGTATTGGTAGTTAGCTCTCTCTAAAACTGTCTATATTTTTTAGGGGTTACTAAAGTAACAAGTTTCAATGAATAATTCCAGAATTTGTCACTACTACTAAACAATAAATTGGTAATAACAGTTTGATAAACATAAAGCAAGTTTTTCTGTATTAAAACAATTGCACAGGAGTTCATTAGAATCCGAATTTTTAGAATTTGTTTATTTTGTAATCGAAGTACTAAGAAGAAGTAGTCACAAAAAGAAGCAACCTATTGGCTGCTTATGTTAGAGGTTCATATACTTTATGTACTTCAAAATATCCCCTTAGTGTTTTACTAACACAATTGTGCGTGTAGAGCTAAAGTACCATGTCAAAAATTTATTTTTGTTTGTTTCTGAGCCAACTTACACATTTGTGAATTCCTTTTTAACTTATTTTCGTCCCAAAAAAAACACTATATCTATACACACAATTATGTTGGTTTTACTTCAAATCAAGTGAAATTTTTTATCAACAACGCCATTACTATGATTTTTTACTCACACATTTGTGTGGGTTGGACTAAAATTGAGCCATTTTTTCATTTTCTTGGTTAAAAAAGGCATATATCGTCGTCGCTAGCTAAAAGGGCCCTCTCCCGAGTAACTATACAGATATACTCGTAACAGCTTTAACTTTGATTTAGTTAATCCGTGCCGTTTGAAGCATTTTATTCTCTATGCATTGTAAACGAAGTGATGGTATCGACTGTATTAATTTATATTCATTTAATTCATATTACATTCAGGGGTACACTCGTATATGGAAAGCTGAGATAAAATCTTGAACAAATAAGTTTTACCAAAGCACCAATTCTAATATTAACGTACATTAAAAATAGTATGAAGCCCAGACTGTTCTAATCAAAATACTTATACTATTACATACGTACAGTGGGTCACAGCCAAAATGATACAAGCCATTTTTATTTTTTTTAAAGTAAATATCCAAACAACAATTATAACTATCCACTTTTAATTAACATTTCTTATAAGCGTCACTATTAATTGTTAATTTCATAAAACAAAACAAATACACAATTTCAATTTATCACAAATTAGTAACAAAAAACAAAATTTCCACGTAAAAACATGTCACAGCTAAAATGATGCACTCTCTGTATTTTGAAAATTGCAGTACTTTTGCTACACAAAACAAGATTTTCAATGAAAATAATTTTGAGTGTCAGTTTTAAGCAACCTTTTGAGCGATTATAATCAATAAAGTGTGTCAATATAGGCAAATAAGTGAAATTTTGTAATATATGAAAAAAAAATGGGTCGCCTCACAAGTATTGAAATACGTGAATTTGTTATTAAACACTTTAAATATGGCAAAACTCACAAAAAAATTGCAGAAATGGTGAAAACAAGTTCTTCTACTGTTCATCATATTATCGAACGCTTCAGTTATCAACACCGTGTTGAAAATAATCCTAGAAAAGCATACAATAAAATATTTTCCGGAAAAGATTGTCGATTTATTGTCCGAAAAATGAAAGAAAATGCCAAATTAAGTGCTCCAAAGTGGGCCGAGAAGGCTGAAAATATTTACATAAAAAATGTCATCCGGAAACAATACGCAGAATATTAAGAGAACCAAATTGTCATGGTAGAACAAAGCTGAAAAAGCCATACATCAGTGAAGTTAATCGTACGGCTAGAATTAAATTAGCGCAAGACCATAAAACAAAGATGAAACATTCTAGGACACGGTTTTATTTGCTGATGAAAGCAAATTTAACCTTGTTGGATCAAATGGAAGAAACTACGTATGGCGAAAGACTAATACGGAGCTAGCAGCTAAAAATTTACGAAGCACTGTTAAACACGGTGGAAGTCATGTTATATTACGGGCTTATATAGCCTCTTCCAGAGTTGGAAATTTAGAGCTTATCGAAGGCAATTGAACAAAAATATATATTTAGACATACTAAAAAGAAATATGGAAGAAAGTGCTGAAAAGTAAAAAATTATAAAGATATTTTCAGAGTACACGAAAAAACTGGTAGATTCGATACCAAAAACGATCAAAGCGGTTCTAAAACAAATTGGATATTCTACCAAATATTAATAAACTAATTATACAATGTGAAAATATCAGTTACAAACATATGAATTAATGTTTTAAAGAATTTTTAAAACTGCATCATTTTAGCTGTGACATGTTTTTACGTAGAAATTTTGATTTTTGTTACTATTTTGTTATAAATTGATATTGTGTATTTGTTTTGTTTTAATGAAATTAACAATTAATAGTGAAGCTTATAAAAAATGTAAATTAAAAGTAGATACATAGTTATAATTGTTTTTTGGATATTTATTTTTAAAAAAATGAAAATGGCTTGCATCATTTTGGCTGTGAACCACTGTAGATCGAGAATTGATAGAAATATTGCAGCCCTTGTGTAAATAACAACATTTCGTTTAATCCTCGTATAAATATTTCTACGAAGAAGAATTTGTTGCTTTGACGAGTTCAATAGAATTATAAGTTCTATTATGCAAAATCAGATACAAATTATAAACAGCGATATTACAACTATAATTTAGATTACGGTTTACTCGTGCTGATACATAATATTTTTTCACGTCAATACGTTTATTTTAATATATCAATTTATATGGATATTTTCATATGAACTTTATTTATTATAATCAAATTAAAACACAATTTTATTATGAAATAGTATTTACCTTTTTCATTGCGGGTATTTTAACCCCAAAATTTTGGCTGGGGGGACATAATTCAAATTTAGTGGTTTTGCTTCATTTCCAAATGTATAAATTTCCGAAAATTATTAATTAGTGATTTATTATTTTCCAAACACGAATATTTAATAATTAACTATTTTAAATGCACATTTTATGTTAAATATGTAAAAACATGGAAATATTTTTTCTATGCTTTTTTGTAACACGAAATATAGAAAACTAAACAGCAAAAAATGTAAACCGCACTAAAGTTGTTTTCATTATATTGGTATTTTGATTTTAAAATTTATGTATTGGTATGATATGGGTAAATTGAATTTATTTTTCGTATCGAGCTCTTTTCGCATTTTTATCTTATCTGCCGTATTTTAATTTCTTATCTGTGACAAATTGATCGTTTTATATTTGTTTAAGAAATAAAACACACTATAAAAGCGCCAATAGGATCGTCACAATGTATAATGAAAATATTGTTGTTTTTCGATAACTCGTTTAAACTTTTACAATTGACTTTTTAAATTATACTTTACCATTTGGGAAATAGTCTAATTGTTAATTATAAATTCTCCATCATTATAGCGAATTTAATAAGATTCATAAATCATAAAACTAAGATATTTTAATTTTTTTCGACAACCATCCTAACTTGGATCGATCCCAGGTTTCGTATAGTCAAGGTCGTATAGGTTTTGTATAGTCAAGGTACATCGAATGATTCTTCAGTTTTCAATAAAGTTTCCAAAAGTTCTCCCCAAAAGGTGTGCTTTCCTTCTTTCTGTTGCTCCTGGTTATTAATAAGCTGTAGTTGTTAAACTACACGAACCTTGGTGGCGCAAGGCTATATACTGATGACCTAGACATAACAGTTTCGAGATGCGCCCTTCTTATTGCAGAGTTATGGCGTGTCGTGAAGAGATTGCACGTTAATCTGAGACCAGCTTATTTACGGAGAAGTATTGGTACTGTCGACCCCTTCTCTTTTCAGGCAGACAATTTCCAGATTAGGTTGTTGACATTTTGGTTTTAGTACTGATAGTATAATCTCTTAGCAGTATCACCTTGAAGATGAACTTAAAAAGTTACACCATTTATCTGGCAATGTTGAAGGAAATATATCGCTTAACAGATCGTGGGATTTAACCCCAAAAATTCGGCCCTTTTTTTAAATCGCTGGTTCCGTCGAAATTGGATTTCGACGACTGTTTTATTTATTATAATCATAGGTTGAAGGGTGGTTTAACTCGAGTGGTTTAACCATCGAGAGAAGAACCTTTGGTGCTCCGGAGGCTTCACTAGGGCTCTAGTTGTTGTTGGTTTTCACCGGGTCCTGGTAGCATAGAGTGCGGGATCCTTTGAGTTCCGGACAAGTTTAAGTATAAACATTGCATAAATGGCACAGTCATCCAAAATTTTGGACATTGTGGTCGTGTTGTAAAAATAACCACAAAAACTATTAATTAAATTACTTACCTAGTCACATGATTGTTTTGGCACCACTTAGTGGGTTTCTTAAATAGAACTTGAAAATGAAGATCATTTAGTTTCTGGAATTCAACGTTTTATTATTTGTTACTCAACATAAACGTGTTTACTTACTTTCGTTGCACCAAATGTAACAGGTATATGATTCTATGTATATAACCCCCCTCCGTTATTTTCTAGGCATATGTAACTTTCGCCTATAGTCTATGAGACCAATAAGTCGAATCTGGTTTTCCTATAGGAAAAAGAAATTAGGGAGAAAATATTTACATAGCGTTTTTGTCAAACATTATTTCCTGGCCTACTGAGAATCATGTTTGATCTAAATTTGTATAATTTAGGAAATATTTTTTTTCCTAGGAAAGCCAGAATCTCCCTGTTGATATGTAGCAAAATTAAACTCGCCACTACATAGTCGGCATTGCTGGCACTAAAGTAGCTTCCAATAGTGAAATGGTTGTAAAATAATGGAGTAGTATCGTCGATTGTTTAATGGTGTTCCAATTACGTTAATTGGTGGAGGTGCTGTCTCATCGGATTTAGGTTTTGGTTCTAAAATCAGTTGTTTCTTAGCAATTAACTGGCTTCTAGAAAGACGATTTCATGTTGATTCTGAACATTCTGTAGAAGTGAACATTCTGATGAGATTTTGGTTTTTCTTTTTAATGCTATTTCATCAATTTGGAAGTGGTCAATATTATCTTTCGATTGAAGTTCCATGGGTCCCAGATACTAGTACGATTTTGTGCTTTTGAGTTCTTCACTTTCTTTCTTTAGAGTTGTGAATTATTCTTTCATACTTACTTACTGCTGGTGCTGATTTCAATTTTTCTGGGGTGTCATCAGTAGACGAAATTGACGATATGTGGTAGGAAGTTGTAAATCATTTCAACTTTGATATCAGGCTGTTGAAGTATGTTTCGCTTATTAGTGAGTGGTGCTGGGTGCATCGCTGTTTTATTAATGTTCCACTAATTCTCGGTGGATTCAGGGGATGGTTGGTTCTCCAATATTCTCGAAATCGGCGGTTCGCTTGAGACGTTTATTGTACGATCGACGGAAGGCATATTTCGCAGTCACCAGAAAATGCTCAGCGTCGATATTGGCTTAGTTCGAGATCTTTTTTGTATTATGTCTTCCGAGTCTAGTCGCGTCCCGTGTAAAAAGGAAAACGAAAAGAAAAATTTCATTGGCAATCGAATAGGCTTGAATTGACCATAACAAATTTTGGGTTTTCACAGTAGAATTTAAAATTACGTGTGAATAAAATAACTCAAACTGATTTTGTTGGCGCTTAAAATCTACATACCTATAACATACATTTTTGAATCCATAACGATTAAGCCTAAGTTAGAGCTTCAAAGATTTTTTTTTGTCTCGTCATTTTACAAATCAATATCGTTGATAAAAATGTTAACTACCTAAACTATATAGGACCAATTATTTATTAGTAGACAGTTCGGGAAACTACTTCGATTCCATCAATAACTCAAAATTACATTTTGCTCGACATAGCCGCTATTTACCTTTATCGGGTTAGAAGTTTTTCTTGAATCAAATTGAAAATATATTTTATTTACAACTATTGGGAACTATTGGAAGATAGTTCTGAATGAAAAAAGTAAAATTTGTAAAATTGAAAGATTTTCTATATATTAAAAACAGGTAAGCGAATAGTTTAATATAACAAATCGAGCGTCTAATGCGAAAACAAAATTAAGTCATGCGAAGCTCATAGACAGAGTATCGATTAATCGCGATAAGCAATTCAGTTTGAACTGGAAGATTAGATCAATAAATGTAAAAATTAATTTTGCTTACCATTTAATGGTGCATCAGATACACAATTCAATATTATTGAATTGGCTAACTGATATCAAAGTGGTTTTTACAAATAAAATATTTTACTAATTATCTAAGTGAAACCTTGCATACAAAGCATTCGAATAAATTGAAATACAATTAAATAATTATCAAATTCGTGCATATTTCAATTTCATTTTTCAAATTTCTTAATTGCCGCTATTAGAAATTGAATAGTCGATAATTAATAATGTTTAATGCAGAACATGTGCAATTTTTATTTTGCATTACGGTGTTATCTCGATATCGGGCTATAAATACCTTATTAAGCCAAAATATGTTGAAAGAACATTATAAGATAATTAAGTTTTACATGCGATTGTCTAACACACATTTCGGTAATACCGTGCCTTTATTATTATCATTTTCTCGAATAATTAACGCGGCAATGTTAACGCTAAAAAGTTATTGTTTCAACATAATCTGGGCTGTAATCTATCATCGCGCGCCGTAAATTTTATTTTTTGGCGATGTAAGTGAAACGAAAATATAAAAATAACTGATAATGCCGCGAAAAGATCGATGTATAAATATTTTATGTGATCAGTGACACATTTGAAATGTGTCACTTCATCAATGTACTCGTCATTTTGATTTAGCAAAGAATTTTTGCGTTAAACGGGTAATTCTTAATGTTTTCGTTACCTAGTGTTTTTACAGCTGAAATAATATTGCTAGCTTCCGGAGCAATTACACAACTCTCAATTGAACTCTCCAGATTTTAGGTGTAATAAAAGTTGGTATGAAGATATAACTTTCCATTCAGAAAAGAATAATCGTTTAAGCATCTAAAGTAATATCGAATTACATCGTTTTTCTAAGCCAAACTTCTTTGCAAAAGTATTGAAAGAAACGATTTCAATTAATCAATAAACACTTAAAGTGCGAGTGGAACTATGAAATTAAGAGATGAAGGCTGTATCGGTGGTATATGATTCTGGAAATGATTGCGTCATCAGCTTGAACTTTACGATTTGGAGGACGTGAGGCTTTGCGAACCAACAGTGAAAATGTTGCTGTTATTGTAACTAAAAGTTTGTGACTAACGAAAGCTGTACTGCAAAGTAATAAATACAAGGATTATCGTTTACTAGTACTTTGACTCTATTTTTATGTTGCTTACAACTGAAAGAGCTATCTTTTTTCTTCACATATTCTTACCAAATGACTCCTCTATTAACCTGTACTGGAGCTCAATTTTAACTCTTGTTCCTTAGGAGATTACTCTAAAAGATAAAACGGTTACCGTTTACTCAAAATTATTCAAAGTTTGGTTGGTCAAGTTTTGCAAACTTTTACTATACAAATCACTGAACTACTCGATTTCATTCATTGAATGAGCTTCAATCAGATTTATGATTCCAAATACTCAAACTAATTGAAATTTCACAATAATTGAAACATGCGAAATGAGGGCATATCACCGGTAGTCTTGCCGAGGAAGTGAGTGCGTCGAACTTCTTTCTATTTTACATCAGATATGGCTAAGCACCCTTTCATTGCATTCGGAATCGACCAAGAACAACGGCTTAAACTAAACAGTTGAGCAAAACAATCTAAATTTTAAGCAGCAAGTACTCACATTTTTTTTCATTTTTGGTTTACTGAATATAATAAACTAAACGTCGTTATAAGAGCGTCCCTCATACCTGCGGTAAAATTTATCATATATTTTTTATTGTGCAATCGCAAATTTCGCATTTAGGTGATTGCAGAGCCTCTGCTTTTGCTATACTTCCGTGTATTGCTGTGCTTAACTCGTTGGCAACTATTTCCACTGCAAGGGCCCTATTGGTGGTCGCTATTACGTACTTACCAAGGATCATTAACAATATCCCTCATTATTTTGTTTTGCAATATTTAAATTATATTCAGGTTACTCGGTTTATTACAACCCCACAACTGAATACCATAAGGACTTTATTATCTGCTTATGTAGTATCAGTTTATTATGTGTTGAAATTGACAATTTGCTCCCAAAATCCAGTACATTTTTCTGTGTTTCAGTCTAAGTTCTTCACATTTTTTGTAGATATGCACCTTCCATCGCAGTTTAACATCTAGATTCATATCTCGGTATTTTGGTGTAATAAATACGTACGAGTTTTATTTGGTCTAACTTGATGCACGATCGTTTGAATAGAAGGTATAGTACTGGTCATAAGACACTTCCTTGTGGTACTCCAGGTTTGAACTCTAATTTGTGAGTATGCTTGTTCATGTTTAATGCGAAAGTGTCTGTCTGTAATGTACGATTCAAGAATTACAACATATTGGGGTTAAAACTTTCCCATGTTTCAGCAATAGACCGTCGTGCTAGATTTTGTCAAAAAGTTATTTTTTTATGATGTCCGTTACCCTATGAACTTGATCTATTGTGGAATGCCAATCTCGAAATCCATATTGGCGTATAGGAATGAGTTCTTTACTTTCAATTAGCGGTTTAATTCGTTTTAATAAGAGTCGGGTGATATTGGGTTGTTTTCCATGGTTTTGATATTAAAATCACTTTCACAAATTTTCATACCTTTGATACATATCGATGGTACTATGCATTAGTGCGTATCTACATTTTGCGTGTTTTATCTAGCTATGATAAAAACGTTTTATTTGAAACTGAAATGACTTTGTAAAAATATATTTACAAATATTATTTAATTAAATTGCTTAAAATTGTTCTAATAATCAAAAACTTAGAAAAAATTAACTCTTGTAATTAAATTTGTAGATACTTACTTATGAAATATAAAAAAGACGTATTTTGTAGATACATAATGCATATAACCTTTAGTTACCATCGATATTTGATTGTAAAGACTAGGCTAATTAGAATGGTCAATTTTACGGATTTTGGGAAGCTGTTTAAAGACTTCGCTGTTATCAGATTAAAGCCTGGTGCGTTTCTTGAAATTATTTCTTTAATCACTTTCGTAAAGGAGGTTAGGTTGAAAATGTTAATGATCGTAGGTACGAGTACGTTGCTTCATTTTTTATATTTTTTATTTCTCTCCTTATTCGCAGGATCAAATTGTTCAGTATATTTTTAACCATGAGCGTCCCCGTTTGTTGTGATTTTTCCTGACTTTTCGGTTTTCTGCAACTTGGTCTCTAATTTCTTTTGGGTAATTTGTACCTTTTATTACCTTTTTCAACTTATTTTTCCAATTGTTCCCTCTCTTTAAAAGGTACGAGTACATTCATCTTTATTCTATTACTTAGTTCTTCTGCAAATCCTTTCGAATTTTTACATGTATTTGTCAAGGTAGGATTGCTTGGTTTAATTGTAATTGCCTAGTTTTAAAGAGATCGAGTATATCTGGTATTTTATTGATATTTGTGTACCAGAAAGTTGGTTGGATGGATGGAAGTGTTGCACTGAAGTCTCCTCCAAAATGAACTTTTCTCTTAAACTTTTTAGGAGTTTTATAAAGTCATTTATCTTTAGGTTATATCGCGATGTAAAATAAACTGCAGAAACGGTTGGTGAACGATTCTTGGTCTTGATGCTGTTGATTGCATTTATTTTCATGCATATTTTTGCGCTTTGTACTTAATGGTAAATGGTATTTTAACTATGATTGCTACCACTAGTGCATCCCCCTCTTGCAGTGTTATCTGGGATATCCTCTAAATTTTATAAAAGATTATTTTGTGAATTGTGTTTCGACTATGAGACAAACATCTATTTTTTGATTGTCTAAGAGCATTTGCAATTTCTGTTGATGTTGTAATAGCTCATTAAGATTCCATGCTCCTTTTGTTTTGCAGGAGCTATCCTGATGTTTTTCTCTAGTTTTGCAACTATCCGTGCAAAAGATACTGGTAATATAAACTCCAAAATATCTTATAAATTTACTGAAGGTATAAAATGATCGATTTTAATCCTTTGAAACCCATTGTTCGTACAGAGGAGCATCGAATTTGTATGAGAATTTTGTACTTAATTAAGGAGTTTTTTTTTGCAACACTTCAGTAAGAATGTTCGTCTGCATGAACATCTCTGGAAGGCCTTCCAGAATGCTTAAATTTCCTTTTTATGGAAGAATGTTTCCTGTTCTCTTTATCAATACAAAGAATTATTAAATAATTTTTAACTTACATAGAAAAGATTCAGGCCTAAAATTGGTAAAGATCATGCAACATTTAACACACTTACTGTTACCTCGCCTCATATCATCAATCGCCATCAATTAAAGTTGTCAACTATAAAAACTGTTACAGAACTGTACGGAAATAAAATCAGTTAAACTTTGTTTATAATTTACAAATGTTTGGCCAGTACCCAAATACAATAAACTCCAACTTAGTATGTATGTAAATATATTTGAATATTAACAGAGGTTTGAAGATTGGCAACTAGAAATGAAAAATGGTTCATCTATTTAGCTTATATACTTATGATAACAATATACCGAACATATCTTAACAAACTAAACCTGTTATTAAACTACTACTAGTTCAACCTAGAAGTCAATTTACGCTGTATTAATGTTTAGCCCAATAGGCGCAATCGTAACAATATCAACGGCCTATAAGATTCTAGTATATGAAACCAGGCTAATTATAAACTGTTTCTTAATAATAACATAACATAAACAATTCAACGCTTACGCTTTACGCTTTATTTGCGTTTGAACTGCGCTCTGCGGAGGTATAGCTTATAGGACGCTGATAAGGTTAATTATGGCATCCGGATAGCCAACATGCTCTCTAGAAACACTACAATTGGCATCTTCGTTATGTTTTAATTTTTTAATGGTATTTAACTCATTGTTACAAAATTAATTTATTTCTGCTTTAGCTTTCGACACCCTTTCGCTGTCATTTTCAAAAGCAATATAAGCGAAAAAAAGTTTTATAAAAATAAAAAATCGGTATAGCAAAATCTAAAGCTTAAAACAGAATAAGAGCGAAGACGGCGAGCAAAATCGCCTCTCATATTACAAAACACCGAAAACTTGCAAAACAAACACAACCATCGACGCAGGCCACGACGATTTGTTCGTTGAAATAAATTTAGAGTCTATTTCTATTTTTATCGCCGACGAAACAATGCTGCCAACTGTTTTTTATATACCGGGTGAGTTTTTTAAGCTGAAACTTTCAAATATGCCGGAATATAAGCCCTCTACGATAAAAATGACCATTATCAAAATTAAATCATTCTGGAGGGGAAATATATTAGTGCTAAAATTAGGACCCCCGCCCCTGTTTGTAAGGAGGGTGGGGGGGGGCAACTTGGAAACTAAGATAGGGACCCCTATTTTTTATTGCAGATTCGGATTCCACGGCTAAAAGTACATAGGATTTTCTTGAAACATTTTTTTCGATTCATGATAGATGGCGCTGTAATAGGCGATATTAAATTTTTTTCGTTTTCTCCTACTGAGAACAGTATACATACGATTCTGCAATATGTTGGCATTAAAATTAACACGTTTTCAATGTAAATACTTGAAATTAGTTCTAAACAAATTGTATTTCTTAACCCTTTAACTGTTTAATTTTGTTTCGAAAAACGTTTTCTCCTTGCTTAATTATTTTTCAGTGAAGACAATCAAGCTATTGTGAATTAAAATAAATAAAGTTACCAGACTAACAAATATTTTAAAATGTTATATTTTTTATCTTTAAATTTTTTTTATGTTCATGACGAGTATACTCGACATTACGCGAAAAATTACATAACGACATAAACAGTTAAAAGGTTAAATTTAAAAAAAAAACTACTTTTAGCGTAACCCAGGAACAACGACGTGGACATCATCTTTTAATTAAATTAAGTGCTCAAAATGATGCCTTCGCTTCAATGCACTTATTATTTTCTACACATAATATATATAAATGGAAATATTTTCTACATCTCGGAAAAACGTATTCGTCTATACAAAATTCAGAAGATTTCAAGCAAGAAATTACTAACATTGTAATTCCACCAAATTTTCTTTTAATTTCTCTTGACGTGGTGTCATTCATTCACAAATGTGGATAACAAATTGGTAAAAAAAATATTATATGCAATAATTGGAGAAATATTAAGAAATATTCGAAATCAAAATTAACAAAATTACAATTTTAAACCGCTTTAGATATTGTTTTATATAATTCATAATTTTCATTTGATAACAAAGGTTTTAGGCAATATTTGGAAAATCCAGTACTAAATTCTTTAAATTTCCAACCATTATTTTACTTTAGATATGCGTAGACGATATTATAACAGTCTTTCCAGAAGACAAGATAAACACATTTTGAGATGCTTTCAATTCAATTAACAAAAGTAATAGAATTAAATTCACTTTAGAAAAATCAGATAACAAAATTTCATTTTTAGATATTCTTTTGATACATGAATATAATGGCAAAATTTCTTGTGATTGGTTCCACAAAAATTCTTGGTCTGGTCGCTATATAAATTGTATGGCATGGCTTCCCATCTCATACAAAATCAACACTGTAAAAATTCTAAAACAAACAATTTTGAAACTTTCGGACAGTAAATTTCATCATAAAAATCTTAAAATATTAAATGATACATTACTTCAAAATCATTAACCCAAAAAAATATAAATTTGTTTCTGTTTATAAACAAATTTATTTTAGTATAAATTCTAACTCTCGGCCACAAAATGAAATTTCAAATTATTTGACAATTACGTACATTAAATATTTATTCAAAAATTATGCAGTGGAAACTGTGTAAGTTGGAGACTCACGGTACAGTAAAAAATTACCAACTTTTAAAAGTGTCCAACTTGAAAAGGTTTTAAGCAAAAATCAAAATTAACAGCTTTACGGTGTCCACGCAATAATTTTTTTGTTGAAGAATAATTAAAAATGCAAGACAAAATCGTCCAACTTAGCCAGTTGGTGCAAGACAAAATCGTCCAACTTAGCCAGTTGACCAACTTAAAATAGGTATTCAACTTAAAAGGTTTGACTGTAATTTAAAAGTTATTGGACATTCAGCGACAAAAAATTTAACACTAAACATACCATAACCAGTCAAAAGACCGGTATGAACTTTTGTATAATAAATGCGGATATCATCTTATCGCATTAAGAACATTTTATAAGAACATTTAGATAGCATTAAGAACATTTTATTGATTTATTGTGTTAGGTAAACGGATCCTAAAATAAATTATGATATATATGCGTATTCAGCATATTGTATTCAGCTAGTTGCACATTTCAGCAAAGACTGTTGCCTAGTTAGTTCAATCAAAATAATTGTGAATTAAAATTTCAAGAAAGTATTTAAAATTTTAGATTGGAAGTAGCATTTTAGTGTAACAAAAACTAAAAGAATTGGTAGTTAGTTTATATTTTAATTTGATAGATTTACTCCATTTCCAATACTGGTTACTTTTTACCCAGAAAAATGTTGAAACCATCAAGGCAGTACAAGTTCTTAGAAGATATAAATAATATAGGGAAGAGTATTCAGAAATTGATGAAGATGAATTTTCTGAAAATGAAGATATACTGGTTGGAAGTGATATAATGATCTATTAGACAATGTGTTTGAATGTACAGATACTGACGATGAAAAGGAAAATATTGTGAATTTACCTTGTGGATTGAGATTACTCCCAAGTTCTGGAGAAGAGATAGAAAAAAATGAACAGCAAGTTGCGATTGAAGGATCTGTTTGGAAAGAAATACAAATACGTGGTACATCCGGAAGACCACCACCTCGTAACATTTCCAGGCAAGAAGTAAGCTCAACAGGATATGAAGAATGACAAATTATGAAGAGTAAAAATATGACTGCATTTTCGTTGATAATTGGCCACCGTATTATGAACCATATACATAAGAACATGCACGACAGAAGAAGCAATGAAAGTGTTAGGAACCGATTGGAGTTTATCTCAAGAGAAATTAGATGCGTTTATTGCAATTTTATATGCAAGAGGTGCATATGGAGCCAACAGTTTGAAAGTTCCTTTTTTGTGGGATAACATATGGAAACCTAAATTTTTCTCCGAAACTATGAGCAGACATAACTTAACAGAAATTCTTAGATTTATCCGTTTTGATAAAAAAGTGAGCGGAGCCAACGTTTGCATCATAAATGCACTTCGATATCTAGGAAAAGATGAAAATAGGACCTCTTCAGTACAACTCTCTGAATATGTTGTAGTCAAACTCATGGAACCATTTACGGGTTGCGGAAGAGCTGTAACCACTGGAGGGGATTGCGAAAATTTGCGAAACAAACTAAGATGTTATGGAACGCTTTTCATCGAAAATTTTCAATTGGACTCTTATAATCTATAAAAGTAAACCATTTAAGTGCACTTCCAAAAATTGTTTTTTGAAAGTGTCTGAGATAACCGTTTTTCTATGTAAACCTAGTTTTTTAGATTTTGCTATATTAATCGGGCGGAAAACTCACTCACAAAGGAGGGCATTGTCTGCCGACACCTAACAAGACTTAGCCATCACTATAATGATGTCAGCCCCACAGATGGTCTTAATATTCTGTAACGAGCAACTTCGATTTTTTATTTTTAATGGTGCCTCCAGGTTTTCATGATCATTTTCATTTTGGATTAGTCCAAAGTAGTCCATTGAAACCTAGCCATCACCTAGATCTACTCAGCTAGACTACTGTAGTACATAATACCCGTTTTGTTCTGTTATGTCAGACTTGTGTCTAGGCTATTTAAATGCCGATTATGTGATCTACATAATCCGGAAAATTTATAGTTTAAGAAAATAAAAAATAAATGCTTTGCTGTTGCGTGAACTAAAATTAAACAACAAAAATTTGTATTACATCGGAGTACATCTATGTACATATTTACTTTGAGTCTGGTCGTATTTCAAATATTAAAAGTAATTTAATTTAGGTGTACATAAACCTAGAAACATACTTATTTTTATAAAACTAAAATTTTTTTTTGCAGTAATCCGATATTAGTTTGGTGGTCAGAGTTGGTTAGTCGCTATGTTGGTAATCTTGTTAATGAACAAATTGTTATTTTTAGACAATCATAATTTCGTGGTCGCGAACGTCAAACTCAAAACTATCGCTTAGTTTTTAAGTATTAAATACGCATGTATATTATTATTACTATTAATTCTTTTTTTTTTTTAATATAAACCACTTAGCTCTTGATATATTTTTAATGAACTTATGCTCTTTCAATGCTTGAATGAGTACATATTATAATAATTAGACGATATACGTATGTTGTCCCACTCACAAAATAAAATTGTGTATCCACATGTTCATGTAATTTTTTGTAATTATTGGTCTGATAAAATAAAAATGTACTCGCGGTATATAGCACAGAATACAAGGCTTTCTCAAGTGTGTTTGTTTAAGAACTTAATTTGCGGGAGTTAATCATCTGTTTATTGTGCGCTGTGGTGCAGGGAATACGTACATTATACAACGTGTACAAGTTAATTGAGATTTTGTTAGATTGATTAAAGTTTGTATGTGTGCATAGTATGTACTGAGCTGAATACAATATTGTGTAGGTCGTTGTTTCGCGGCGTTATCTAGATAAAATATTATTTACTGATGAATATCGAATGTATGCAAGTATGTACATGGACGCGCGCGATTAATCAACTTTGTACAATTTCGTGGAATCAAATTTTCTTCATTACGACGTATTGATCATTTTACTCAGAAAAAATTTGGTACAAAATTTAGTAATTCACTTGAATTGAAATATACATATACAATTATTCGTAATGCTTTATGTCGAAAATTGCTTTATAGTGTTAATTTATAATTTTGTTTTTAGATGCATACCCAAAACTCCATAGTTTTAGAATGACTTGTTGATTACATTATGAATGGTGTAAAATACACGAACATTTAACATATAACTCAACAATCGTGACAGACGTAACCTTAACCATTTTTTTTTTCTTAATACATAACTACATATTATGTATTTTATTGAAGTTTTGAGATTAACACATATCGTTATGTATGGTTCGTGTAAAGATATTTTCCGGCAAATGACATAATTTTTATTCGATAAGGCAAGTGTATATCCAGTATATAGTTCCAAAGCTATTGGAATAAACCTGTAAAATTGTTTTACTTACTAAACTTTATAATTAAAAACAGATAGTTTATTAGCCTAATGGTAAATACTACAATCCGGTTGGCCTATATAAAACAGCATATAAAAATATATAATTGCATACCACGGTTACAACCTCTATTTACTAAATTCTATTCAACTACAGTACATTCGGAATTGTTGATTTTTTTTTGTTTCTTGCATTTCTAAACTGACTAACAATTGCTCATTTCATTCAACATTTACTTCCTCTTACACAAATTAAAATTTAGTGTAGGGGATGTGGTAAGGTAAACTTGTTACGAAATGTATGGGTAGATTTTTATAATTATATCCTTTTCGAGTTGTCTGTTTCATTTGACGTATAGAAAAGTATCAACATATGGCAAGCCCTGTTTACCGATTAATTCAATGTTCAAAACGCCTCCCAACTATGTTTGATGGCATTTTTAAACTTTATAATGCTTGATCTGATCCATTTCAGTAGTTCATGTTTTGTGAAACAACGAAAAGGCGACTGCTACATTTCAAATCAGAATTTTCAATCCAAAACAAAATGTGGATCAAATTCTATAAAATATCTGATCCGTGTCAATGGTGATTTATCGATCTCTATAACAACGCTAGATAAATACTGGTCTTTTCGGTAGTTTTATAAGACATATTATCGTATAATGTAGCTTATACCAAAGTTAATTTTTAAACTAAGTTTAAATCATCACTTTTGTTATCGCGCTTTTAAACTGGTGCTTTTCCAAACTTCCATCTTCATATAACATATACATACTGTAGATTAATTGTTGATTTGTACTCATTCGAAGCAAAATTCATCGTCTCTTACGATTTTATTGTCCAGCTATAATTAACATAACTTCAAATTTCTCTAGAAAATATAGAAAATACCAATCTCAGTTCAATACCTAACGTTTCATGGGTCTTAAGTTAAGTTTTGCTGCAGTTGTCTTATCGGTCTTATAAACCATCGAAAAGCCACAATTACTCCATATCCACAAAAAAATTTACGGGCTTTATTTGATATCAAAACCCGAAGAGAATGGCAAATCGAATTTCTTGCTGCGTTGGTGGTTCAATTCTGGTGAACTTACATCACTATTTTAACGTTGTTTCCATTCTTCCCGATTTTTCTGAATCGATGAAGTATTTGTATAGTTTCGATTTTTTTTTTTAAATAATATTAACTACGCGAACTTTTGTTAGATTGCGTAAGATCCTATGTTAGATATGAAACGTAACATCGGTCCTACTTCTATGTTAGTGATCAGGTCTTACAGCTTGTAAACATTACAATTTTACTCTACTTACGAAAATACTGAGCAAAGTATATACCTTCTCTTTTTTGATCATCACTCAATATTCGTGGATTCCAATAGATCAGATTTCTTCGAGTAGTTCAAGTGATTGCTTAATATTCATGACACGCAACCATAGAAAGTTCTTGGATCTCTGTTAATTTTTGCTACAGTTGTACATCGCTGGACTACGGGATCAAAGCCCGGGATCCCTATCTTATGTATAAAATAACACAAATAATTTAGGAAAAACACAATTTTGAAATAGAAAACATATACAGTAAAAGCTCAGTTTGTACAACACAATAAAAATTGGACCAATTGCAATTACCGAATATGACGCATTTTTCGAACTTTTCAACAAACTACACTACCGCTCAAAAGTGTTTAGGCGCCCCTTTACTTAACGAAATACTTATCTGAAACGCAGTTTCATTATATAACCACCATCGATATAGGGTTAATTTTACTACCCTCTACCTGCGCTTGGTTGGATTGTCGTAAACTGTTTATTACGGTAAAATTACAATAATAGTTAGATGTAAATAGACAGATGAGTTCAAATTTGAATTTTCGGTCCCTGAAGACGTATATTCGTGAGAAGATCTGTGGGTGAACGTGCCAGTAAAGAGTATATTGTCGCTACCGTAAAGCATGGAGGCTTTTCAGTGACGATTTGGGACTATTTTGCTGGTCCTAGTGTAGGCGATGTTGTGAAAATTGACGGCATACTAAGAAAAGAAGGGTATCGACAAATATTGGAGAACCACTCAACACCTTCAGGAATTCGACTTTTGGGTCAAAATTTTATCTTTCATCAAGATAATGATCCAACACATTCATGTAAATTATATAAAGGCTATCTTCACCATTTAGAGGATGAAGGTGAATTTACATATCCGACGATTTTTCTGCGCCGAACATCACGTGACACATTCAACCAATCAGAAAGAACTTCTTCGCCGAAATTTCGGCACAGCGAAGACATGAACAAAATTTATCTTTTCGGCGCGACGACACAGCACACATGGATAAAAAAAATTCTGATTTTTTTTTCTACGATTTGACATCATATTTAGCTTGTGTTTATGCTTGTGTTTATGTTTATATTTGATTTTATCGGCCTTAAGTTTTATTATTCACATTTTATTTACAATATATCTTTACTTACAAATTAAAAAAAAATTATGTGTCAAAATATTGTTTATGTATGTGTGAAAAAACTGCGCCGAATATGTAAATCATCCATAATAAAGTGTTCGCCGAATTTCCTGCGGCAACCAGCTTCGACGAAAAATCGTCTGATATGTAAATCCACCTTGAAGGAACAATTAAAATTATGGAATGGCCTCCCCAGAGAATTGACTTGAACCCTATCGAGTTACTATAGGAAGAATTGGACCGGGAATATAGCAATCAGCTCCAACATCAGCTACTGTTATGTGGAACAAACTTCAATCAATGTGGAACTCAATAACGCCAGAAATGCTGGAAAATCTTATTGCGAGAATGCATCGACTGTGCGCTGCGATTGTTCAACCAACAGGAGGTCACATAAATGAAAGTACAATTTAAATTTAGTATTTTAATTTTGACATTTTTTTAGTATATTGCCATTAATAAATGTGTGTATGTACCTAAAAAATACGTGTTTTCATATTTTTACTGAATTTTTATATGTTTTATGCTGTTCTTGACAGTGCCTTAAGGGGGGGGGGGGGGTCTTGACGCTCTATTTTAAGCCTTTTTTTGATAATTTTTTTTTTCATAGTATAGTTAATTCAATTTATTCATAGATTATACACATGATTAGAAGTTGTTTCAAGAATATTCCCTTAAATTTTTAGCTTAAAATAATTAAAATTGAACTCGTGACAGCAAATTCTCGGAAGCTCTTCGAAAAAAAAGGTGATTTGCGGTGGCCATCAGAAGTCATCACTGGATCATCTAAACGCAAAAAATCAAAAAGTTTTGGTTAGGTTATGAGTTTTTCGAGGTATTGACGTCGAGATATATTTTTTTTTGCGTTTTTTTTTTGCATCATTTTGAAGTCAAAAAATCGGATTTTTCGAGAAAAAAAAAACGTCAAAAGTCATCAATTTCGTGGCTGTACAACTTTTTGTGAGGTAAAAAAAGGAAGTATCTCGACGTCACGACCTCATATTTTGTGCACTTAAAGAGGGTGCAAAACATGAAAAGGATCTGACAAGTAGATTTTGAGTTGCAGTGGCCACCGCTTTTAAAAATATTAGTTTCGAGAAAAACGCGTTTAAAGTTTTAGTAACGATTTTTCGTGTATACTCACACAGAATCATCGAAAATATATTAATAAATAATATATCGATATAAGGCACAAATACAAGCATCTACACATAAACTTCGATCCTTCCGTATGTAAGAGTGATAGTGGTATCAGAGAGAAAGACGGAGATAGATTATACGCGGCGCGCGAGTATCCGCTAAGTCAGTTCAAACGGGGAGACATTCAAAGCACTTTATCTCCGGCAATATTCCTCCGATCGATCTGAAATTTTAACTGGATATTCTTAAAGAGTTGTACAATCAAATAAGAGAATAAAAAAAAAATGAAAAACAAATTTTTTTCAAGACCCTACACCCCCCCTTAACACTTTTGAGCGGTAGTGTACGTCATTTTAGCGTATCTCATCGAATCAAAATACATCGAGCAATAACTCTTGAATAGGTACAAATAATAATTATTTATTTATAGGGCTGAGAGAAAATTTGTTTAATTTTTTTTTGTATAGCAATTTACTAATAATAACTACATAGATTACACCCTTAAAATACCATAAATTGCTCATACCGTTCTTCTTCATTTGTTTGAGTTTTAAAGCATTCGGCGATGCTCTGAAATATATCCCTTCTCAAAAAATATCATTTTTATTTTCAAGCAATTATCGTGAGTCCGCACTAAATGTTCAGCAGTATCTTATCTTGTTGTTTCGGAGTGCATTAATGATAGATAATGTCGAAAATGCGATGGCAGAAAATTATTATCTTAAACGAAAGCCAGCCACGTGCTACATTAGTTTGCTGCACTTTCGTCCGTTATATTCTCTCTATCCATTATTACTAGAAAATAATCGAGAAATAAATGATGCTGTGTTTGACATCATTACCCACAATGCCAATGATTGCCCGATTTTTCATAAACCATTGCGTGGAAAATTTTTTGGAAAGAAAGGACTACTTTAAGCAAAAATCTCCTGAAAAAATTCGGTATCACCTTTAGAAGACAACAGACCACTTGAAAAGAGTAACCTATGTTCATCCAAATTCATTGTCGTGTTTGAGGAGTTCAATTATTAAATGAATTGCAATATTTGTGGATTCGAACGAAAATAAAAATGTAAATTACCAACAGCAAAATTTTGTTCTGTGGTTATACCTGCCCGAAACATAACATATAATAATTACAATTTGATTTGTAATTAATAATTTCAACATTAAAAAATAGTCACAAAAAGTTATTTCGCAGTATTTTACTAAGTTGTAAATATCGCAGACGTGTTTTTCCTATTCTACTCCAATATAATTTTCGTGTGTAAGGTCTGAAATCGGAAATGTTCGAAATTTTAATTTTTTATTCCGTTTACACGATTAAAACCCGATTATCCAGAGATCCGATGGTTACGAAATGTGTGTTGCCCTTCACCCCGTAGTTTCATTTATTTTCCATCAAAGGGTTAAGTGTCATTGTGCTTCCTCATGACACTTAACCCTTTGATGGAAAATAAATGAAACTACGGGGTGAAGGGCAACACACATTTCGTAACCATCGGATCTCTGGATAATCGGGTTTTAATCGTGTAAACGGAATAAAAAATTAAAATTTCGAACATTTCCGATTTCAGACCTTACACACGAAAATTATATTGGATAATATAATTATACTGGATAATTAGTAAAGCCGTTACTGACGAGTGAACCATTTCGAGAATATAAGACTCATTTCATAGATTTCGCAGTTATAAAACAGTTTTTTCCAATTTTTATTCGGACATTTGCTTCGGGCTTTTACCGTAACATATGTACAATAATATATACAATATTTTTTTTAATTAAAATTTCTGCATTTAATAAAAGTTATACTAAAATAATAAAACAATTTGTTTGAAACTTATTTTAACCTACCCAAACAATTTGTACACCAATTAAATAACGTTATATATTAATTTATTACTAAGAGTTCCCAAATAGGGGTTCAGATTAAATAAAATACGAATCCAATAGTGTATCTTTCGCATCGTATTCAAAAATAGGGTCCCAGTGCCCCTATTGTGGGAATTCCCTGGCAATAGGACACTGGGGACATAATTAACATAATTTTTGTTTAAATAATTTTCTTCTGGCATTCTAAGGTAAAGAGTTCTTAGTAATTTTTGTGAAAACAAACAATCCAATTTTATTTTGTTTTCAAAAAAATAATTTTCCCTGCCAGTTCGGATATGGAAAAATTATTCCAAATTTATAAAAATGGACATCAAACTTTTTTTCTAAATTCTTTTCCCAATTCCCTGTTCCCAGGGAATTACCAGAATTGGACCACTTCTAAGGGTCTTAAAGTAAAAAATAGACGTTTTGTTAATTTGGAAATTATGATAGGGCAAGCTGATTAAAAAAATTACAAAATATTTAAAACGTTAGAAGATTTTGACTATCTGGATATGAAAATGCGATAACTTGTAGAAGATTCGCCACTAAAAACTAGTACGCACCTGACGTGACATGAAATTTTCGTTGGTCTCCAAAATTAACCAGATAAATTATTCCATGAAAATTAGTTTGCTCATTTTCGTAAAATGTTAACGCATTTTTTATTTTTTTTGTAGAGCAATATTACATTCGCACAGCTTCACCTTCGAACCATCGATATTTGGTTTTGGCGCCGACAGTCCTGATTAGTTTGCGCTTTGGATTTTCAAAATAGATCCACTTTTCCTCTTCACTCCAGTGAAGATTCGATGCAAAAATCTTTCTGTGTTGTCGTTGAAGCAACATTCGCACATTGTTTTCCGACGTTGATTCCCGTACCTATTTCCCAGCTTCTGAACCGATTCCATCCTTATACCTAGCAAACCACATTGTTGGGTAATATTTAACTGTTTTGTCAGTTGTTTATTGGTGTGACATGAGTCTTGGCCCAGTAATGCTTACGATTGCGCATCTTTAAATTTTTTTTCCACCTTTACGTTCCACCTTAACACCAACTTTGAATTTTTGAAGCCACTTTTTTTATGTTGTATTTGACGAGCATGTTCACCGTAAATTTCCACGAGCACACATTTGGTTTCCGCTTCACTTTTCTTCAACATAAAAATGAAGTAAAACTTGGTGCAAAACTTGGTTTTCTCGCAAAACCTTCGGCAGTTTTCACAAGACGAAAATATTTGTTGATTTACCTTGGAACAAATGTCAAAACTAAGTAATCATTCAACTTGCCATCTAACCTTAAAAAACATGCATTTCCCAATTGAATAAAATGTTAGCAGTGATACTAACGAAACGACATCTAAAACGATCAGAATTATACATACCACTTTACCTTTCCCATCACTTACAAAGTAACAAAATACAATAACTTTCTACGTATTTGTCAGATGAACATGTTTCCATTTAGAACTTTAGTCAAAACTAGAAAAACCACAGCGATTTTTTTCAATACAAATATTCAATTATCAGTCATTGCTCACGAGGCTTCGTATAAAGCATGGGCAGTTGTAAGTCGTCTGATACTTGTGCCAATTTCGTTTAATCCAGACATGCCGTTAAGAAATTAATTCGTAAAACACACACATCAACTACATCAGCAGTCATAACCCAAAACTACTCAGAAGGAAATTATGGAACAACATTTCTAAAATTTCATTTCGGGGCCTCAACAAGGGACCTTTTATAAATGTCAGACAGTAAACCAAAGCCCAAGTTTCCGAAAACCGATAATTCTAGTTATTCAGATTGACATAAAACCCATTACAATCAAGTTTCAGTGGGGAAAATGCAGCTGCTAAAGATGCTGCTGATCATATTTCTGAATGGATAATATTTTTGTGTGATATTTAGTTAACTAAGCTTCAATGGTTTTCCATTTTTCAATTAATATCGTTCAGTTGGTTTAAAAAAAGTATGCCAATAGATGTTCTCAATTTATGCCCAACATGAAGAGAGAAATATTTTTTCCTATTGAGATTGAAATTGGTACCAAGGTACCACTTTTTCGAATTTTATTAACGACTCTACTATTTTACATTGTGAGTAACATCTACGAATTGAATTAAATGATTTGGTAAATTGCACATTTAAACTTTGTCCGAAATTTAGGATTTATATTTGATTCCAGAATTGGGGGATGGGACCAAGAAAATTAGTTTTTCCAATATGTATATACATATATATTCTGACTTAAAACGGCTTAACATATTTGTAACTTTTAAGTCAAATATTATATTTCAATCAGTTCCTGGTAAACTTGATTACTTCTGTGCTAAACCATTGGAAAAAGTTTTTAATTCGATGACTAATGTGTGTGCCTCAGGTTGATTTTTCCGGCTAAATTATGAACTTAACTTTTTTGAGGTGACCTTACGCTATTCTCCGCCAGGTTACAAACGAAAAGTCTCCTTGCGAGGTAACTTCAATTTAGTTGTCAAATGTCATTATTTGGTATTTGATGCAAATGTATTATGTGTACAAATTTTTAAGTGACACTTTTTAGTTTTAAACATTTCACAGTTTAGACTGCGGTCCAATTTGTGACTTATTTTGTGGAGACTGACTTATTTGAAAGTCTACAATAAGCCTCCTGTCGAATATGGAAGCTTGTTAAAATTATATTGATGAATTACCAGTTTGGGTGCAAGCCTCGCATAAAAGTCAAACAAGTTTACAATAAGTCTAGCTGACAGAAGGCTTATTGTAGACTTTCAAATAAGTCAGTCTTCACAAAATAAGTCACGAATTGAACTGCAGCCTTATAATAACATTTGCAAATAATGCAACTTTCATATCATCTTTCAATTTAATTTAATATTTCCTTTATCAAAGAAAAATCGACAATTTAGTATTTCGAATAGTCAGGCTCAGCTTGTTTTGTTGATGTTACTGCCACCTATGAAAGTGTGTTGTGAATTACTGAGGAATTTAATTTAGTTCATAATTTAGTCGAAAAAACGACCTGAAGTGAGGCACACAGCATAAATGTTTCGTCATTAACTCTTGCTTGGAATAGAATACCTTGGCAGATACTACCACTGCTTGAATATTCGCATTATGCGAATAACATAATTTATCATGCGCCTTTGTCTACATTGCAACCTTACGTTGTTCTTGCTGTTGGTATTGTTGAGGCCCATCCATTTGTTTGATAGTTTCAATAATTTTTGGATGGGAGCATTTACCAAACTTCTGGTAACGAGAATTTTGCACGTCGTTTTTTCTTCGTTTTAAGCATCCGACAGTTTTACAAGTTCTTTGTCATCTGTATGAAACTCAACGTCAATAACGGCATCTGTGCTCTTTTTTATAAGTAAGAAAGAGTTTTCAGAATTTATCTGGTCTTCTTCAGTTCCTCATCTCCAACTCCCAATAGTTTATATTGTTTCTTAATAAAATTATCAAAAATGGCAATGCCAAATTTGCTCTTCCACAAAAGTAATCGCAAAAGTGTTCCATCACCTGCCGCGGTTTCTATTTGGGGGATTTATTCAGCAAGTGTAAATATTGAAATATGGAAAGAGAATCGTTTCAAAAAAATTATTCCACATTTATCAAGCGCTTAAATTAATCAATGAGCATACTAAAATTCTTAACCCTTAGGGCCTACTATGAAAACCGAACGTCGACGTTTTTTGTTCGTTGTTTATATTCAGCAATAGTAATTACTATTGCTGAATATAAACAACGAACAAAAAACGTTGACGTTCGATTTCCATAGTAGGCCCCCTGATTTCATTTCCAATAAGTCGTTAAGTTTGAAACGTAAACCATCCGAGGACACATAAACCATTATATGCTGGTCAGATAATTCGAGACACGATTGCTTTAAACTAAATAAATATATCTGCAGAATTAATAAATAAACTTAATCAGTAATAAAAAACCACCTTCACACCTGTAAACAAATCCAATAAAAAAATATACCGGAAAAATCTTTGTGAAAATATAAATGTTTTCATTACACGCAGAAATGGTACGATATAATTATTTTAAATTCAAGTGAATATTTACAATAAAATAAAAAATAAAAGTACAAGAAATTAGAAAAAATTATTTGCTGGTCCACCCACACGCCACTATAAAACAATTTTAGATTGCGACTGATGGAACTGAGAAAAATTCTTACACCTTCTTTACGTAGATCGTCGCGTAGGCGCCCTGTTTCTTATACGTAATCAAAAAACAATTCTGCCCGCGATATGTTTTTTAAGTTATCACACAAAAATGATTTGTAATAAAAATTCTAAACTTTCGCAAATACATATGCATAGATTAGATAAACAAAACAAAAACTAAACATAGTAAGTGATAATCGAGCGTAGACTTAACGCAACGCATGAATGTGAATGCATGACCTTAAATATGTAATGTATATAAATATAAGATAAAATTATTTGTATATTTAAGACGATGAAATTTATACTTAATTATACATTTATGAATTCATCAAAAGAAGAAAATAAAACGTTTGGCTTTTGATTTTTAACAAACAATGGTTTTAGACTTCAACACAACGATTGTTTACCATACGCATATTTAAATAACCACGCCAATAACTATTATAGATAACCATTAGTAATTTATGCTTCTGTTAGTCCGATATTCCATACGGCCCGTATACATATATTTGTAAATCGTATCGTATAATTGGCATATTATTTTGGTTTGTTTATTTGAATTTTTAAGGCTTATTTAATTTTGCGCTGTCTGATTGCACATGATTATATTAGTATTTGACGGATTTCGTAAACTGTGTGGCCGCCCGTAAACCGGGAGGATTCGAATTACATAACTAAATATGGTTGTTAAATAATCTTGTAGATCTATCAAGTTGCGTTTAATTTGATTATACATTCATCTTCCTACATTTTTACCCGTTTTGTTTAGAGGTGATGCTTTATTGTTTCTTTATGAACCGAGATTATATTTCGAGCCGTTTTATCAATTTTGTCGAGAACACAAGATCAATTAAAAATTTTTGGTACTTATTAAGAAAGAGATTTGATCTTTATATCTAAATGCTTCCATAGTGGCCCAACAACAGCCCAACCCAAAAATATTCGAACGGTTTCAATTTAACGAAATTGTGAGCTAGGCAAGATATTTCAATATATCTCCTATTTAAAGTAAAATTACATTAAAATTTTGGCATGTTAAAGTCTAAATTTGTCGGTATTAGGCATATGTGTTTTTGGAACAGCCATACTCTATACAATTTGAAAAATTACAAAAAAATTCGTACCATGGCAACATAGCAACTTACTATGTGTTTTCAGACGGCTCTTCTCAGTTCTCATTCAACAATTTGCAAAATTATAAAAATGCGTACCTTAGCAACTTAGCGATATTGGACCCTAGCCCCCATATATCCATGTGACTCATATTGATACTTTACATTCGTACCGTGGTCATGGGCCCGTTATACTCATATAACAACGTATTTAGGCTAAAATTACATCTAAACGTGGTATGTTTAAAGTATAAATTTTTCGGATTGATTAAGACTTAAGGCTGCTGCACGACTGAGATTTTACCCGCACTCAGTCTGAAGTTATGACCTAATAGTTTTTGCTCAATAAAATTCGTCTACATTATTTGACGTTTCCTTCATTCCATTGAAATTGTTGTCATTGACTTTTTATTACCATCGAAAGATTTTTTGCGTATTGTGTCCTACGATTGAGCTCCCTGTATTACTCCAACTATAGAAACATCAAGATCCCTAAGCGGGAACTTATACCGCATCCCTTTCCTCCTCTCTCCGGTAATCCTATTGGAATGTTATTTTGAACACTTCCATCAAGAGTTTCGAGATTACACTATGATAACAGAGATCGAGCGAACAATCGCCTCTAATGTTTCAAATACGTCTTACAAACTATAAGCACAACAGGGCTTTGGCAAATCATTGGTATTAATACATCGAGAAATCTAGATAATTTTAATCGGATTTTATCATCCTAGCATTCAAATTCAATTCCGTACGTATAGAAATTAATGTGTGAAAAAAATGTTGTTATGATTAGAAGACTTGCATGCATCAGTACATATCATTATTATGGACGATCCGTTGAATTTTATTAATAAAGCCGGAGATAGTGGGAACAGTCAATATGTCGTCGACATGAAAGGTGGATTTGAACTATTAGCATGTACCTGTATTGAGAATGTAATTGATTAAAAATTTGGCAAAAAAGCTGCTCATACCTCTCGAGATGTTAAACAAAAGAAATATGAAGAGGCAAAGGTATTATAACGTACCGATATGTGAAGGAAACCTTTTTGAAGATAGACACAATTATGAATATAAATCGTAAATATTAGAAACACAGACGCCTTTCGAATGGGATATTCTGGAAAAATTTCGACTGAGCGTTAAAAATTTGTACAGTTCCGCGCGGTTGGTCTAGACGATACGATATTTTTATTACATTTGCTCCATTTTCACGCTATCAATAAAGAAAATTTCCAAAGCAAATTATTTTGATTCTATTCATTTATAAAAATTTGCAAATACAAGCCAAACAAAAAATTTAATGACAAATATTTGTCCTGAAATAGCAAAACGCTTGCTCATTATCTTTTTTAAGCAAAATTGTTTATATCTGTAGGTTGGTCGGCTGCGGACCAAGTAGCGAAAAGATAAAAATATTTTAACTCGCCGGGAAATTTTTTTTTGAAAAAAATGATGGAGAAATGTTTTCAAGCGTTTTTTTGGTTTAGCGTGCGGATTAAAAATAATAAATCTACGCTCGCACTCGTGCAGTCGGCTTTACTGTTACAAAAATTAGAATAAAATTGTTTTCTTTTTTTTTTCAAATGTGTCTTATTTTTAAGGTATAGTACGGCTTATGCTTGACCTCATGGCAATTCTCCAATTTTCTCGATATACATAGTCACCTTTCAGCTGGATACATTTGGTCCAGCGATATTCCAACTTTTTAAAGCCGTCTTTAACCTTAAAACCGCGTTTGGTGCATTCAGTGCCCCAATCGATTTTTTGAATGAATATAAATTGTTTTTTACAGTGGATTTGTATTGAAACAACGTAACATTACTATGAAAGTCATACATCGTTACTTTAGCGTTTCGGAAATAATACATATTCTCTTGATTGTTGTAGTATTTGGTAAACACTTGTAAAGGAAATTTCTAGCATAACCGTGTTATGGGGCATACAGCCCCCCTAATTGTTTCCCATATATTTTTCTCTGAAAACGATACTACACCAAAAAATAAAATTATTGAACCTGCAAATGAGAAGAGAACTTTCTGCAGAGGAGGAAGAACAACTAACCAATTTATTGGTCTTTGAAAAAAACGTTAATAACTGCCGATAGAATATCGGCGACACTGCAGTAAGCGATAGTGATTCTGATAGTAACGATGAAGATTTTGGCCAAGCAAATGGTGATTCGGATATGGATGATCCAGCAACGGTAGGACATAAACTTATAGACCCACGAATACTGGATTTAGCCGAAGGTTTACAAGAGGCAGCGGGCAATGAGGAGAAAAAAGTAGTGGTAGCGGAGAATAATTTGACATCGGCTCAGATGTTTGGACCAATAAAAAGGTATGTGGCACAAAACAAAAAAAATCCTCATGTGTGGTGGGCATTACCGGGTGAATCTGAAGAACAGCGTACTGCTGCAGCAGAACAGAAACGCAAGCAACACAGTCTTTCAATTGTAAAAGAAGCGATCAATTCAAAAGCTAATACATTTAAATGCTTACTAACACCAAATATTATTTCGAACGTGGTGCTTGAAACAAATTGCAAGACAAGACGGTTCTACCAGTCATGTACCACTCCGAACGCTAGAAAGTGGCATGACACAAATGAGGATGATGTGTATGCTTACATTGCTGTTCTTCTTTATGCCGGTTCTGAAAAAACATCGATGGTACCAGCAAAAGACATATTTCATAAAACAAATATGCCATTCTATCGTGCTGTAATGTCGTTAAAACGATTTGAACTGCTGACTCGTTTCCTTAGATTTGATGACTGACGCACAAGACCGCTGCATAGCTGCATTTCGGTACATATGAAAATTGTTCTTAGATAACTTCCAGCGATTGTATAAACCATCTCTAGAACTAACTATTGATGAACAACTAGTTGCTACTAGAAACCGCTGCTCCTTTTGCCAATATATCCCGAGTAAACCAGGCAAATATGGATTAAAAAATTTTTGGCTGGTTGCTATCCATTAACTGGTGAAATTTATGTTGGAATGCAACCGACTCAGAATCGAACTAGACACGTAGCAACTGACCTGGTCTTGCGATTGTCGGATAATTATTTGAATGGCGGATATAATATAACAATGGACAATTTTTTCTTCACCAGCATTCACCTAGCCGAGGAACTTGTTAAAAAATACTACTCTAGTGGGAACAGTAAGATCAAACAAACCGGAACTGTCACATGATTTTGCAAACGCAGATGTAGCAAAAAAGCGAGGCCCATTTAGCTCAATATTTTGCTTTTCAGGTCCAATTTGCCTTGTTAGCTACACAAGTAACACAAAAAAGAATGTATTACTGCTATCAACGGCGCATGTCTCACGAGAGATTGATGAAACCAAACGTAAACCTAAAATAATTCTGGACTATAACAAAAATAAAAGCGGCATCGATACATTCGATAAGATGGTGAGCTCGTTCACGTCTAAGAGAAAAATAAATCAGTGACCGATGGTATTATTTTTTAAAGTAACCGACCGACACAGCAGCTTCAGTGTCAAAGTGTGGTCTCAGGCTAGATCGAGTAGACGAAAGATTTTCCTTAGGCCTTAGCGGTGGAATTTGCTGATTGCCATATCAAGACCCGTATCGAAGAAAGTAACCTAAAAGATTCTGCAATGGCAGTCATAAAATTGTGTGGTTATACTGTCGGAACTATAAATATTTCTCCACCAATTCAAGAAAATAATAAAACAACAAAACGGGTTTGCCAAAAAACGCTTCCAGACAAATGCAGGCGCAATAGCCATCGACGAGGAAGTAGAAGAACTGTTCAGTGTGGTGCCATCAACGTCATCTGATTTACCTCCGACTAAACGCCAAAGAACACATTCTCCAGTTCAATAATTTTTGTAACTTTTGAAATTAGAACGTAATTATTAAAATTTTTTTAATTTTTATTTTAAATAATTTATTTTGTATTCTTTAATTATATAATTACAATGAATTTACATATTTGAATGAGTTCCTAAGAGAAATAGTATGAAATAGATGTAGGGGCACTAAATGCCCCCAAACACGGTCATATGTTTTTTGTATGTGCACGAATCTAAGGTTAAAGTATATAATTTGTCAAACTCTGTTTCTTTGTCTTTGTATCGATAACCACCTTTTTTATGTGAACGATTTTCCGCCAACTCATTTTTAAATGTGGAACATGTTTGGAAAGAAAAAAGAATCGCACCGCATCAAATCTGGAAGATAAGTTGAATGACGCAGCAATTGAATAAATAATTCGACTAGTTTGCCTGTATCTATTGCGTTTCCGATTTTGTTCCACTGCAAGCAAACGCAGCACCTATTTCGCCGATAGTTTACTCATGCCAAATTTTTCATGAAGGACATTTTGTTTAAGATAAGTGTTAACACGATATTATGAATTTTGAGTATCTTGTTCTCTATAATACATTGGTTACACTTTATTACGGATGTACAGCTACGCTTGAATTCATCGAACCAATATCGGATGATAGTCATTGAAGATGAACGGAATCGCTTTGATTTCCTAGTACCTCCTCCCTACCGAAAAAATGGATCAAATGACTAACCGGTTCATGAAATCAGGCAATTCAAATGTTTCAAAACGTGAGGCATTTTCATTTTGGTTTTATTTTTCTATCACGTAAAATTCTAAACTTTCTGAGCTGAGATAGAAGAAGAAAGAATTAGGTAGCGCTAGGTTAATGGTTTGTTTTACTTGGTTGTGCCCTCTAAAAAATTCCTGGTCAACGATTGCAACAGATCCAAGTCGGCAACACTCATTTAGGTTATTACATTGTACACTTTTTCATTGATTCGAAGTCTGTTAGCGCTTAAAAATATTTAATTAACTTAAATCTAAATAAATAATTATTAATCAAAACAGGGTTACCTAGTATTAGTGTACATTAGCAGGATCTTGCTGATGTAAGCTACAAAAGTTTGGTTCTTTTGGCAAATGCGCTACTGATGCTAGTTCGAATCTATTCGAAAACAGTAGATGCCAAGCCTGCTGAAAACAAATACTTATGTTTGCTTCTAAAATAATATTAAAATATACAATAGAATTTGTCGAAGCTGAGAAATGTATTGAAAATCTGTATTGCCCGAAAATTGTTGTCCCAAAATTAAAGTTTATTCTAAACTGAACTTCGAGACCTGCGAACTTCTTAAATCCGTAAGCCGATACAAATTTACTACTTTTGGAAGAAAACTATTAAACAAAATTGAAAAAACTCCCAAAAAAGTTGTCACTTTCGATACACAGATTTCCACCAAATTTCACAAGAATTTAACAATTAATGGCAAAAGTTTAAGTATCAAGTTTTTTCCGAATTCTCAATCCGCCTGAACTGTAGAGATGCCGAATTTCGGTGAAATAAGTTTTATCAAAACTCTTAATTCTGGTTAAAAAAAATAATCTGAACTAATTTTGTTTAAATTTTAACTTAAAATCTTTTTGCTTTTAATCGTGCTTTCGTAATTTTCGTTGTCGGCCAAAAATTAATGGATTCTCCCAATTTATAGAAATACCTTAAGGTTTATCGGCTGTTTGCCACAATTTTGTTAAAAAACAGATTTTGTCAAAAATCGTAATTTTCATTTACATTTTGAAAAACTAATCTGGGCGAGTCGTGTTTTTCACAAATGATATGCTTTTCAAATTATTTGCAAAAAAAGAAAAAGCTCGAAAATGAAAAACATGAAGGCTACCACTTCCATCTTGGCTTCTTCACGATCAATTATTCATGTAAGTCGTTAAAACTTAGCTTGTCTAAGATATTTGCCTTTTTGGTAATCTCGCGCGTGTACTTGCAAGTTTATTTTAGAAAATATTTGTGTATTTAACAATTCTCATAATACATACTTATAATTTTAAAGATTTTCTTTTCAATACATATTTTATCTGTTTTTTACATAAAAAATCATAAAACATATTAAAATTATTTTTTGAAAAATGTCGGCTAACATTGGTTATTTCCATAGATGGGGGGGGGGGGGGGGGGGTATTGACCGCCCTCCTTTCAAATGTAAGTGGAGATTGCCTCTTATGTGTGTGAAGCGAAATTTAGCGAAAAATATAAAAAAATTGTTCGGAGTATGGTTTTTAGTTTATGTTTGAACAATTAGGATCAATGGGTAATAGTTGTAATAGTTTGTAATCTTTTTTACATTAAATTAAATTAGAATTTTTTTTATTTTGGTTGCCAACACATAAAACAAAATTGCTGGTGCGTCGCTTTGGTTGAAATGAGTAACAGCTATAACGAGTAATTTTTTTTGAAAAGTTAATTAAGGTCTATGCGTTTTGGAATTTACAAATTATTCCAATCGTCCAAAATGTTATTTGTTTGGACCAAATTTTGAGTTAGACTCATATCCTATTCATGGCTTATTTGTGTATACCAACTTATTTGCAAACCCATAAAACCTCTCGAATAAACTTTTATGAACTTATTTGGAGCAGTAGTCCATTTGTCCGGAACCCTCCCAGAAAAATAAAATATGTCTACAGTTTGAAATCAAATTTATTGTAGATTTTCAAATAAGTTAGTCTTCAGAAAATAAATCATCATCTCCACAACAGGATTCTAATTTTGTTCTTCAAATTGGAAAACATTGAAAATGCTGCACTTATATCCTATATATTTTTCAAAAGCAATTTTCAACCACCATATATTTATTTATTATTGATTTCTAAATGGGTGTTTGATCACATAAGTGGTATTTTCGCAAACATTTCAATCTACTACACTGAGATCTAATTTTTCGCATACAATTTTACAATGGATAAACGGCCTTCAATCAAATATTGTATAACCGAGTGTCACGAGCGATAATTTTCCCAAGAAGAGTTTTGAACTAGGGGTCGTCTATTGTGAAAATATTCCAATTTCGGATTTTTCCGATATGAAAAACTATAATCGGATTTTCGGATCGCGGAGAGAAGTCTACTTTTACCTAAATTATAAACGATAAACGGACATATATTGTCTTGCATTAGTAAAATATTCAACGTGGAACTATTCGTTGCACTTGCAACTACCGCATCACTTCAGCTAAAATAAAATACAAAATAAATTCTATTTTGACTTAGTATTTGTTATAAAATAAAAATATTATTCATAATTTTTTATTATCATTATATGGAAGTTAGTGTGGTGGTTTTTTATATAAACGAAAGAAAAAAAACGAAACCAAAAACTATGAAGTATAGAGTACAAATGTATAGTCGTTTCTAGATAACAAGAATTTCTGTGTTGTATGTAGTATCTATCTACACACCAAAATAGTAAAAAAAAATCATTTCACATAATAGAAAATGTTGTACTATGACAGTGTTAAGTATGATACTACAGTTTTAATAAAAGTATTAATTTACTAAATTTTACAATTATTTTATAACAATTTAATATTTTTATATTCCCTTGGGCAGAGCCATATTTTTACGTCACTAATCATTTGTTTTTCTCTATTTCGTGATTTCCAGGTTTATGTTGGAGCATTGTCACTACATTATGAAGCATTAAGTGTTGAAGCATCAAAACAAACAACAGCTGATGAAATTGTGTCATGTATTGTTGAACGTTTAGGATTACCCGGTAGCAATTATGAATTGGCTGAGGTGGCTGGTGAATCAAAGGAACGACGTTTATCACCCGAAGAACGTCCCGTATCGGTTATGCTGCTATGGCCGATGCATTTAGAACGTGATTTTCATCGATTTTATTTACGTGAATCACAACGGGATTTATCCTGGCTGGAAAGTTACGGTTTGGATCCACATATATTAAGAGATTTTATACCATTTCTACTGCAGCCAGAAAATCGTGAATATCCGGATTTGTGCCAATTACCAGGTAAAATAATACAATACTAGTGACTCATAAATACAAATAAAAATCAGTAGTAGTTCAATGTTACTAGTGCATTTACCGAGCAACCGGACAAAATAGTCAAAACATCATCACTCTTATCTCAACGGCTACGCTCTATATGTGTGTTATTGTGTGTTGGGGGACGACGAAGTGCATTTATCAAAAAATTTCATCATAAAATATTTTTTGTTTTATTATAAGTGAAAAACTTACACAAAAAATTTGTTAATACGAATTTTATTAGTGTAGTAAATTGAAATGAAACAGACTATGTTCATGATAAACCCTAGATTAGTGTGGTGTTGCACGTGATTAACTGAGTTCGCGTCAAAATTTTGCGTTTATTTTTATCGTAATCATATTTATAAATTGGCAGTAACGAAATGATATTTCCAATAAAAATTTAATAAAATTTCATAGCCACGATACGACAAACTATACGCGCTTGGGACCGCGCTACTGTCATTCTGCTTTAGCGAAAGGAAAGTAAACTAATGTTTTTACTGTAGTTTAACTCGGTTGCTTGCCGTTTGCGCTAAATTGATTAAATAGGGGTTATCAAGTTATTTTGGTTTTGTACCCTTTGTTTAAGAGTCGAAGAACGTAAATTCGCAAAAATGACATCTGACAAAGGTAGAGCAAACTTGAACAGGAAATACGGGAGTAGTGCGACCAAATATAAATTCATTGTTTAAGAAGCGCTTTCCTTCCTAAATTTTTCCTCGTCTTTCTATGCTGGTGGATAGAACTTGATCGCTTTCCACCAATTAATAAAATAAAATTAATTAAAATTGAAAGTTTCATTGGGCGTTCAAGTTTTTTCAAACAGCTTGATCATCAACTAAACGAAACTAGATCAATTGTACTCCGGCTAAATAGTATTATAATTTTAATTTTCTCTGATGGTGTAACTGCGCCATATTTAAATCACTTTGAAACGTGAAATTGAATTCTAGTCCGAATTGTAATGTTCATGGAATACTTAGTGGTAGTTACCCAAACGAAAATCGGTTCATTATCATCAAATTGGAATTTTAACATGCACTCTAATTTTTGGCATTTTGGTCATGATCAATGTAGCTTTGCCTATTGAGAACGTATTTCTAAATAATTCGATGAACCTCAATGGCAGACGTTCACGTAGTACAGAAAAAATACGACAGCAACATCTTCACCAAGACAGATTTTTGCTGTTCTGATTTTTTTCGTACTCGTAATAAAAAAAAGAGTTGTTCTTCTAGATTAGAACAACTTTCTCTTACAGTTGACAATTCTAATTCTCTAACGTCGAGTGATGTGGATTACGATAGTGTGTTCTACCGCGCTATTTTTAGCTGTTTTTAGCTCTTAAAATATCTTTCTTCAAGTGCTTGCAGCGATGCACTAAGCTACACAGGTGCGCCGCAAGGAAGGAAAACGAACAACGAATGATTTGAAATGATAAAAGGAAATAGGAAGAGCAGTTTTTTCACAGACTGCCAAATAACTTTAACTTATATGGATGCAAATCAAACTGGAAGGTTTTAGCTGTTTGTTACTGTCAGACTGCGCTCAAATCTCCGAATAGGAATCAATGAAGCCAGACGCTATACACGATATGAGCCAACATCGCATTTATAATTCGTCCGAGAATATAATTGTTACGCGTTCAAATGAGCAAGCGTTATTATTGTTTGATATTCAACAACACAATCGAGGGTTACTTGATACGTAAAAATTACGATAAATTAATAAAAACAACGTAACGTTTTTATGTACATACATATAACCACACATGCACACACACAAAACGACAGTAATAAAACTTTTTTTTTTATTTATTTTTCCGTCTTAATTTCCAATTTCAGATTTAAATGAATCAACACTATTAGAAAACCTAAGGCAACGATTTGAAAATGGTCATATCTATACATATGTCGGTAGTATATTAATAGCGGTAAATCCATTTAAATTTCACCCAATTTACAATCCAAAATATGTTCGCCTGTATCAAAATCAACGCGTCGGGCCAATATTACCGCCACATATATTCGCCATCGCTGATAACGCATACTATTGTATGCTCAAGGAGAAACGAAATCAATGTGTTGTGATAAGTGGTGAAAGCGGTTCGGGCAAAACAGAGAGTACAAATTTTTTACTACACCATTTGACCGCACTATCGCAAAAGGGGTCGCACGGCAGTGGTGTGGAACAAACGATATTAAGTGCTGGGCCCGTGCTAGAAGCATTTGGAAATGCAAAAACAGCCCATAATAATAATTCATCACGATTCGGTAAATTTATACAAGTAAATTATCGGGAAAATGGTATGGTACAAGGTGCTGTTGTACAAAAATATCTACTAGAAAAAAGTCGAATCGTGTCGCAGGGTCCGTACGAACGAAATTATCATGTGTTCTACTATCTACTGAGTGGTTCGTCTGAGGTGGAGCGAGAGGCGTTGCATTTATTAACCCCAGACAAATATTGTTATTTGAATACAAAAAATTTAACCCTAGAAAACTGTGATGAAAAATATGAATTTTCCCGACTCAAACAGAGTATGGAAATGGTTGGATTCTCACCGGAAAAACAACGACGCTTATTTAATGTACTCTCGGCTGTGCTACTGCTCGGCAATGTTGAATTTTTTCCAAAGAAATCTACATATCACCACGATGAAAGTGTACAGGTACGGAATCCAGATGTTGTGCAAATAATTTCGGAACTGCTTAAAGTAAAGCAGGATACCCTATTAGCCGCACTAACATCGAAGCGGGTGAAGGCTAGTGGGGAAACATTAATTATGCAGTATAAATTACCTGAGGCGATTGCGGCGCGAGATGCATTAGCAAAATGTTTATATGGGGCATTGTTCGATTGGATCGTGTTACAAGTATAAATCGATTATTAAACATTTTTTATTTTGTTTTTTTTTTAATTTTCTACCTTATTTCCGTTTTAGGTAAATCATGCGCTACTGAATAAAGATCAAACACCCCACACAGGTCATTCGATCGGTGTGCTCGACATATTTGGATTTGAAGATTTCGGTTCACAAAATAGTTTTGAACAGTTGTGTATAAATTATGCTAATGAGCATTTGCAATACTACTTCAATTTGCATGTGTTCAAATACGAGCAAAACGAATATAAACGGGAAGGGATTAAATGGCGTGATATTGAATTTATGGATAATTCGGGGTGTTTACAGTTATTTGAGTCTAAACCGACTGGCCTGTTATGTATACTAGACGATTTGTGTAGTTTTCCTGGTGCAACAAATGAGACACTGCTGCAAAAATATAATTCTGTACATAAAGAAAATGTGTTTTATGAAAAGCCAGCGCGCAAGGAAAATGCATTTATTATAAAACATTATGCAGGGAAAGTTAAATATCAGGTGAGAATATTGTTATGTTCCAAAAGCGCATAGTAAAATAATACGATTATTATTTTTAGGTAACCGAAATGCGTGAAAAAAATTTAGATTTAATGCGACAAGATATAGTTAGTGTACTTAAAAATTCGAGTATGGCATTTGTCCGTGAACTGGTCGGTGCCGATCCGGTGGCCGTATTCCGATGGGCAATCCTACGTGCATTTTTCCGTGGTTATTTTGCATTCCGAAACGCTGGTGTAAAACATCGAAAAGAGCGTAACGATCAAGTATACAATAAAATGCCAGGAAAAAATCGTTTCCGGGCGCACAATGATTTATTAGTTAGGTAAGAATTATTTTTATATTACCTAATTTAGATTAATTAACCAGATTCTGATATAAATAAAATACCAAAAATCCTTTTTCTGTTGTCTTGTAACACCAATCAAAATATTTTCCAAACAACTTTTTTTTTTTTTTTCAAAATTATTTTAAATTTACAACAAAACAAATTTTTTTTATATACAATAATTAAAAATTCTCAGCCATCTAGTGACTCTATCATCTGTGAATTTAACACTTAATCGGATCGCGTAAGTCACGTGTTGATGTTTATACATTTTTTCGTTTTTTTTTCATTTTAATTTAATTTTAGAGATTAAGAGTCTTTTTTTTATTTTGATTATTTACTTAATTTGTTTATTTATATATACACACAGTTTTTTATATACTAGATAGAATATATAAAGCAAATTTTCTCTATATCGATTGGTGTTATTAGTGTTAAGTTTTTTCGTTTTTTTATTACTTAATTTCACGATATATTTTTTTTAAATATGTAATTTGTTTTTATTACGAGATAATTAATTAATTTGATTAAAAATTAAGCTTCGGTTATATTAGATTTAGAATTGAATGAAATGGGACGCCGCGGAGTATGTGACGCTGAGTTTAGTGCTTATGCATAGCGGGTGTACGAAATTATCGTATGTATTAGTTTTGTGTTAAAAATAATTTATAAGTATCCCAGTTCTAATGATTTATAATGAGTATCTATTCTGACTAGCGCTTCTAAGTAGATTGTATTTTAATGTTGATATGTTTTGACTTAAAAATTAATCACACCTACAAGACTTGTAAATAATTAATCATCATAGAATATTTGAAACTCATAACTGGCTTTATGAATAATGATTTGAAATTATTTGTTTATGTCGCTAATATGCCCATTAGGGAAGGCGAAACTAGCATTTGAACACGTCGGCAATAGAAATCTCACTCATTATTCGATTGATAACCTTATTTGCGAAAAATATTTAACATAAAAAGTTAAACGAGAGTCGCACCGCATTCTGCACGCTCAGTGGAAGCATGATACACGTGTTGAAGAATAACAACACTATATGCACAAAAATCTAGCATACACAACAAAATGGCCATGGTACAGCCATAAAGAAAGAATATTATCTTTATAGTATGTACTTTCTTATTACCCCTGATTCTATGGCAATCTGCAAAGCATTTGTAAGAATTGAATCCCTTGATCGATTCGGTCTATATCACGATCAAGATGTCCAAACTAGCCTCAGAATTGGGTCCATGACCTCATAATAATCTGCTAGCCAACCATGGTGAGCCTCCAACTAAACTAACTCATTTGAGATATCGCGCTGTATTCCCTATTTAGCTTTTCTACTCCCTATTTCATGTTGCACAGACAAATATGTTCAAATCTGCTGTATTTAGATTACTTCTAACTAATCCAAGCCCAGGCAAAGGAAAACTCATTGGTACACAGCTTTAATATTTTTTTTAACCAATCGAATTACAAAAGGCTCTTATTCCTTTATTCATTTTAAGTCGCCCTCTCAAATTCCTTCGCTGATTGGAAAATTTTTCTCTGATTTAATAAATAATGCACTTGAAGCTTTTTCTATAATTTCTATCACCCTGTTCTCGCAGTTTATTTAAAACACTTTCAATGATGTAAAGCATCGCTGTTTTCAACGTGCACTAGTTTAATTCCAAAATCTCTACTTAATAAATTATTGTAAATAATTTTAGAGAGAAAGTTGATTTTCTTATAGACTTTATAGACTATTAATTTGTTGCGGCAACTGCATTATGCAGATTAACTTACTGAACCTATCCGGGATTAGCACAATATTTCCCATGCGCGTTATCTAGAAAACACGATTGCAATGTTTATAAAGAACGCAGAATTTGTATATTTCGAGTATAAAATAAAGTATGGTATCCTTTGACTGTGATTCGTTAATCGTATGAATTAACGAGTTGATATTGTAGATTTATAAGTTTTCCTAAAATTAGAACACAGCATAAAAAACTGCACCCCATCCACATGTTATATTCGATAACCTACAAAATAGAATTAATATACGAATGCACATAAAAACCGTCTAGTCTCGGATTTACGTAACAACAAAATCATTGTTTCAATGTTTACAACGCCGTTGTTGGTTGTATTTAGTTATGGTGTGCATAAAGTAGGTGGTATGTAAATATTTTATTTTATTTATTAGTTAATCTCTTTTATTTGATTTAGACGGGCAAAAACTTGTGTATGATAATTTCTTGCTATACACTAAAATGTGGAATACATAGCAAGTGTAAATATCGGTCATTTCGCCGTCGCAGTCGATTTCATTCAATTCCAAATTTGTTCGAAAACAGCAGCAGCATGGGAATATTAATCAATTAATTTTGGCTTTTTTTGTAAATGTTGTAATAATCAGAAGAAGGCATGACAGATATGATAAAATTTCCTTTGATTTGTTTTTAAATTTTATGTTAATCATGTTGATAAATTGTTTGATTGATTTATTTTTTTATTTTTCTGTTTTTTTTATAATTATTGCGTGTGTTTTTACTGTGTTGTGTTGCTGTATTTTATTAATGCAAATCTATTTAGTAAACGTTTAAATACTGATACCACAACACACCACCACCACTCATCATCATCCACGACATCATCAAACACGTCATCATCGTCATATACTCATCTCCTACAGCAAAAGAATAACAATAGCAACAGTAGTAATAACACGAATAATAATAGTAATAGTAATAATCCACGACGTTCATGGACTAATATAGGATACAATAATAAGAATTTTCCGGATGCCAAGCTAGGATACGAAAGTAATAATGCCAGTAGTATCGATCAAATAGACTCAAGTAATCGAATTAAATTTGCGCTGAAAGGGACTAATGCTAAATTTGAACGATCCAGCCAGGATGTAATGGCACGTGCTTCGCAAATTGTTCAGTAAGGCTCGCTATTTTTTATTATTATTTGATTTACTAACATATTTAATTCACTTAACTCATATTTGACTAAATTTAAAACAAATTCGATGCAATCCAAATCCAAAAGAACTACTTATATAAATATTTAACAACAGTCACATGACATGCATGTTTATATGTTTATTTATGTTGTTTATGTTTTTCGTACATCATAATAAACCAAACAAATTATATGTTTTAATTGTGTTGTGTGTACATAACAAAACAAAAAACAAATTATTGAAAATAACGCATAAAAAATGGTTTGATTCCGCGACGCGCGAATACGTGACACGCATGTTTTATATAAAAATGTGTGTTACGCAAAATTTTTGGTATACATATTCGATCGATTGTAATTAAAAAGAAGATTTTCGAATGATTCATAAGGCGCCAAATATTTATTGGGTCTGGAAATTATGATGTTTAGGTGATTTATTATTATGTATGTGTAGGAAATGTTAATGGGTCTTGTTTCCTGATTGACTTCAATATTTGCATACCTTGATGTTCTTAAGTTACAGAGTTTGTAATCGTTAGTAATAATCAATTTTAAAACAATACCGAGCGCAAACAAATACAAACAATATCTGATTCTCCAGAGTTGGTACAATTGAATTCTTTCATTATCGTCGGAACGCAAAATTTAGTTTTTGAATAAACTACAATAAAGTGTATTCGATTTTATTATTAGTTATATAAATCCAGCTTATAGGACGTTCATTATAATTTCCCTTTTTTTATTTTTTTTTGCGCAATGAAAACCTCAAGTATTACTGGTAAAATAGATTGTTGATCAACGTCGGTCAAGTTTGTTTTTTTTTTCATCCGACCTACTTAACGTAGTTGCTCGAGTCAATATCCCGAACAAAAGTGTGTTCCGTTTTGTAGTCAAAGTTTTAAGATTTGTGTGATTACATTAAAATTGAAAGCTTCAAGTGTGCTTTCAATTTTAATGTATGTAATGAAACAAATCTTAAAATGTTGACTACACAACGGGAAATTGTGTCGAGCAGTTCAACTACGTTAACGTCTAAGGAAAGAACCAACTTGACCGACGTTGTCTAACAAATTACTTTGACAAAGATAAATTTGATTAGCTATAATGTGATGAATGTGTAATAAGTAAATCAAATAGAATTGACCAAAACTGTTTGAAGTCAAAATGTTCTTAGGTAGGTTTAGGTTTCAATGGTTGAAACTTAGGCCATTTTTGGCCCATTGTGATACCACGCATTCATGCTACATCATTAACCCATTCACCTATTCACCTACTCACACAACTACAGTATACCACCTGCACATTGCAAGCTCCATATCAACCTGTACATTGACATGGACGGTGGGTCGGCGTTTGAATTTTGCACTCCATCAGAGGGTCTTAGTTGTGTTTATTAACATCACCGATTATAATCTATGATGAAAATTCGATTTTGCATCTAGCCTCTGATGGGATTCGAACCCAGTACCTCCCGGTCCAAGTGCCGAAGCTTTAACCACTGCACCACTTGTCCGGTATGTTCTTAGGTAAGAAACAACAAATTTTTTCACCGGCTAGCAATTTAAATCGGTTCGTCGGTCATTTATCTGATTACCCAACCTTTTCCAAATACCGTACTTCCAGTATAACATCTTAAACAGGATTGACCGGCAATCACAGGAAATATGGTTAGAACGTATATCAAGCCGAAGCAATTACTGCTTTGTAATATGATAAGGAATTGAAATTGGTCTAAACAATTTCCCTAATTTTCTGCGTATAACCCGCACCTAGTGTAAAACCCGCATCTTAAAAGTATCAAATTTTTGCAAAAAAAAAAAAAAAAAAATGTTCACATATAACCCGCATCCTTATATAACCCGCAATTATTTCTAAACCGCTAAGTTAGAGCGAGTTTTAACTTTTTCCTATCGTTAATAGATTGTAGTGTTGTCTCTACTTTTCAAATCGATTTATAATAAGTAAAAAAAATGAGAAAACACTATCTGTCGGAAACATAAAAACTATATATAGGTAGTAATACCTTTGAGTAAAGTGAGTACGGGATGCATCAAAACAGATTCTAGAAAGCAAAATTGCATAAATGGCGATGATATTGATTCGTCTAATTCAGATGATTCCAACAATAAGGAGACACCACTGCAAATTTTAAACGAATACCATGATATTTTTGAAGCTTTTTCAATTGATTCCGACGAAGAATTCATGGTTTTTGAGTCTGAAGAAGATTTCCTGGGATTTTAAATGTAAAGAAATTATAATTAATAAATTGAAAATTTATGAAAATAAAAATTTTTGATGTATACAGACATCACAACCTTTACATGCTTGCGTTTAGCATATCGTTCAAAATCTGGAAGATTTAATTGAACTAAAAATAAATGAGCTTTTCTTCATAGTTTTAAAATTGGAAGCAATTTCATAAAATTCCCTGGGTTACATTTGGATAAATCTCTAAAATGGTCCAGCCATATTGATTAAGCAATTAACAAAACCAAATAAAGCTTATTTGACGCATGAACCCAACACTGACATATGGCATTATGTAACAAAAACAGTTACGCGGTTTTTACATCAAACGAATACGCATTTGATAAAATTGTTTACGATTCTTGCGACATCTATTACGCATTGTGAATACTGTAAACCTGTACGAATTTTGAATTGGAAACGAAATCAGAAACTGTATAAATTAAAGTTATGTTTAATAAAAATTAAAGAATAAAATGGAAATTTATAATTTCATTTAGACTGTAGAAACTGAAAATTCAGAGGTTCGTTTGACTCGATTTTAAATTTTTAATAGACACGAAAACTGTATATGTGGATATGCCGGGTCCCATTTGAAACGCGATATTTCAAAACGCGATAATTCAAAACGCGATACGGTACAAAACGCGGTATGGTAGAAAACGCGATATTTCAAAATGCGATATTTCAAAACGCGATAGAGTACAAAACGCGATATGGTACAAAACGTGATATTTTAAAACGCGTTATTTCAAAACACGATATGGTACAAAACGCGATATGGTACAAAACTGGAGTTTAGGGTCGGGTTATATCAGGCGGGTGAAGGGGAAATTTAATTTCAGTTTATAGGAATTTAAAAATCGATAGGAGGGAGAGTATAAAGAGTCGGTATCAATTGGGTCGCTGCACTCCCGTCGCTGCACTCCCGTCGCTTCGCAATGCACATTCTATACCATAACGCGTTTTGAAATATCTCGTTTTGTACCATATCACATTTTGTACCATATCGCGTTTTGAAATATCGCGTTTTGAAATATCGTGTTTTGTACCATATCCCGTTTTGCCATATCTCATTTTGAAATATCGCGTTTCGAGCGGATCCGGGATATGCCACATTAATGGCTAGATTGGACTAAGAGGATTTATTTAAATTTGAAAAGAATTTGTTTTCAAATATAAAGATTTAATCTAACAATTGCGTAAATTGTTAGATTAAATGATATAATACCACCTTGTTGCTAAAAATCTGCTAACAATATTAAAATTAAACAAATATAATTTCTCCGTCATCCTATTTCAATATTTGGCATAATCTAGTATAATCTAACAAGCGCGGTTTACCCGATATACTCATATTAAAAGTGAAATAGCCTGCTAGAAGTAATTTTATTTTTATCGACAATCGCGACCTTTTTGTCGATTTGGCGTTTCTTTAATAAACTTTTGAGTTCGATAAGTTAATTCTTTATCGTATTTTTTGTAGAAGATTGATTAAATTCGCTATAAAGTTCATAAATCGCATTGCTTTAAATTTCTCTTTATTTTTAATAGCTTAAACAAGATTAAAGTTTTTAAAAATAATCTCTGTTCATATTAAAAACATATAATATGATTTTTGGATAAAAAAAACGATTTTTCAAAATTCCTTTGTTTCATAACTATATAACTATAACTACAGCATCTTTTGATCATTTGCCCGCCCAGGTTAATACACTTTAAAAAAATTTAGTATTAATTAATCCTCTGAATAGATATGTAAGTATTGTAGAAAACCAATGCCACGAGGAAAGTACTTATCAGTGGCACTATTCTCGTTTTCCCTGGGAATAGGGAATTGGGAAAAATATGTTCATAGCATTCTTGACCAAATCATATTTTTCTGGCCTACTGAAGGAATATATTTAGTACAAAAATTTCAAAACAAAGTTAATTGGGAAACTTTTGTTCCCCAAAATGTTTATAGGGGAAATTTTTTTCCCATTTAACTTTGTTTCGTAAATATTTACACCAAACTTATTATTCCCTCAGTAGGCCAGAAAAATACAATTTAGACAAAAATGCTATGAAAATATTTTTTCCCAGGGAAAGTTAGAATAGTGCCACAGAGGTGGAAAAAGACAAAATTCAAGCCCATTTCGAAGAAGGTATTGCTTTAGACAAATCTGGAGAAGATTAAACCGCTATCATAATGCTAATTTTTTAAACGATCCAATTTGTAATTATGGCACTAACCAAACCGGGAACCATAAAAAATGAGATCACGTGAAACACGCAGGTGTATTAAGACTGCCAGTTATTGCACGCAGTAATTACACGAAAAGCACAATCTACCGAGGTATGAAAGATGCTGGATATTTGATAAGTCGTGACTGGTTACAGATAATTGGATAACGTCTTGTTCTGCTTTTATATTAACTAATCACTATTTAGTTATCGGTGCTTGTTTCCGATGGAAAAAATTGAATTTAGATGGGCCAGGTGATATTCAATATTATTGGAGGAACCTCAGAAACAGAATTTTGGTTTGAAATTGAGTGGATACCCTCCTTCCACTAAAATAAACAGCAAAGAGTATATGGGCATCCTAGGCAACCACCTTTTACTTTTTTTGTACATAAAGCAAAAAGAAGGCTGGATTTTCGAGCAAGATAACGCTCCAGTACACACGAGCCGAACTACAAAATCATGGTTTGCAGAACATTTCGAGGCATAAAATGATTTAAAATTAGCCATTCTTGCCTGGGAGGAAATATAACCCGAAACCATCAATGCATTGATTAGAAGTATGTCGAACAGGATTTTGGTAATAGCGAAAAACAAAGGAGGAGCAACGGCATATTAATTTTTGTTTGTCGTGGTTTTGAAAAAATTGGATAAAGCCTTAATTCCATGGAACAAATTTACTGACAGCAATTTTTTTTACTGATAAAACGCAAAACAAAAAAAATTTTAAAATTCCATAAGAGTGACAAAGAACAGAAATATTTGTATTTCATTTTTATAGTAAAATTTTATGGTTTTACTTACACTTTGCCATAATCTAAAAATTTCATAAAAGTTTTAATTTGTACATTTTCTTAGATTTCGATTTTTTATATATTTTAATTTTTATATACATATGTACGACAAAAAAACACTAACGTTAACAAATTTCAACATGAAAACTAAATTGACATTTTACATTAAAAATGGCGAATAACTTATTTTGTATAAGTGTGAGAAAAATTTCTTATTTTTACATACATTTTTTGTAGATGTGTGAACAATACTGCCATAAAAATACTACAGTTTACATTTTTTATAGCAACATTATGGCAGTACACTAACACCATCAGAACTAGTCTCTCAGTTAAATTTTACTGACAACATTTTTTGTTTCGTACACAACCAGTAAAATCTATATTTTTTTCTCGCTTTTATTTTTACTGACAGCAGATTTTTCCCATGGAATAAGGCCTTAATGCGTGAATTCCACAGTGAAATAATTTTTTTCAGTAAAATTAACACGAGATGAAAATATAAATCTTTTATTTGGTAGTGAGAATCAAAAAAAAAAATTCAGTTAAATTTACTGGCAAAATAGTATACGAATGCGATGAGAAATATTTTTTACACATTACAAAAATTTTATAGTTGAAAAAAATATAGTGAAATGTCAAGAGAAAAATGAAACGTGGGATTATCTTTTTGTGCCGCTACCTACAACACGTTCATTGTAGGGTAAAATAAATTTTGTATTTCATTAAAATCGTTTATTTTCAAATTTTTATGTTAGGTTTTTTCCCCAATCTGTCACAGTTTTGACTATAAATTTTGCTGTATAAAAACAACCAAAAGTTGTCTGTCGCTCTAACGGAATTTAAATACATATACTCTTCTCTTTTTGGTTTCCCAGTATTTTTTACTGAAAAAATGTGTTTCATTGTGGAATCCACGCATAAGTACGTGTAGTTATGAAACAGAGGAATTTTAAAAATATTTGTTTTTTTCTCAAAAAACACTGAATGATTTATTTATATTTTGCTGACTGGCACTTATTTAATTTTTGGCAGTAAAAATTTTTTGATCGATGAATTTTCGATTCCCTAACATAATTATAATTAAATGGCGGGAATAATAATAAATAGAAACCAAATACTAGAATTTCTTTATTTATTAGCACTCGATTTCACAAAATTGTTCAACAGTGTACAAATTTTGTTCAAAAACTGTGACTTGACTTGAATTCAATTACTTTATTAATTACATCGAATAATAATAAAATAAATTTTGCACATCTAGTGAATTTGTTCAACAGCAGCAAAACTGCTAACTCTCAAGTTACAGTTTTCGAACCAAATTCGTACATAAACTACTACCGTGTGCTAGACATTGATTTTTTTTTTGGCCTAATTTTCGACTAACTAAATTGATGATTTGTTTATATCAGCTGTTATAGATGTTTCTAATATCCCTACACCAAAATGTGCCTGATATTTAGTGCTCAACTGCAAATTTGTGATTGGAAATATGGTAACTAACCATCTATTTAGTTAGTCGGAAATTCAGGCAAAAAAAATCGGTGTCAGGCATATAATATTAGTTCAGGATTGTTAAGAGTCAAATATTTAAACTGTCATTACTATTACGGCTTCATTATTGGGTTATTTAAAAATGTTTTGTATTTGCCAAAAGTTTTGATGTTTTATTGCCAGTTAACTATCCAAAAATCTGTAAAACTACAAATGACCCTAAAACAAGTAAAAATCGAATCGCAACCTTAAGTCATTGAAGCACATTTAGTGCCGTAAAATAAACATTTTGCAGATTAAAGTTTATTTAGCAGCATAACTAATAAAAGAAGTATGGTGTGCAGTACATAATTTGAAATTTGTTGATAAGAACTTATTAGTTCGACTTTTTATCAATAATGTTCGTGCAATCATGTTAAATGAACCATGACTATTTTGAATACATATCGATCACTATTAATTAACTTAATTTGTTTAAAATGTTCAAAATTTGGAAGAGGAAATTCCAATAACAAATAAAATTAAATATTTAGACCACACAATCGGATACTGTAACAATCCAACAAGTGTAACGACATCGAGATAATAAAATCAAATATCGCCTATAAAATATTTTATTACCCTAAACACACATCCAGTAAGTAGTATATATAGTACAATCGTCGATGCCTTGTATGTTACCATATCGCGTTTAACACATTCAGCCAAATCAGCTTGTTATGCGTTATTTGATCAAATCAAATCTATTATTTTTTTTGTTTTACTTCTAAATGTTTATGTTTCATATACAAATCAATCCGCAATCGATTTAGTTGATTGGAATTAAATAATTTTTTTTGTTGTTGTTTCAATATTATTATGATATTAAATGTGCATTTTATGTCTGTTTTGTTTTATTTTCTGTTACTTATAATTATTGTGTTTTAATTAAAAATATTTAAATTCTAAATTTTATTTTGTAATATAAATTATTTATTAGTTAAAAATTTAAATTACATTATTTATTTCAATCATACAAACAAAACTTATTACAACCCCATTAGAAAAAATAAATCATTTCGTCCACGTGAACGTTCAAAAAAAGGTTTGAAAAATTTGCAATCGGTGAAAACATTGACTGGGCAAAATTTTAGTAATAGCCAAACGACGGGCGTTAAAACTAGGAAATTACCACTTACCGTAGCAGCACAATTTCAAAATTCACTTATTGCACTTATGGAAACATTAAATCAGGTTAGTTTATGTTTTATTATTATTTTTTTAAAATCATTATTATTTTTACATTAAAACATTTTATATTATTTATTACTAAATTAGTAACTTATAATTTATAGTAATTTATTTTACTACTAAATATAATTATGTTTATATTAAAATATTTAAAAGTGGTTTATGTATCTAGATCAAATTATTATATGTGGGATCAATCTCTTAACTGCAATTAAATCGCTTGTAAGAGAAAGTACCTTTAACTCGTTTTCATTTAAAATAATTAAATCTTCAGTTCTTTACGGAGTTGTGAAATTTTCTAAATTATAATATTTAAGCGGCCAGTGTCTCTCTCGATGAATTTATGTCCATTTCGCTATTGAAACAAATTGAATCTGGATACCTTCTATTTATTTGGAGCTAGCTCAAATTGAATAAGATAAACAGAGTCAGAATCTTGCTGTGTCTTTTCTTTCCTGTCTGACTCTTCTCTAAATATTTAACCTAGTGGACTGCCCTTCTAATAAGGTTTTATTCGATCTCATTCCGTTCCATCGACTGCTTACACTAGTTTTACGGAAAAAAAATTTCTTTGTTGAATGGATTTAAGTCTGAGTCACTTTTCACTTTCAAGTTTGTTTTTATTAGTCAGTCCTTATGTCTACACAGAAAGCAATATTAGGTATCCTGAGTTATTACTGCCATCCTTGAATATTTAAATGTACCCAAATAGTTCAAGCTCTTTTTTGGGTCTGTGTTACTTTAATATCGAGACCTTCAGTATGAGCTGTAAGTATGTGTAATATAATTTGATAATCCAATAAAATATTAACAGGACAGTAGGACACGTCGGTATATCCCTTCACCTGCTTGCCATCACAATTGTATGGGAAACGTAAAATAATCAGGTCAAAAATTTATTTTTGTATGTATTTTGGACCAACATACACATTTGTGAATTACACTGAAGTTGTTTTCGTACGAAAAATAACACTATAACTATAATAATAGTAAAATAATTAATATGTTATCAAAAACAAATAATTAATATGTTATCTAATTTATATGTTATCAAATTATAATATTTTTTTCAATAAAACGTAATAATAGTTCCGATTTAAATCCGGAAGGCATTATAACCTGTCATTTTTTACACACACATTTGTGTGAGTTGGACTTAAATTGAAGCAAAAAAAATGCTAGGAAAAGGGATATACCGACACAAACAAAATTGTAAATAAAAACACGACGGTAATAACCGACGTTGTTTTCATATGATTAATATTGAATGTGGTTTTCTGTGTTCCAGGGGAGGCGTTTTTGTTTTCAATGTGCCCTCCCTGTAACAAACATCCTTAAATTATTGTGCGTCTGCGAAAGGGTTAATTGGCAAGAAGCGTAGAAATGCTGTCTTATTTAGTTTAATATGTTGTTGTTCACGAAATCGTTGTTTCTGAAAAATTAGTTTGTATGAGTTTGAATTCGAGTATAAACCTTTAGGCTAGCAGCCCCTGCAAAGTAGGGGCTACAAAACAACTCTGATTTGGTTCTAGAAACTTTAATTTATATAAATTGTCAACATTCTGTCACTCTGGTGGATATCCTCTATCTATCAATGTCACGATTAATCTGAGAAAGTGATCCTAGTACAATTTTTCGTTGCACCATTTTCTGTTTGAGTTCTTAATTTTGTTGTTTAGCATCGTAATTTATCTGCGGAAAATTCGTTGGTTTTTTCTTAGTTTGCAGATTTTGGGGAATTTGAGTTCCATCATCTCTCAACTTAATTTATTAATGCATTTTAAATTTTAAATCAGTTATAGTCAGCGCAAGATTCGAAATTTGGTGTTCTTAGAAGTTGTGTTTCCGTAACTGGGAATTTTGTTATTTGACTCAATTTCTATGCAGTGGGAAATTGTTGAGTAAGTAACATCAATTGTCCAACTTAACTCTAGTTCAAATCATAATTTATTTTTGATTTCAACACTGTCGTAATAGTTTTAATATGGCCCTGATAACTCTGTACAATGAGATTATTGCATATCATTCATTATAATTATTGTGGTAATGTATCACAAAAATTATCCAACGGATAATCTAACTAAAAATTTAATGACGTGATATTTACAAATTTTCCAAATTATCGATATAATCAAATTATTCTTAAAATAGTTGCATTTATCGCTTTAATTATGAATCGTTTATGAAAAACAGCATATTGCATTGTGAGACAACCTCTGGCACACAACATAATAATTTGATTTAGTAACGTTTCAAAAATTTCGTTGCGATATACTAATATACAATTTCTGATTTTTAAGGCAAATCCATTTTTTATTCGATGTATTAAGTCTAATCCGCATAAAATACCAAATAAATTTGATGATGCAACCGTGATACGACAGGTATGTTTTACGGGTCTAGACTATTGAGACGTGAGTGAGTAATCGATTTTTTTTAATATTTCAGCTTCGATATACAGGGATGTTAGAAACCGTACGGATACGACGAGCCGGATATAATGTTCGTCTAACGTACGAAGAATTTATCCAGCTGTATCGAATTCTGCTACCCAAAGGTTTGATTAGTTCACAAAAAGATGTTCGTGACTTTATGAATACAATGGACTTGAATAAGCAACACTATCAGCTAGGGCTTACCAAAATTTATATGCGGGAATCGCAAAAAATCCGTCTTGATGTTAATTTACATACGAAAATTATATCGAGCATTATTATGATACAGCGGTGGTTCCGTAGCATACTACAGCGTCGTAAATTCGTTCAGCTGCGACAATCTGTGATGACGATACAATCGTATTGGCGGACTTGTTTATCCCAGAAACAGACCGGATTCTATAAAAATATACACAATGAAAAAGCGGCGATTATACAAGCGACGTGGAAAATGTATGTGACACGAAAGTGGTACAAAAAATTACGAAACGGAACAATACTAATACAGGCGATGATACGCGGAAAGCGGACTCGATTAAAATTTAAAACGGCCCTGCGGCAGAAGCATTTAAAGGAACGTATTAAATTGAGACCTACACAGTCACTACCGGCGAATGACCGTGGACTTGATGATCTTGTATACGATTCTGAAACGTTTCAAAGGTCATTTAAAGATCCCGCTGACATGTTTTATAAGGCTGAAAATCAATTTAGAAGTTTAATGATATCGAAAGGTGGTGGGATGAGTGGCAGTAGTAGCAGTAATAAATCAAGCAACGACAACATCCAGGAGGAGGAAGTGGTGGATCGACCGATTAAAATGTACGACCTAGAGCGAGCAGTAAAAAGTTATCACGATACATACGATGATGAATATAAACCAACACTTCAGCATCAACAAGTAACGCAACTAGTCCCACAACCTAAGCAATTAGTACGCCGCCTTGATTCGGGGCCTGCCCCAGTGCGACGAGAACATCGTTACAATAATTCGGGCGAATTACTAAGACCAACTACCTCAGTTCAAAATAATCAAGATACAGTTGAGATTGTGTTTGTAAATGATCCCCCGCCAAATTTAGAGCCACGTATTTCTCCAAAATTAACCCGAAATTTAGATAGGACAAAAATATTAGGTCGACGGGATCTAGTGTGTCGATCTACAGGTGACGAAAATTATATAATTCCACCGCCGACACCGTCGTCTGCTACCTCGACATCTTCATCATCATACTCGATTAATTCACAAATTGTGATGCAAACACCAAACCAAATACAAGATAGGCCAAATTTTATGTCGGTACCAAATAAGGATAAAGCAGCTGCAGTGCTCGGCACCAAACCGGATCTAGTAGCATCAGCAAATAAATCTATGAGTAGTGAAACGTTCTTACGATCGCGACGTGTTAAAACAAATTTAAGTGATGAGTTTTCTTCGCATCCGAATCCTAGTAGTATAGCATCGGTCGTGGTACCCGGATCAAGAAGAATCGTTAGTAGTGGTAGTCCTAATATGCATTCGGATACACTAAGGCGGCGAAATTCAGATCCCACAAATAAGGTACCACTGCTCGAGGTAAATCGCGGAAATGATTTGTACCACTCTAGTACACATATCAATATCGCAGGACATCGATTCCGAAAGGCGGCTGGAATTAATAAAACTGAAAAATGTGCAAGCTGCCAGGAAAGTGATGCATTTGTAAATGAGGGTTATCGCTGCCTCGATTGCAAGCTACTTGTGCATACAAAATGTATTCAGAACGGTGGCGTAAAAACGCTACAATGCGAGGCGAAGCGATCGAAGCGCTTACGATCCAAAAATACTGACAAGTATGTAGAAAAGCAAATTCCTAACACAAAGTACACGGGTACCCGGGAATATGCCGATTCCACCGACAAGATTATTTCCGATGCCAAGGAGCTGCAGAATATGCAGGATTTTATAACGAAAAAAATTATGGAAATGGAATCAAAAAGTAATAATTCGTCTGAAGTGGACCGAGTATTCCGACAGGCACTCAAAGAGTTTAAAGATAACCTAGTCGCACAGTATAGTGTGGCGCATAAACAAAATTCAGACGGCCTCAATATCAAGTATCGTGATCTAATCTCGAATTTTGGCCAAGTCATGGAAACGTGCTGTGGCCGTAAAGATGATTTTCCACTCACCATGGGCGTAAATGCATTCCGTGGTTTTATGAACGAGTTTATGAATTCCCGAGAAACGGAAAAACCGAAAGCCAAGCGGAAAAAGGATAAGCGCCGAAAAATTGAGGATCATACAAATTATAATGGTAAGTGTAACAGTCGAGAATAGTTGGAATGCTAACCTTTATATTTTTTTATATTTCTGAACACATAGGTCATACATTCCAGTTAACAATAATCAACATTGCAACGGCCTGTGAAATTTGCCAGCTATTTTTATTATGGCCAATTGAACGCGGCCTTGTTTGTCAAAATTGCCGACTAACGTGCCACAAAAAATGTTATCAAAAATCCGCCCACTGTAATAAAAATGCACCAAATTCGAATAATCAAAATTCGTCTTCGTCGCAGAATCAACTATACGAATCGAAATTGTTTGGAGTATCCCTTACGAATTTATGTATGATAGAGAATTCCAAAATTCCGATTCAGATTGATCAATTAATAACGAAAATTGAAATGCTTGGCTTATATTCGGAGGGTCTCTATCGAAAGAGTGGAGTAAGTTCAAAAATTAAAGAGCTTAAAATGAAAATGTCTGATTTAACGACGTGTGGTGACGTTGATTACGATTCGTATAATGTTCATGTTCTAACGAACGTGTTAAAATCATTCCTTCGCGATATGCCCGAGCCTTTACTTACATTTGATCGGTATGACGATTTTTTGCGTGCTTCTGATTTGGACGATACACAAGAACGAGTTAATACGTTAATGGCATTGATCAAAAAATTAACCCCGTCACATCATGCGCTGCTCGAGCGGCTTGTATTCCACTTAGCACTAGTAGCGCAGCGAGAGCAATATAATCGGATGTCGGCTAGTAGTCTCGCGATTGTGTTTGCGCCATGTGTGCTGCGTACGAATCGTTTAATCCCGGCGCAAGATAGTCTTAATGATATTGGGCGGCAGACAAAATGTATTGAAACGCTTATTACACAAAAAATGCTGAATGTTAAAAGTACTTTGGCCGATATTGATACGCTTGATACGGCGGCGCACACTGCAACAACGCGGCTAAGTACGTTACGAAGTAGTAAAGTTTTTACACCGGAAGAGCTAACGCCGCGTGCGCAAAGTATGGAAACAGATACGGAGGAAATGTTGTTAGAGGGTCATATACAGGAGATTAGAAAGGAGAAGGCGTTATTAACGTCGACGTTGCCTAGTTTAGCTCGTGCCAATTCTGATGACGATTTACTATCAACCGATTTGGATGGCGAAGGTGGTAGTCTCGATGATTTGAGTAGTAAAGACTGCCAGTCAAAAGATAGTATTGATTCGTCGATACACGGTCAAAAGTCGCTGGATAATGATGAGCATATGTTTGAGGCTGCGTCATATAATTTACGCGATCAGACGATCGATTATATAAAAAATCCTAAACAATTGCATAAATTAACATCGGCGCCAATTTCGACTTCATCGTCGTCAACATCGACTTCGTCGTCCCAGAAATGGTTCCAAGTACAGCAATCATCACAAACATCGTTACCAGGAGCGTCGACACTAAGTCAAAAACCAATTATAATGCGTAGTATTTCGGGAGGTGGATACGGGGATTCTTCAGCCGTGGTAACAACTCCGCTACCCCCGTCCCTAGTAGGTAATAGTAAAAAATCTGATATTGATAGTTTTAGTAAAGAGAGTAAAAATGTTAATAATCGTAAGACAAAACGGCAGAATAGTCTCGACGATGAACCGATAATGGTGTGAGTTTGGGCCGCCTAACATCCCAGCCCGCGGACCATTATTATTTGTAACTAAAATTGTCTTTAAAGCGCGTCTCACATTTTTTTGTTTATTAATTTTAATTTGTTCACTCGTTTATTTATTTTATGAGCCCAAAACCATCGTTGAAGATGCCTTTCTAGTCAAAAAAAAATTTTTTTTTTATTTTTATTATCGTTAATTTTAATTATTTTAGTTACAAATAATAATTAGGTATAGAAAAAATCGTGTGTCACAAAATTACAGGAGTCCACCGTTTCCAATATTGATGGGTATGATAATGCAGGGTTTTTAAAGACATATATTTTTCCATAAATATTATTAAAAAATAATTACAAAACACAAATTTATTGCCTTTCTATATTAATAAAATAAATATATAAATGTATTTAACAAAAAAGAATATTAAATATTTAATTAATTGTTTTCTCTTGTTTTGTTTCCAAATTAATGATTGCGCCACGGTTAAGGTGGTCATTTTGTTTAGTTTTTCTAATTGTTTCACGGTTTACACACATTCAAATGGCGTTTATATCAATCAATAAAAAAACTGCAATACCATTTCATTTATATACATAAAATATACTACGTCACAAACTGTAAATTAATTATTATAAATGTTTTTTATTTTATTAATTAAATTGTTATTAAATAATAAAAGAAGAAAAAAAAATATAATCAAATAAAAAATATATTATATATTAAATGTTTAAACCGTTAAATGTTAATTAATTAATTAATTACGTATAAATATATACATAATATACATAAATATATATATATTAAGGTTAACAAATTTATTATTACTTTACATTTATAGTTAATTAATTCTCAAATTTTGTTAATTTACGCATTTATAAAAGTTAAACACACAAAAACAGTTATTTTATGAATTTACATTCCCCTCATTTTTAATTTTAATTTACTAATTAATTATTATAAATATTTTTTTTTAATATCTATATAAATAATAAAATATATTTTTATATATAAAAGCATAAAAAATGAAAATAAATAAACTATTATAATTCATTATTACATGCATACATAATAAATATCCTATTTTTGAGCAAAAAAAAATAGTTTATTAATTAATTAAATATTTAAAAAATAATATATTTTGTAAGTAGACAAGGATATAAAACAAAAGAATTAAATAACAAAACAAGTAAATAAATACTCTCAAAAATGAAATAAATAAATTTTATTTTTTTGTATGGAAAAACAAAAATGTGAATTTACTAAACAAAAAATAATAATATTATTAATTAAAAAGAAATAAAAAAAAATTAAACAAAAAAAAACATACTCTTCCATTAATTTTTTATTATTATTATTTTTTATATAATATATTTTATAATTATAATTATTAATGATTATTTTTTGTATTTTTTATTTTGTTAACTAAATATTAAAAATGAAAAATTTATTAAAAAAAAACAAGCATTATTATAATTATTATTATGAATTATTGAAATGAAAAAGAAAATGTGTAAAATGTTTTTATTATAAATAAAATGAAGAAAAATAAAATTAAATGAGAAAAATTTAATTAATTTGCCAAGTTATTTGTTTTAGTTTTGTTTCTCCGGGGTTTACGTTGTGTTGTGTCTAATGACAATCTAATTATTTATATGAACAAAGAATTTCCGTCTAAATGATATTAACCTTTGTGTCAACACGACACGGTGGGCTTATATTTTAGATTTGAAATGCAAAAATGGCTCTAAACTTTTGATGAACTCTAGTAGAGTAGTAAAAGAATCGACAAAGGACGAGTGTGTGTATTAAATTTTAGGTAAAATAAAAATTAGATCAAATTATGGATAAATATTAAATTTAAAGTATTTCGAAAGTCTAGGTATAAATTTATTATAAATATATTCTACAGCACAAAAATAAAACAACTTCAAAATTTTCGGTTTTAAAATGAAACTGAAGTTACCGTTATATTCCATAATAAAATAAAAGTACTCAATATGATTTATAGCAAGGGCACATTGCAAAAATAATTAAAACGGTAATTTTAGATTTATTGTATGTAACTGTCTAAATGGAGTTCTAGAAATGCCAATATTCATAAGTATTTGTTTTTTACTCTTTATTTCCCGATTTTGAAGGATTACTTGAAAGTTCAATTTAACCACGGTCAATGCTATAAAAATTGTGCTTTATTTTATTATACCATTTGGAAACAAACGATGTCGATAATGCGGATTGTGTCTTTGCTTTTTGGTACAAAAATTAATTAAATCATAATTTCAGCCAAAAATTATTATTTTAAACAATACTTTTTTATCGAAAATATACGTTATTATTTTCTGTAACATGCAATTAAATTTACTAATAACTTACAAAGAAATATAAGTATATATCAAAATAACTTCATCTAGGAATTGTAGTAGAATCCGTCTCCAGCCAAGACACTAAGTTTAGATTTTAAAAACTATTACAATATGTACTTATAAAAAAAATCATATTTAAACTAAACATTACGCATACTCCCGTTTCAAATTATCGACCGAGACTTTTCAATAAAACGGCAAGATAAATATTAGTTTTTGACTATATTTTTTATTGGCTGGTGCAGTAAAGACATAATCTGTATTACCGACGATTTTGTGTTTATCAACAATTGAGTTTTTTTAACTATTTAGTAACGGCTGGCTGAATTAGGAACCACTATGAAATCCAAGTCGAATTAAGCAGTTTATATGTGATTATTAAGTTATAATCCCATACAGTTTGATTTTTGTTATTTAGAATATGTTAAAAAAAAGGAATCAGCACATTAGATTTGGGAAAATTTGAGTGATACTTTTGAGAGCAAATGCTTAACAAAAAGATCTATACGTTTTGTTATATTTGGAGTCTTTTACAGATGAGAACGGTGGAAATAAAACAAGACGCTCTCAGATATAAAGTATTTAATATAATTTAAATATTTCGTATAAAATGCGTGTTGCATTTTTAAGTGTTTTCAACACTAGTAAAGCCAGTTTACACTATATTCCTCACCAGTACAGTTGAGTGCTGGTATTACAAGTCCAAACGAAGCGGCGCTCTACATTGACGTGCACTTCGGTGTTGGTTCGGACTCGGGTACAGAAACCTTTCTAATTTGAGGACTGATATTCTGTTGGTTTGTAGCACCCAAAATTGCAGAACCTTGTGGTTGATGCGGGCCCTTGCGTGACTCCTCAGTCTGTGAGTTGTATCGTTCTCCACTTGCATCTGTATCATCGTGTGTACATGTGATAATTGGACCCGGAAAACTAACACTGTCTGACCATCTGTTGTGCAATTGTTCTCGGCTTCCATTTCGAATGTTGTCTCTGCGAACCCATACACACGCCAGCAGATGACCACAAAAAATTTAACAATACCCCAATTGAGTTTTTTTAATGAGTTCTTGCCAGATTGAGTGCACTTGATCTACAGGGGAATTTTCTGTTGAAGAATAAGACGAGGTATAATGTAATTGTACGTCGTATCCTTGTAAGAAGTCTCTAAAAGATGGGGTGTTCATGTTACCTTCGTTGTCGGGTATTATTTTCGAAGGTTTACCATGTAGAATAAATATGGCCTGAAGTATTTTGTAGATCAAAAGATGGCCATCAGCTCCCTTTCTATAGTAGAGTAATTTTACTCCGTAACCGTTAAGGTTCTGGATGCATAACAAACTATACTTTATCTTTTATTCCTATGGGACCCTGAGAGAGGACTGCTCCAATGGCTACGTTACTTGCATCGGTAGTCAGGATAAATTATTTAAAAATATTAGGGATTATAAGATTGGTTCATAACACAATAGCTCTTTGCAATACTCGACACATTGTAAGTACCATGTGTCCAAAATTATCTCTTTGTCTTTTCGTAAACTTTCCGTCTGTGGTTTTGTGACGTCGGAGAAGTTCTTGATAAATTTCCAATAATATCCCAGAAGGCACAAAAACCATTTAATTTGTTTCTTCGTTTTAGGAACGTAAATTCCTTAATCGCTTTAATTTTGTCGGGGTTGGGTTTAAATCCGTCACAGGTAACATGGCCCAAAAAGGAAATTTCGCGATGTAGTAATTCTATTTGAGCCTTTAAATACTCTTCTTAGATTCTCAATGTGTTCTTGTAGTGACGTCGAGAATACTATGATGTCATCCATGTAACACAAGCAAGATCTACCTTGAATATCGCCTAACACATTATCCATGCCCTTTGAAATATTGAAGGAGCATTCTTTAGACCAAATGGCATTCTTATGTACTCGTAATGTCCGTCGTCGACGGATAATGTTGTTTTCGGGATGTCTTGTTTTCTTACACCTATCTGATGGAAACCAGTATATCGGTGATGTTAAGTAAAGGATACCGATCTTCGATAGTTTTCACGTTGAATTTGCGGTAGTCTATTCCTAACCGCCACTTCCATTTGAAGTTTTACTTCCTCTTTGTGAATATGAGGATATCGATAACTTTTGGTAAAGGCACATTTGTCATTCGTAAGATTAGCCTCCGTGAGACTATTGTTCTGCATGGCCTGAATCATGGAACCGATAGGTTCTGACGGTTCACATCAATTAAATTAAACGAAAAATATCATCAATCTTTGGAGTTTTACGAATAGTTGCACAGCAAAATAGTGAAAAACTACGATATGTTTCAAAATTCGGCGAGCTTTAAAAAGAGGACATGTAAACTATCCTTGTGTATTGTTGTAAAGTAATTGGCACCCGACTAGGTCAAAACATTAAATTGCACTATTTCGAAAAGAGTTTTTTATGACTTGTATAACGATGTTTTATTTAATGAGTGATTAGCGATATATAGATAACCAAATTTCGTAGAAAATGAAATATGTTGTGTTCGATGAAATCATTAAAAGTTGTTTGATTTTTTGTTATTGAGGCGCAGCCGTATCTATCTCTAAATGCAATCAACGTATACTTGCTGTTAGCATCATACAACTACAATAACTAAAGCAAATTGGTATCAAATAATTTCACCAACATGGCGCAAATCTTAAGAGTGCAGCACTAGTAAATTACGTGAAGTTTTGCTCATTGTTTTTGTTTATTCGACGCGTATAATTAAAAATAACTTCATTTTTTACATAAATATCGTAATTTTATATGCTAAGCATTAAAATAACAAATTTAATATCCCAAGGAAAGCCAAAATTACAAAATATTTTGAAATCATTTTCCGTTAACACCTGATAAGCGATTGAAGCGACATCTTCAGATTTTCCATTGAAATTGTTTTACAAATAGTAGCAATCGTCGGCTTATCTTATCAGCCGAAAAAATTTTATTTGATTTATTCCAAATACTCAACAGAGATCTCGTAATAATGTCAGTATTGATTTTAATTGCTTAACGAGTGTACGTGACCATGAGTTTTGAAAATAATTCTCTTTTTATAAATCGAATGCTTGATTTTAATAAAATAGACGATGAACCTAAGCCGGAATTCACGTATCTGGTCCATTCGTCTATTTATCCAATGGTACAAAAGGTATTTTCAAAACTATTCAAACATAAAATATAATTGAAATTAACGGTAACAAATTCACTTTGGTTTGGAATAGTACTTAACTCGGTTGGAAGTTACTAATTTGCAACATTTCGGGAGCTATGAATTAACAGTTGGTGCATCTACCTATGACATGGAAATGGTAGCTCTGGGTATAGAAAGAACGCAGTCTACCTTTTCTTTATTCAGAAAAATACTGACCATTTCACAATTTACGTATTTTTGGGAAGAGAAAATTACCCTTTTTCGAGAGGCGAACAGATATTCCGAGCTAGAGGTAAATTTATAAAAAAATATTTGATCATTATAATTTTGTTCCCAATTTTTCCAGAAATTTATTGCAACCCATGGTCTAAACAAGGATGTTATTAGTTGATTGATTGATTGATTGATTGATTAGAATGTACGGCCAAGACTAAGCAAGGATCCCGGATACGCCGGGCCTACCGTACACCCCTTTTACATATAACAAGATGGAGGGATAGGAAAGGTTGTTAGGTATGATAGACTTGACCCGGTTACAGACACCTAAGTAGTCAATAGTTAGTAAAGCACAAGACGGCACAATTATTTTTGTTTTTCGGGATATAAATAATCAGCAATCAACATCCTAAAAAGTTATTCATTAATTAGTAAATGTCCTGAAATAAAATTTCATTATTATGAGGGATTAAATTTTATTTAATACCATTCCCTCCCAAAAAAAAAAAAAAAAAAAAAAAAAAAAAAAAAAAAATGAAGCAGTCAATGTCGCGACGCCGGGCCCGCCACACCTCTTTATTATAGCATCTTAAAAAATTGATAATTAATAATGTTGGCATCTTAATGGTCAATTTCCTGTAATAAAATGTCATTATTATGCGTTAGAGATTCCTTATTTTGTACGATATAATTAAATTATTCTTGAATAGAATAAATGTAATGTAATGATTATTATAACTAAATTAATTATAATTTGATTATTGTAAAACAACGATACGGATGGATCCCCTCTTCAGCCGATAACCTTACCATCCCTAATAAACCAATATGTTTATTAATAAAAATAAAAATGAAACAAAGACATCTGTTTTCAAAAATAGCTAATCTGGAATCTATAAGGTAATATATAAATAATGAATGTGTCACAGTTTAAGAATCTCCAATACCTAAACAAATTAACACATTATAATTTATTCCCAATAAGAATTAAATAAAACTATTAAGCTAATCAGGAATCTGTAAGATGACAGAATTAGTAATAAGTAGCTATTAGCAAATAATCTAATTAAAGAAGTGCCATGATCCCAAAAATACAAAAAAAACATCTATGAATCAATATTTGTCTGATTATAAATTTTATTGTGTAACCTCCAAGCCAAAAAATAAATCAACCCATAAAGTTTCCCTCCACCGACACTTCAATGTTACATATAACCATAGTCATTTAATCTATTAAAATAATATTTGTAACCCAATTGTCGTGGAACAAATTAAATCTTAAATATATAATTAAATTAAATTAAAATAAGAAAAATTACAATTAAATTGTAACTACAATTCGACCTATAATTAAAAATTTGTTTTCTGGTTAATAGTGGAAATCTATTATATTCCTAGCGACGGCAATTGTCACTTCAATGCAGTTCTTGATATATATTATTATGTATCTAAATTGTAACAAATATTAGGCATAAGGAAATTGTATAAAAATAGAATTGTATGTAAATACATTAGCAAGAATACATAAGTAGTTAATGTATATTGAATTATAAATGTATGTGCTTACCAAAATCTATGTACTTATATTATATACAAGCGATAAGCTTCTTGTTTTGAATTTATTAAAAAATATTATTAATATTGTAATTTTGGTGCAATAAAGATCGTTTGTTTATACAACAAACTAAATTCTTCGATATAAAATTATAATCATTTAAATAATATAAATCATAATTATAACCAATTTCCCTCATCAGCCCTTCGGGCAGCCTCCGCCCCAACAACCCACAAGCCCGCCCAAAGTCGTACCCGACAAAAACCAATCACACCGTTGTAAGGATGAGATTTCAACCGGACTGTCTCGTGTAAATTACAAGTACTGATCCCATCCACGTAAGGCACAAGGATTTTCTGAAAACGACCAACCCTCCTCACTAACCCTTTGGGCAGCCTCTGCTTCAACAACCCACAAGTCCGCGCAAAGTCGACCCCGACAAAAACCAATCACACCGCTGTAAAGATGAGATCCCAATCCATGGCTCACGCAAATTACAATTACTTATCCCATATACGCAAGGCACAAGGACCTTGTTGAAAACGACCAATGACCGCAACCAAACGGCAACCAAATGGCAACCAAACGGCAACCAAACGGAAACTAAACGGAAACGAAACGGAAACCAAACCAACCAAACGGCAACCAAACGGAAACCAAACGGAAACCAAACGGCAATCAAACGGCAATCAAATGGCAATCAAGCGGCAATCAAACGGCAATCAAACGGCAAACCAAACTGCAATCAAACGAAGCGGGAACGGAAACGAAACAGAAGAGAAACGGAAACAAAACGAAACGGAAACCAAACGAAACGGAAACCAAATTAAACGGAAACGAAAACGGAAACGGAAACAGAAACAGAAAGCAAACGAAACGAAAACGGAACGCGAACGAAACGGGAACAGAATGGGAACCGAACGGGAACGGAACGGAGCGGAACGGAACGGAACGGAAAGGAACCAAACCAAACCAAACCAAACGGCAATTAATAGGCAACCAAACGGCTACCAAACGGCAACCAAACGGCAATCAAACGGCAATCAAGCGGCAATAAACGGCAATCAAACGACAACCAAACGGCAACCAAACGATAACCAAACGGAAACCAAACGACAACCAAACGGCAACCAAACGGCAACCAAATGGCAACCAAATGGGGATCAGTACTTGTAATTTACATGAGTCATAGATTGAAATCTCATCTTTACAACGGTGTGATTGGTTTTTATTGGGTACGACTTTAAACGGACTTATGGGTTGTTGAAGCAGAAACTGCCCAAAAGGTTAATGAGGGAAATTGGTCATTTTCAAAAAATCCTTGTGCCTTACGTAGATGAGATAAGTACTTGTTATTTACTTGAACCATAGATTGGAATCTCATCTTTACAACGGTGTGATTGGTATTTATTGGATACGACTTTGCGCGGACTTATGGGTTGTTGAAGCAGAAACTGCCCAAAAGGTTAATGAGGAAAATTGGTCATTTTCAAAAAATCCTTGTGCCTTACGTAGATGAGATAAGTACTTGTTATTTACTTGAACCATAGATTGAAATCTCATCTTTACAACGGTGTGATTGGTTTTTATTGGGTACGACTTTGCGCAGACTTATGGGTTGTTGAAGCAGAAACTGCCCAAAAGGCTAATGAGGAAAATTGGTCATTTTCAAAAAATCCTTGTGCCTTACGTAGATGAGATAAGTACTTGTTATTTACTTGAACCATAGATTGAAATCTCATCTTTACAACGGTGTGATTGGTTTTTATTGGGTACGACTTTGAGCGGACGTATGGGTTGTTGAAGCAGAAACTGCCCAAAAGGCTAATGAGGAAAATTGGTCATTTTCAAAAAATCCCCGTGCCTCACGCAGATGAGATAAGTACTTGGTACTTACTCGAACCATAGATTGGAATCTCATCTTTACAACGGTGTGATTGGTCCCTATTGGGTACGACCCTGAGCGGACGTATGGGTTGTTGAAACAGAAACTGCCCAAAAGGTTAATGAGGAAAGATGGTCATTTTCAAAAAATCGTTGTGCCCCACGCAGATGAGATAACCACTTGTTATTTACTTGAACCATAGATTGGAATCTCATCTTTACAACGGTGTGATTGGCTCCCATTGGAAACGACCCTGAGCGGACCTATGGGCTGTCGAAGCAGAAACTGCCCAAAAGGCTAATGAGGAAAATTGGTCATTTTCAAAAAATCCTGATACCTAGCTTTAACAATGTTAAAAGTAACCCGTCCATAATATAAACGTTACGGTGCCCCAAAATAGAAGCAGAGCATATTAAATGGACGAAATCTTTTAATCTAAAATAATAACACCGTATCACCTTTAATCTATCTCACCCAAATTAAGAAAGGTGAAACGATAAATTTAAAAATAAATTTAATAAACTTTTTACGTTCATCAAAAAATTTTACCGTGTTATCTAAATAAAAAATTTTGCTCGATTAATTACGAATTAAAATGAATGAATTTCATAAAATATAAATCGTACCTTGTCTGCGATACTAAGCTTCATAAAATCCAGACTGAAAACAAAATTTTTCCTATTTTCGGTGTGACCCACATTATCCGTCCGTGGGATGTACAACATTAATGTTGTTCGACTACAAAATTGCAATGAAAGAAATATAAACTTTTCAGATATTCTACTCTTGGTCGGAAATATGAAAACAGAATAAAATTGTCAACAACCTGTCACGAGGAAAATTATAACCTCAAAAATACTACATTAATTAGGTTATATTTACACATTTTTTGTGCTAAACTTTATTACGACAGAAATGATTTTCATTTCTAATTACAAAAAAATGTTTAGGTATTTTTAGAATTATAAAAGTTAACATGATTTTTTCATTTAATTTTAATTTTTGTTTAATTAGTTTTTGAACTAAACTTTTTATTAACTCGACGTAAACATCACAGAACCACAAGGACATATTAATACTTAATTCCATCCAGGTTTTCTGATGCAAGGCGTTTCAAATTAAATTTTTCATAAAGCAATAATAAAACGTACTTTAGATTAGATTCTCCTTAATCTATGTTGAACTAGCCCCATCCCCGGTGTAAAATTGGGAAAACATAAACATTGTATGTACAGGGTTATCCAATTCGAGGTTGATAAAGTAGAAATCTGTATACCGACATCTGTCAAAGATAAACGTCAAGTACGCTGTCATTTATTTAGTTGACATTCTGCCATTTAAGAATATGGAGCATTTAACAATCGACCAACGCGTTAAAATTATTAAATCTGCTGATGCTGATTTTTCGAACAAAATTTTCTTCAGTGATGAAGCTCATTTTTCGCTTGGTGGATACGTTAATAAGCAAAACTGTAGAATTTGGGGCTCAGAAAATCCACAATTGATTGTAGAGAAGCCATTACACCCGGAAAAAGTCACTGTTTGGTGCGCATTGTGGTCTGGTGGTGTGATTGGGCCGTATTTTTTTGAGAACAACCATGGACGAACCGTTACCGTCAATTCTGAGCGCTATGGCCGCATGTTAACCGATTATTTTTTACGAAAATCGAAGATTATGATCTTGACGATATGTGGTTCCAGCAGGATGGAGCAACCAGTCACGTAACACGAGCAAATCGAGATCTTTTGCAAGAGAAATTTCCTGGACATTTGATTTCGCGATTGGCTGATGTCAATTGGCCTCCAAGATCCTGTGATTTAACGCCTTTGGATTTCTTTTTGTGGGGCTACGCGAAAGATCGTGTTTACGCAAGCAATCCTCAAACTCTTGACGAATTGAAAACTAATATTCGTAAGGTAATGGCCGAGATACCGCCCGAAATGTGCCGAAAAGTCATTGAAAATTATCTCAAAAGAATCAAGGCCTGTAAGAAGTCCCGTGGAGGACATTTGAATGATATCTTAGGTCTAAACAAGGATGTTATTAGTGTAGAAGAAATTGCTGGAGTAAATTCGTTAGGACTACCAGTAAAAATGGTAACGTTTGATAGCACGCTAGATGAGATCCAACGAGCAAAATTATTTGATGATTATCTGATGTTTTTACAATTGGACCAGATATACAACATCGGACCAGATGCACCAGGATCTCCTAAACTTTACCATTATTATTTTACGAATGCCTTTCCATGGCACCAACCGAAAATGCTTCTCATACATAGTATTCCGTTTCATAATCCACGAATTTTTCTAGAGCTTCAGACATTTTTAACGTGCATGCGAGAATTAACCTACGAAAGGGAATCATATCTCGATCTAATCAGTCTTTGTTCATTAAAACTTGCATTTTGTGATGATCGAAATTTAACGGAAGCGTCTTGCGATTTAGAATATGAAATTGATGCATTAATTGAACGATTTTTGCGCCGCATGAAGCGAAATGAAACGTATATTCGAAATGGGAATTTTGATTTACGTCAGTACGCCGTCGATGTGAATTCTACATTAAACATGTCTTATCCAGCAGTTCACAATTTAATTTATACATTTCAACACATTTTTCAGCGTACTAACGTATCTGTGTTATATTTCATTAAGGATATCCGATTTAATGAGTTGCCAGAAATTTTAAGTCTGATTGACGAGAACAAAGATCTTGCCATATTAAGAGCCAGATCAAACATATGCTATATAGTTGATGGCACAAATTATAAAAAAATGAATTCAAAACTATTTTGTGAATTATTAAAATGCTGTAACGTGCAATTGGTACGGCTTGACACAAATTACAAATGGACAAATCAATCGTATTTAATGGATCTCGGTGATTGTGGTAGTAAAAAGGTCACGATCCAGTTATTTGGCACAAATCAATTTAATTTTATTGATGATTTTATACAATTTTTGAAAACAATTCCAATTTTGTTAACATCTAAAATGGAACTCATAATAGGAGGTGCCACCCTTACGAGCTACCATATTTTCAAAAATTTGGATGTTCAAGAAATACATTTTCAAGGTCCAAAGATCACACTTACAATGCTGACAGAATTATTAGATTCTTTGTTAAAGAAAATAAGAATAAAATTCAAAAAATGTACAATCGAGGATGAAACTGGTACATGGTCATTACTAATAAATGGATTCGATCGTGAAAATATAGAGGTATGTATTTTACTAAAATACACCAGAAAGTTCAAAGCTTAAAAATAATTTTAGAATTTCTACCTTTAACTTAAATATTTTTCTAGGTAGAAATTTTTGAAGAGGAAAAAACGTGGCAGAATTTATTTGATAGCATAGCAAATCATATCACTAAGTTGAAACTTAATGAATTCAATTTTAAATGTGATTTAAAGATTAGGAGTTGGTCTTCTTTAGAGATTTCTGTTAATCGAATTACGTTTACGTTTGATGAATGTAACAAGCAGCTGAACATGAGGGATATAAGTGGTCAAATCACCGATTTATATTGTTTGAAGAACTGTGTACCTAGCTACGATTACAAAAAGTTTGATTTTTATCAATAACGAAATAAACAACCTAAACTCAGTAGATGGTAATTTAATAAAAATATGCTACAACCAACCGTTTAATTGGTTGCATGATAATTTGAAAAAAAACGATAGTTACCATTTTTCTTTGTCATTGTCCCACTACCTTAGTCAATTACTGAAGTCGTATCACATCTATGTGAAAATAGTACAAATTCCATCCCCGAAAAATGTGATGGCAACACTAATTATTACTATCATGACAGTTTTTGCTCTCAGCCCCGAAAGTTCTTGCAATCACGATAGTTAAAAACTGTCATGGCAATTAAAATTTTTGGGGTTGATGGTAAAATTATACTTTGTTTTAAATGTGTCTCTCAAAAGTTGTCCAAACCCAAAGAACTCCTCAACAGAAAATAAATGTAGCAATTACGGTGGAAATCACACTGCAAACTCCCGCGGATACTCAGTCTTCAGAAATATTGTTCAATTGTCACGTCCCAGGCGGCAGTATAAACCTACACCAGATGTGCAGAGTAATGTATCTTTGCATACGCCAAATGGCTCTCGATCGCCCAGAACATAAACCAGCAAACCAAAAATGCCAACGTTCTCCAAGATGAATCCACAAACGTTGAACCTACCCTGAATAACTGCATGCAACTGATGATGCAGATTCGGAATAAATGGTTACGAAGTAAATGGGACGAAACATCTCTTGAGCAGAAGTCGAGAAGGAAGTGCTATTATCATAAAAACCCGGATTTGCCATTATGTTCTAAATGAATATAGCATTGAGGAAATTAAAGCAACCTCTGTATGTGGTGACCTCGGTAAAGAAAATTTAGTCTCGACTTATCGCTTCAATATATTTCCCCGCAAATAATAACGTTTCGAAAGATATCAACAAAAAACTTTTTGTAACTCTGGGTCAACGTTTTATGGCCGCTGGTGACTTTAATGCCAAACATACCAACTGGGGTTCAAGATTGACTACTCAAAGGGGACTTCAATTAATGAATGTTATTCAAGAAAACCACTACGATGTAAAATCGTGTGGACTTTTACTGTATTTTACGTTTCTATTTATGTAAATAAAAGACCAACACTTACCGACCAAATAGCACAGTGGTTAAAGCTTTGCCGTTTGGATCGGGAGATACCGGGTTTGAATACTGATAGAAGTAGGATGCAAAGGGAATTTTTACCTACACATTACGATGTGTGATAAAATGGAAGGCATAGGCTGGCATGGAGCTATGCAATGTGCAAATGGTGATAAAAAATCGGACCTATAGCCGAACGGATATCCAATGATCAAAATTTATTGCAAACCATACCAGTCGTTCATCGAGGTACTGATGAGTCGATTTCGCTCGACGATGATCCGACATACTACAAGAAAATTGGGCTTCCACTGGAACCCAATTCGAGATTGCTTCAGTTTCCAGATTAGTTTACTTGAACATATTAAATTAACTAAACGAAGTTTATTATCCGAGGCATCTAGGGTATTTGACCCACTGGGACTGTTAGCTCCTATTACCGTCACATTCAAGGTGTTATTTCAAACATTGGACAGAAATTAAGTCGTCGTTAAAATTATTAAATTATTACAAATTAATCGATGTCTGAAAATAATCCAGGCTGTTTCAATGGAATGCATATACTTTGTGATGCTTCACAAAAGGCTTACGGTTCAGCAGCTTACTTAAGATCAACTGATTCATCGGGAAATAGAGAGGTACGCTTAATTGCTGCAAAAAGTCGAGTGGCACCCTTAGAAACAACTTCCTTACCACGTCTTGAATTGTGCGCAGCTGTTTTGGGAACCAAATTATACAAGTATTTACAACCAGCACTTAACCTGTCCTATAATATTTATTGTGTATGCCTGGACTGACTCGCAGATTGTTTTGGCTTGGTTGGCAGATTACCCTAGCAGATGCAAGAACTTCGTGGCTAACCGTACAGCTTATACCAGAAAACTATTACCAGAAGTTCATTGGAATCAGATAGAATCTAAGCTAAATCCTGCAGATGACACGTCACGAGGTTTGACTCCAAGCCAATTATTAAGTAACACATTATGGTGGTCTGGTCCAGAATATTTGCAGTTAGAGAAATCGTGTTGGTCAATGAGTTCAAAGGATTTAGACATATGTGTTAGATGGATGCAGTACGATGCATTAAAAGCTGAAGTCATATCATTACGAGAGAAAATAGCGTATCCAAAGCCAGCAAACTAATAATGCTCCACCCATTCATCGACAAAAATCAAATCATGAGGGTTGGTGGAAGGTTATCAATGTCAGATTGTGAATTTGATGCAAAACATCCAATAATTTTGCCAAAGGATCACATTTATACAAAACATTTGATTAAATATTTGCACGAATTTCATTTACACGTCGGTGCCACCTCTCTCAGTGCCACCACAATTATTCGGCAAAAGTATTGGATTGTGGGCTGTAGAAATATGGTGCGACGTCATATATTAAGATGTGTCAAATGTTTCAAGCTTCGAAAACATCAAAACGCTCAAATAATGGGCAATTTACCGGAAAATAAGGTTACCAGTGGTAGCCTTTTCATGCACACAGGGGTGGATTATGCAGGTCCAATCTGGATTCGTGATCGTTCTGGGCGTGGACCTTTGGGGCTACTTAATATTAACCTCAAAGAATATTTTTTATTTGCACGTGTCGAAAGCTATGATTCTATATACACGATAAATAAAATTCACTTCGGTGTTTTATATTTATTATTTATATTAATTTAGTTATTTAAATGATCGCTTCTGATAAAAAAAACTGTGTCCACACAAGCTGAATTCTGTTAATTGAATTATTATAATAATATTTTTTTTTTTGAAAGGAAAAAAAAAATCAATGGCTGATCAACTTTTCGTATTTTTCTTTTCCAAGTAAAAAACATTTAAATCAAATGAACGCTAACTCAATACTCTAAGAAAACTGAATACTTTGACATGTTCGACTATACCCACAACACCAACAAGTCGCCCGACATACCAAACTACGGTCTGCACTACCTGTACCAATCAGCAAATTATGCGTCACCACAGTACTCCCCTCCCAGTGAACAAAGTGAACGCTACAGGAACCTACTTGGAAGCCTTATCCTTCGACCTGTATTCGTATGGACTTCTTTCTGAAATGGCAATTCTACCGGGAAACTAAAAGTCACTGTTCTTTTTTTGTCTTTGTTGAGCTACCTCAGCATAATTACATCGACAATTTCCTAAGATGGCTTTCCGTCATTAACTTCCAAGAAACAGGGTTTTAATCGATTAACCGAAATAAAGGGTTATCCAATTCAAGCTTGATAAAGTAAACTTAAAAAAAACACACAAAATATTCGGAATGTATTGTAATTTTTATTTCATTTTACAGATTGATCGTTGCCATTTTTAGTTAAACAAGATATCATTCAAATGTCCTCCACGGGACTTCTTACAGGCCTTGATTCTTTTGAGGTAATTTTCAATGACTTTTCGGCACATTTCGGGCGGTATCTCGGCCATTACCTTACGAATATTAGTTTTCAATTCGTCAAGAATTTGAGGATTGTTTGCGTAAACACGATCTTTCGCGTAGCCCCACAAAAAGAAATCCAAAGGCGTTAAATCACAGGATCTTGGAGGCCAATTGACATCAGCCAATCGCGAAATCAAACGTCCAGGAAATTTCTCTTGCAAAAGATCTCGATTTGCTCGTGTTACGTGACTGGTTGCTCCATCCTGCTGGAACCACATATCGTCAAGATCATAATCTTCGATTTTCGTAAAAAAATAATCGGTTAACATGCGGCCATAGCGCTCAGAATTGACGGTAACGGTTCGTCCATGGTTGTTCTCAAAAAAATACGGCCCAATCACACCACCAGACCACAATGCGCACCAAACAGTGACTTTTTCCGGGTGTAATGGCTTCTCTACAATCAATTGTGGATTTTCTGAGCCCCAAATTCTACAGTTTTGCTTATTAACGTATCCACCAAGCGAAAAATGAGCTTCATCACTGAAGAAAATTTTGTTCGAAAAATCAGCATCAGCAGATTTAATAATTTTAACGCGTTGGCCAATTGTTAAATGCTCCATATTCTTAAATGCCAATGGCAGAATGTCAACTAAATAAATGACAGCGTACTTGACGTTTATCTTTGACAGATGTCGGTATACAGATTTCTACTTTATCAACCTCGAATTGGATAACCCTGTATTAGCTCTCCTATTTTTAAGTTAGATGGTGAAATATTTATCCTCGCGCTGAATTACCGGATAAGGACCTTCGTAAGGTGTTTGCATTGCGGCTTTGATAGCATCCGTTCTAACAAACACATGCGTACAACTAGCTAGTTCTTTAAAAACAAACACGCTAGCTTTACTAATACCCCTATTATGGTTTTCGCCTCGCCGAACAATTCACGGTGAATCGAAAATCCGTGGGAGTTGGGTTTTTGTATTACGGTTTTCGCCATTATTTTGGCGAATACACATCTAGTAATACTAGCCGAAAAATAATTTTTATAACAATTTTTTTGACGTTTGTTGTTTCTTGTCAATAATTGGGTTGTTGTAATCATATACTATTCAGACATTGTGTTTATAAATTACGTTTTTTTTTTTCAATTAAACTAAAATCAGTTTAAAAACATGTTGTCTAGTGTCGTTCTATCTTTTTCTGATAAACCAAATGAAACTATTAACATGGCACATATGTGAAAATCGTTAAGGGACCATCGTACAATCTGTTTACTCCTGGTACATTATTTTATAGGAGGCCCCAAGCTGTTTAACCTTACGGTCAATCAAATCCTTCCAAAACAGGATTACGAATTGTCTATTTTTCCCAAAGCAGGAAATTCTCCTTGCAATATCGGGATTTTTCTTCATCTCTTCCGTTTATTTCAAAAATATAATTACTTCCACGTGAACCTCCATTGTTTGATTTTGACTGTGAAATGTAACAGAAAACCTATTTTATAAGATTCGCCTACAAACAGAAGGCGAATCATTTTGACAGTTCAGCTCGTTTAGGTGAATATCGTAATACCAAAAATATGAGTTGGATTCGCCGGGAATGTCAAATCCGAAAACCATAATACCAAATTGTATGTTTGATGGATTGGATTCGCCGGGAATGTAAAGTGCGAAAACCATAATAGGGGTATAAAACACGCCTTACACGCTAGCTCTACTAAAATGCTTTCGTAATTGCACCACAAACTCGGACGGACTTGCATTATCGTTTACTGTATTAAAGAAGTCACTGGGTAATTTTAAACACTCCCCATACACTAACTCCGCTGCAGAGGCCTTTAATTCGAGTTTGAATGCTGTGCGCAATCCCAACAACACGATTGGTAAGGACTTTGTCCATTGAGGATCGTTATGGCACATAATCGCCGCTCTCAACGTGCGATGAAACCTTTCAATAATGCCGTTGCACGCCGGATTATAAGCGGTCGTGCGTTTGTGTTTCAAACAAAACCATTTTTGTTCATCTCATGCCACACAAATTTTTTCGTCACTAATTTGATAGATGCACGAATTCCCGGATGCGATAAGTTATGCATCATGTTAAAAATTCCTCGTCTAAATTTTTCTGGAATGTACGGTATTGGTGCACCCGTATAGATACGTCACAGGAAATCATGTTATCAGATCCGAATAAAGGATGTTTCTGGAAAATAAGGGACTTTCTCGAAAATAATTCAGCTAATTTGGCATCTGATGATTGCTCCATTCAAGGTGATCATCAATTGCCCCATTTAAGGTGATGTCGTTCATTCTCGATAGGGCGTCCGCTACTACATTGGGCGCTTTCAGGTCCCCTATCATGATTAGTAAAATCATCGCCAATTTGATTTGAAAATTTTATAGTGCTAAACATTTTCATAGCGTTGGCTGCTTTTTTACTCAACATGTTCCCAACTGTTGGGTGCCCTAAAAACGCCCATTGTCTATCCCCGCGACATGTTGTTAATCTGAAGTAAACTGCGCAATAAAATCCAAGTGCCGCCGCTGTCGTGGAGACGCCTTGTCAAGATTTTGTTTTAAAGCATAAACAAGTGGCTTATGGCCGGTAAACAACGTAAATGAACGCCTCTCTAGAATGTGCTTAAAATGTTTAACCGCGCTGTAAGCTGCCAAAAGCTCACGATCGTAAGCGCTATATTTTCGTTGAGTGTCATTTAACTTTGCCGAGAAAAAACATAAAAGGAGTCCAGTCATCTGTTACTCGATGTTGCACAACCACGCTGATGGCAATATCGGATGCATCAACCATAAGTGCCAGTTCCACTTCCGAAGAAGGGTGTGCTAAAATTGCAGCATCTCTTAGCTTTGCTATACATAATTCAAATGCGCTACTACTGTCTTCCGTCCAAATTACTTTTCGCTTATCGTTCTTTTTACTTCCTTTAAGGAATTCGTTTAATATGGCCTGATCCTGTGCGGCATTTTTGGAATAAACTTTCTATAGAAATTAATCATGCCTAGGAAACTGCGTAATTCCTTGATCGTGTCGGGCTTGGGAATCTTTGATATTGCCTCTACTTTTGTGGAAGATGGTTTAATGCCGTCGCACGAAATTTCATGCCCCAGGAATAAAACTTCTGGTACCGCAAACACACATTTATTAATATTTAAAATTAGACCAAATCCCTGCAACCAGATCAAACCAGATATAGCTATCTATTGGCCGCATTAGACGGTGAAACGGTGAAATGTGTGAGTGAAAAAATTTTAAAACCACCGGAAAAATACAAGTACCACGATCTCAAACAAGCCATCATAGATCGTTTGAGCGAGTCTGCAAAAACCAAATTAGACAAGCTTTTAAAAGATCTTCAGTTAGGTGACCGATAGCCATCCCAGCTACTTAGGGAAATACAGGATCTCGCTGGAAGTCAGATACAAGATGCGGTTTTACAGAATTTGTGGTTTCAGCGTTTGCCTTGGCATGCACAGTCTATATTGACTAGCTTAGAAGAACGAAGTTTAGATATTTTGGCATCCACGGCAGACAAGATTTTGTAAGTTTTAAAGCGTAACTGAAACCTACACAATAAGCAAAAATGACTCGCTGAATGAACTCACAAGTTAGTTTACTAACTACGCAGATAAATAGGTTGTTATCAACGCGTCATAGACGTTCGCGCTCAAATCGGCGAGGCAATTCAGTAGGTAGAGACAGTAGCAATGGTAAATCACAGTACGCGTTGTTTTGGTATCATTATAGGTTTAATAATAGAGCTCGCAAATGTATTACGCCATGTAACTACAAGCCCAAGAGCAATTCTAGGGCTGACCCGGAAAACAACTAGGCACTTCGTTGATGACGACAAGCGTAGGGTGCCAAAGTAATTGTCGTCTTATAGTAATAGATCTAGCCAGTAAATGGCAATTTCTAGTTGATACAGGGGCCGATGTTATCGGTGACTTCTCCTTCTGCATTGGACAAACAAAACAAACAAGATATCAAGTTATTCGCTGCAAACTCTACCGAAATCAGTACCTATGGTAATAAAATCATTAAATTGGACTTAAATCTTCGTAGGGATTTTCTTTGGAAATTCGTAATTGCAGACGTCGACAAACCATATTGGGTGCAGATTTATGTAAGTTAATTCATAACATAAGACAGTCAAACACTTGTATTGTGTGTTTTAACTCTACGCAACAATATATGTTCGAGTCACCGATTTGGTTGATGTTCACCACTCCTGCGATAATATTTCATTTATTTTGGTACGCTGCTTCAATAAGTTAGGCGAGTTCTTCGTCGTTCGTCTGTTTCCTGAAAATCTCAACGTAGTCGACTCCGCTATTGACATTTAGTGCATCGTTGTGCGGAAGAGCATCTGTTACAATATTTTCGATACCGGAAATGTGAAGGATGTCGTAAGTATATTGTGCGATTAAATCGAAATGTTTGCCTTTCTGGGATTTTGATGTTTGATTGGAAAGCTTGAAATCGCTAAAACGCGAGACATCCGGAGAAATTTCTTTGCCAATATGCCGAGTCCGACAAACTTTATTTCTTTGGCTGCAAATATGCACTTATTGAAGTTGATTACTGCAGATTTGTTCACTTAGCGACTTCCTTTGAAAGCTATTCTTAAATGCTTGACACGATCAAAAGATTGTCGATATATGGCACAGCAAATGCAATGTCATGAAATATGGAATGTTTTAGCCGTTGGAATGTTTAAGCCATATTCCGCAATGGTATTTCGTTTCCTCGATTAAAGCGCAGCAGTCGCCACAACCTCGCCAACTTTCATCTTTTTTAACGATGTGTAGTGGACTGGTTCAATTACTTTTCGAAGGCCTACAAATACGAAACTTTAGCACTTCATGGTGGTCTTGTAATTTTTGGTGGACGTCATAGTCTCATGCGATATCGAATTCGGACTAGAACTTAGAACTTCCGAAGGAAACGCATTGGCCCTGACTGCCGTGGCCCTGACGCCTACACACGTGATTGGATCGTTTTGTATTCTTAACGTCGATCAATAAACATGAATATAAAAGAAAATCCGCACCGTGAATACAGCGATCAACATTTTCTATTATACATTTTCAAGCTAATGGTATTCGTAAACCAATATTGAGAATCAGGTTTTTGCTACCACATGTATCTATCGTGGATGTATTGGTAGTCTTTGTAACCATTGTAAGTTCCTAAGAAGCGATTCCGTGATTGCATATGTGTTAATAGCCGTTGTAACCACAATTTCTTAAGCACCGATTCCGTGATTTGATTCTCAGATAATGATTCCATTTTCCGTATAGAAACTGGGATAGCTTGGAGCTTACTCTTGGCTGAATCACACAATCGTTCGATTACAGCTGCATTGAGATCCTTATATTTCCCGGATGTTGGGGGGTTGAGAATTTTGTCGCGCACGCATTTGACCGTACTTGGTTGCGTCAACGGAAATGCTACATATCTCGAACTGAGGAGCCTCCAGTTGCATAGATATATTTTCGTTTAAACCGCGAACTAGATTATTCTTTTTAATTCGTTAATGGTTTTAATGCCTTAATAATTTTAATGCGCGGGAGTGAGATAGGTGATGTCACCAAAAACTCCATCACTGGAGACGAGATTGACGAATGGGACCACTATCCAAGCCTAGGTGATACGAAAATAAAATTAAAAGGTTTGGGGGTTGACAATAGTCGGTATTATAATTCCCAATTTGTAGATTTGTGTTATAAATCGAACTTGGTATATTCAAAATTATGGAGAAACGGTAAACAACCATTTATTTTCCAGTTCATTAATCAATTCGTAAAATATAAATTTAAATATTTTGGAGATGAGTAATGATATTGAGATTGGGACACAAATCAAATATTTTATAAAAGGCAAAACAATTTGATTAGCTTTGAGCCATCACAGAAGAACTATACGTAACGGAATGCGGTTGAAACTAAATCACGTATACGTGCACAGTAAACCGTGCAGAATTAGAATTTCTTAATTAAGCATCTGCACGTAAATTTGTAAAGCAGCTTGATACGAGCATTTCTGGGGTAGACATATAACAACGAGTACAGTAGCTTTACACACTTGTCTTAAATACTTAAAGATTTTTTTTTCTTAATAACTACTCGCCACATAGTTTATAAGAAGAGGTGAATTAAAAATGATCATACATCAGAGTACAGTAACAAGAAATGAAATATTAAACAAAAAAACAAGTTTGGTATGGATACGAGTACGTCTCGTATATATGAGCAAGTAGAAAAAGACAGTGCGCGGCGATAAACTCTTAAAATATTTTTCCGCATCCAATATTGTTCGGTCGACCTAAGAAGAACGTACTTAAGATTTTTAAGATGCGCGAGGAGTTAAATAACATTTGCTTTCGCAGCCACATATACAGACTTGGGAATTTGTGCGGTGTAAGATTTATCTATTGTTAATTGATTGAAGATCTCAGATAAATGATGATTAAGTGTTTTTTTTCCGCGCTGACTTAAATTTTTTTTTTGTTGTTTAGAATTTCGCGAAGGTGAAATTGGATATATGATTAGATGTTGGCATGTTTTGGTCTGCGGCGTGCACATAACCCGGCTAATTATCAATTTAAAATATTTTTTTTTTGTTTGACCGAATGAAATGTATATTCCTACTATACGAAATTTTCAATAATTTTGTGAAATGTGTAATCTATATAATCATCTTGATGAAAATAATAAGACATGTAAAATGTACCGTTTGTCTATATATGCTTTACGCAGGTGAGGTAATTAAAGTTTGATTATTGTTCATTAAGTGTTGCTCATCAAAGTCTACTTAAAATGAATTTTAATCATTTCGATGTAATTTAGCGGTTATTTTCACGGTTGGTTATGTATATATGGAATGGACGATCGAATGCTGCGATCGATGCTGCGATGCAGGTGTTCTCAATAATTTCGGGATTTTATTCGAACAAGTTGCGTTCGAAAATCGTTAATCGCACTTAATTAATCTTAAGCGCGCATGCCGGGTCTTAAAGCATAAAACTGTATCTTTTTGTTTGTTAGTAGTAACTGTGGGAGTTTGATTGAATAGAAATAAAATAACAAACATTGTTAGCACGTTAACCCCATTCGATCGCTATATGGGAACATGCTGTGCTCGATTTAAAGCGCTTGTGCTCTCATTTACAATTTATTGAATGGTTCACACGGTAATCGAATAATTCATGTTATAATTAATATTGATCCTCAAAGTGTAGACACGATGAAAGCTATGGTATGTTTAGCTTTCAAGAGTCATTTTTCGTATCAACACGAGGCAGCAAGGTTACCCCCACAGGTTCACTTAGTGTCGCGAGCATAACTTGGTGTTGTTTTCCAAATGGTAACAACAAGTCCTGCCGTCAAACTAACTGCATTGATATTTTATCAATATACTGACTGGGCGGACAACAATATTTCTCGGTATCGGGGATTTGATGCGCAGGTTCACTCAAATGGTCTCCGTCCCCTGCCACACAAATGAATAAGCAAATAAGTTATCATTTGCCGAGTCAAAAATCCTAGATACTGGACTTTGAAAAGCGACCATTATTTAAATAATCTCCATTAAAACAGTCAAACGAGTCGAAATCCTTCACTAAACTGCCGGAATATTCCCGAAATTTTCCCACAATAATACTAAAACACAACAACACGTGATTTCCACAATTACTTATTAATCCACTTAACATCATTTACAATTATTTTAATTCACACTCTATTTTCACTTTAGCACCACTTATAATATTTCCGCTACTTATTTTCGTTTTTGGCTGCGGGCCAATAGTCGGATAAAAGTCAATTTTAAGTATATTTTTCGGTAAATTCATTTATTTTTCAAAAACTCTATGACAAACTGATCGAAAAATCTGTTCTAAATCCGATTTTTACCATAGTAAACAATTTACCCGACTATTGGCCCGCAGCATAAAGCAAAATATACATAAGAGGACTCATGTAGACTTTCCGAGGTTAATCTATTTTACTATTGGCAATCAATATAAGCCTAACAAGAACAATGAACTATAAAATAACTATGCCGATATGTTTATAAGATTCGTATATATGGATTAAATATAGAAAAAAATAAAATTTGTGTTTATAAATATATTAAAACTATAAAATAAGATTAACCTCAGAAAAACCTGCTTATAAAATTTGCACTACTTGATTTCTCTTATATATTTATTGCTCGATTGTCCGCAGCCATTATATCGCGTACTGCGTCTTAACTAAGACTCTCCAAAGACTTCAGTTCATGGCTAACTGTTATAATCTGCTACAAAACAATACCATTATAAAATCTACTTCTAGTGCTTAAACCTAGATGTCACTAATTTCACAAAACGATATTAATTTCATAACCCTTATACCGTAGACAGACACAAACTAGATAACCTCGTTATTTATGTCGATGTTCATTGATTTTTTCTCACACCCAAAATGTTACCCTCATGTCTTACCCCCATTTTATTTCAATGGAACAAAAATGTACTACTCTCTAATTTTTACTTTATTATTTATATTTGATTTTAATAATCGCACTAATCAAATTACCAACGCGCCGCATATTTTGACAAATGACAGAAAAAAATGGCGAATAGATTTATAACAACAACAAAATTTGTTTACTCCACCAAAAACCTAGAGTATAGAAAATTACCGCGGGAGTAACAAAATATTACCCTCCTGGTAACATATTTTTTCAATAAAACATTTTGACAGCAGTTGGAGTACCATAGGGTACTATTTTTTCTTCAATGAAAATCAACATTAGATTATTAAGTTATTTCTGCTCGTCGTCTGTCTGTACACGATATTTTCAAAATAGAATTATTAAGTTTTCATAACTAGATAAATGCATTATGCAATCTATGTTTCTGTCTGTCACCACAATTTGGTTATCACGATTATTATAATTTAATTTTCTAGATAAATAAAAATCGCGATAAATTTTTTATCTGTCTACGGTATTAGTTAAACAATCTTTGCTGAATCAATGTCCGACCCAAGTGACTAATCTACGCTGGATTGACGCCCACAAAATCTATAGGCGAGATCGTAACATTATCTCCAATGTTAGTCTCTTCGTCCTGAACAGAAGCTAAACTACCGCCTCTGCAGGTTAGGCCGTATCGTATTGCCAACCAATTCAACTTTTACCTTGCCTCTTGACACAGCACCAACTGCATTTCAGGATCATTTGACTGCAATCCAGGTTCAATTACAAAATGTGACCGTACCTAACGGTAGGTTTCGTGCTCAACACATTAATCTCATTACCTACAATCAATTTGACAACGGAATTTCAACAATAAAATATTTTCAATTCTTTTGCGAAAAACCCTGATGGCCTTACTAATTTTAAACGAATAAAATTTATTGTCACCGGGTTCAGTATGTTTCGGCCATTTTGAGTTAATGATGTAATTTTGAGTAGAGCTGCGTTTAAGTAGCTGCAATATGTCTTCTTATACTACAGACTCTAATACCATATAGACACATATCTGGTTTCGTAACTAGGATTATGAAACTATGGTTTGCGAGATGAAAACTCAAGACACACTACAATTTCTTTTGTCTTCTCGTTTGGTTTTAAATAGTAATGTAGTAGCCATTGACAAAAATGCCAAGATTGACATTTAATTGACTTTTAAATTGTCAGAAATGACTTTTATATTGACAGAACAGAGAAAAATTTGTTCCCGCCAACCAAATATCTCAATGACAAATAGAAAACTCAAAGGGAACTAGATTTGCTTGGTAAATTATTAGTGTCCGGAATCTCCATTTTTGATGTATTCGGCGTTGGGAGCATAAAAATGCATCGGGATGAGAAAAAATATCTCATTCCGAAACTATGTTTAAACCGAGTTGCAAACCATGGTTTGCGAAACCATAGTTATGAAACCAGTAATGTGTCTATAGCATTATACTACATGATTTCGGGAACTTGATTTCCTAAATGAGAACATAAGACACGCTACAATTTCCTTTGTCTTCTCATTTGGTTATAAATAGTAATGGAGTAAGCGATGACAAAAATGTCAATATTAACATTTAATTGGCTTAAATGGTCAGAAATGTCTTTTATGTTGACAGAACAGAAAAGAATTTACTCCCGCCAACTAAATATCCATTACAAACAGAAAACTAAAAGGAAACTAGATCTTTTTTGGCATAAACTATTAGTGTCAGGAATCTCCATTGTTGATGCATTCGGCGTTGTGAGCACTAAAATGCATCGAAATGAGAAAAAATATCTCATTTCGAAACTGAGTTCAAATTTAGTTTGCAACTATGGTTAAACATGACACACTAGTACGAAACCATGATTTCGAGTTACTCATAATTACGAAACTAACAGTCTGTCTATGCGACGTTATTCGTCTGCAGCTTCAATTACAAAATGTGACCGCATTACGAAATTCAAAACTTCCAATTTCCACGCTTTCCGCCCATACGTAATCTACCGTTAAAACAAACTAAACGCACAAACTAAAAATAGCTACTTCTAGTTTCCAGCGGTCCTGTATGGGCTTTTTTAAATCGTTGGTTCTGTAACCCAAAATATTGTATTTTATTAACAAATCGTCTGTTGCTAAAAATGCACAATTAGCAAACTTAATGCACTTCATATTACCGCTTGTAGGGCATTATTAGCGCGTTGTCTTCTGCCATAGACAGACTATTCGGTCGACATGTTGTAACTAACACTATTTTCGCTTCGACGAAAAAACCGTGCTACTTTGATGAAAATTTAAAAATTTACATGAAAGAAAAAAATGTTTACTTCCAAAATACCGTTATTCTATCGAAGATGTATCGAAGCGAAAATATCGAAATATAATTTCGAGATCATGATTTCTTATGTCATAGACACACTAATAGTTTCGTAATTATGATTAACTCGAAATCATGATTTCGTACTAGTATGTCATGTTTAACCATAGTTTCGAGCTAAATTTGAACTCAGTTTCGCAATGAGACATTTTTTCTCATTTCGATGCATTTTAGTGCTCACAACGCCGAATGCATCAACAATGGAGATTCCTGACACTAAAAATTTACCAAAAAACACCTACTTTCCTTTGAGTTTTCTGTTTGTTATTGATATTAGGTTGGTGGGAGCAAATTTTTTTCTGTTCTGTCAATATAAAAGTAATTTCTGGCATTTTAAAAGTCAAATAAATGTCAATCTTTACAGTTTTGTCATCGTCTACTCCATTACTATTTAAAACCAAAAGAGAAGACAAAGGAAATTGTAGTGTGTCTTATTTTTTCATTTAGGAAATCATAATCCCGAAATTATGGTTACGAAACTAGTAATGTGTCTGTACTATTAAATGAGAACTCAAGAGACATACAATTTCTTTTGTATTCTCGTTTAGTTTTAAACAGCAATGGAGTAGGCATTGACAGAATGTCAAGATTGACATTTAATTGACTTTTAAATTATCAGAAATGACTTTTCTATAGACAGAACAGAAAAAATTTGTTCCCGCCAACCAAATATCTCAATGACAAATAGAAAACTCAGAGGAAACTAGATTTGCTTGGTTAAACTATTAGTGTTTGGCATCTCCATTTTTGGTATATTCGGCGTTGTGAGCACTAAAATGCATCGAAATAAGAAAAAATATCTCATTTCGAAATTGAGTTCAAATTTAGTTTGAAACTATGGTTAAACAGGACACACTAGTACGAAATCATGATGTCGAGGTAATCATAATTACGAAACTTACAGTGTTTCTATGACATGACAATGGAATGCATTTTTTAATGTGCAGTGGAAAGTGGAATGAACGTGGTGTGTTTATTGGGTACCGGCTAATTATCGAAATTTTTTAATCGTCAATACCAGAAATTAGTATGGGTAATGATAAATTACTTCCGGAATATGGTTCCCTAAATATGAGATTTGTGGTTGTCTTACAGTTTAAAGACCGAACTGAACAAGTCTATTGTTTTCTATTCTGGTGGCTTGCAATCGAGCTCTCTTGCTGGATTCGGAATTTACTGTTCCACACTTAACCTTAGGTTGTCGGGATGAGATCACGGACTTAATTTGCTGTGCTTGAAATAGAGCGTTATAGAGCCCAATATTATCTTGTGTCTGATTGTAAGGACGTTCTTATTATCTCAATTTTCTAACCCTTTAGTCGATTCGAGACTTGTTAGATAGTGTAAACATCTTAATAATCTTCCCTGTAAAAGGAATAATGTTTCGTTTAACTAAACCACAAGTTAGCCTAATACGCCATTGCTCAAAAGTTGAACCATCAAAGGATGCTTAAGGCCATTCTAACCGACTACGATCGCGTTAGACAGCATATTTACCGTATTATATTGGCTATCCTATTACCTATTACGCGAGGACTGTTTATTTATAAATTGTGCCAAAAGATTATATAAAGCTTTTATCAAAAGCTTCGTAGACCTTGTTAAATACCCGCACTACCCTCGGAATTGGATCAGAAAGACCGTAGTTCGTTACCGCTCGGTTAATGAATAAAGCTCCATCGCGATAACGCATCCGACATTCGGGAGCATACAATGTGATACGTGCTAGTAACTCGATACAATCGACGCGGGAATTAATGATATCACGCACAAACAGCGCGGAAGTAATAATCTCGGCGATTATTTAGACTTTGCAGTTTCAAAAGATGGCTTCAATTCTGATAAGGCGGAAGAACGTAATCCACAGCACACATGGACGGTAAACGTCGTAGCGCAAACAAAATAAACTGTTTCTAGATACTCTCAATCCTCTCAGAATGACAGTAGCAGTAGGGTAGCCAAACACGAGAACCATACTCCAAAAAAGACCGAACAAAGCAGACGTTCAACGACGTCAAAGTTAACGGGTCACTAAAGTCCTTGCACTTTCGTTTAATGAAACCAAGCAAAATGTACGACTTTGAAATAATGGCGTTAACATGTCTGGTAAATGTAGCATCAGATTCAAAGATCACGACAAGATCCGAAATGAACTCAACCCGATCAATGGTTTCATTGTACACTTGATATTGATAAAAAAACAGGCGAGCGGATATGGAAGAAAGAAAGAATTTTGCATTTACTCACGTTTAAAGGGAGTATCTTGTTAATTGATCAACAGCAAAAGCGATTTAAGTCATCTTATAACCTTTTGCAGTCTAACACGCTAGAGACCCGGGCTAAAATCTTCATGTCATTCGCGAAGAGGAGGCAGTTAGCAAACTTAAAATATTTTACAACGTAGTTAATAAATAATGAAAATAACAGTGGGCCTATATGACTACACTAAGGCATTCCAAGAAAGAATCCTGAATCCTAACGGGCTGCCTGCGATCTGAGAGGTAGGAACGCAACAAGTCGATGGGAATGAAATGACAATCGAGACTCTCCAACTTGCTAATAAAAAAATATGATCAATCACATCGAATGCCTTTGCGAAGTCAGTATAAACAACGTCAAGCTGCTGCTTGGAGCTTAGACTGCGAAATAAATGACCACAAAAGAGGACAAGCTAGACACGGTAGACCTATCGAGAAAAAATCCATGCTGAAAAGGAGAAATAAGTCTCTTGGTATGGAAGTGTAACACTTTGTGAACCAAGTTTGGGTCAAACAGTTTGGGTAAGACAGAAAGGATGACGATCTAACTATAAATACTAACCTCACTTCTATAACCCGCCTTAAAAAGTGGGTGAATACATGAGATTTTCCAGGGATCCGGGGAAAAACCACGACGAAGGCTTTCGTTAAACAAGAAGGTAACTGCAGGAGGCCAGGCTTACAGCACAACGTTTGAATAGGATCGGTGGAAGACCGTTGTGACCCGCTCCTGTTCGGTAAATTTGAAATGATCAAATATAATGGAGATGGAAGTAGTAGGAGACCCGGTGTCTGTTGACTGAAGCGGCTTGTAGACCGATGCAAAGAATTTGGTAAACAAATCGCAAATATCAGATGGCTGACTGACGATGGAGGTCTGGTAAGACTCGACGGAAAAACAGTTACCTTTTTCTTACTGTTAAGAAAGTTCGAAAACTTTTTGGGATTAGATGGCAAAACTTGCTCGATTTGCACTACGTAATTATTGTAAAGGAACCAATTGTGGGTCTTAAATTCTTTGCGGGCCTTGACAAAATCGGGATGGTAATATAAACCGTAAAGCCTGTACAGGGAATGAAATTTGTTGCATTGTTTCTCGAGATTGACGATAGGTATTCATTATGTATGTAATTCTCCTGTATTTTTCATGATAAGATCGATTCTATTAGTTCAAGCTTTGACAGTTTGCGAAGTAAGCAGAGCGCAATTTGATGGAATCCCTGGTTTGCACCATGGATTCTTTGAGGTATTGAGTGCAAAATCATTGTGGGTTCCAGCTAATTTAATACAAAAAACTGACTAGTTCTAGAGAATTCCTCGTTTAGTGGCAGTTGACTCTAATTCAAACTGAATTTAAAGTGAAAACAGCCAATTGAATCGCAATGTAAACTCAACAACTTTACAAAATTACTTGAAGATTTCTCAGTTTCGATAGCACCCCTCGTTTAATATCGTCATGAAATATTCTATCAACTGATACCCATTTAAGGCTGATCTAAGGCGATACAGTTAATTTAACATTACTTCTCTGTGGTGAACAAACCTTGCGATCCTGAATTCATCGAAATTCCTAGAATTTGCGATTACATGATTTGTTATCTTTAGTTTTGTGTTTTTGTGTACAGTGTGTTTCTCGGAATATTTCCAAGGATCAACTGAATCACCTACTCTAATAAGAAAATCATGAAAGTGCTTTATGATGGGTAGATTATATTCAATCGAAGCCTAAGTGGTGAACATTTGTATTATTTGCCGTTGTCGTCGGTGGCCGAAACAAGAAGTTTTTTATAATGGTGTGAGTCGTGTGTAAGAAAAAGTGTCAAAATACCTTTCAGTGATTTTCTCTGCCGCTTTCCGATCCCCAATGGTAGATGCGCGATTTTGTATATGCGCAACCTTTTTTAAGTACCTTGACGTGTGCTCTAGATAGCACATTGCGAATTTTCAATAACCCCAGAAAAATGGGATTTCCTCAAAGCTGCGGTGGCATATAGCTGATTAAGATACCTTAATATGCAAGATAAAAATTTAAAATGCCAATTTGCTTAATGAAATTGAGAAACATTCACTGCATATTATAAAATACAAGTACACAATATACGTCGATGATCTTTAACAAGTAACATATAAGAAAAAATGTCTTACGTAAGTATTTACTCGTATTCATTCACATATATATTTATATAGATCAATCATTATTTTTTAGAATTTTTACCATCATAAAAAATATAAAAACGAGAAAAGCAACTTCCAAGACAAAAAAATACTTAACTTAAAAAAACAACGACGTCTTAAAATACCGTTACCGCATTTTAAAATAGTGAACCGCAATTAAACAAAACGCAAATGGTTACTCTGATTACATCAAATTTACATAATAAGACCGAGAAAAATCTAAGCATGCTACGCTTTTCCTATTTTTCTCATTTGACATTTAAACTTCAAATTATTTTCCCTAATTTGCACTTCTCGCTTATTTTACATCAAATTTCTCGTTTCGTTTTTTGTTTCTTTATTCGCACGCCTCATTTCTTAGTGCAACAAAAATTCGCGTAGTAATTACCTCAATCTTATAATTGTAAATTTAAATTAGTTTACTCAAAACCAAAACGAAATTATCTTTTGTGATTTCAAAATGTTTGTTATACAAAAAATAGATTTTGTTGTTGTTTTTAAATAAATAAATCGATATCAAGTTATTTGTGTGTGCGCCGCACCGCGGTAAAAACAAAAAGTTCAACGAAATTTAAAAAAAAATGGCAACCGGAAAAAAGCTCACGCTTATTTATTCTGTAGTGGTTTATTGTTAAGCTGTGTGTGTACACTTCCAATTTATTAAATATAATAATAGTCGAATATTTTGATCGATGTCAAGATGCAGCTTCACTCGCAGAAGAAGATCTAAAGGTCATGCATGGGTTTTGGGTAATAAGAATTCTTTCTTTGAGTGAGAATAGAGTAGCGCCTGTCAATGTTTATTGTATTGGAAGGGGAACGGTCATTTTGATATAAAGGTGCATTTTATTAACTTCATTCGGCTTCTTTATATTAAGATAATATTCGTTTGTGAACTCAACTTGTCAGTAAATTTCTATGGATTTTAATAAAAATGGCAGCTGTTCGAAAAATCGGATTTGAATTGATCTTTGATCTAAGATTTTGGCATGCTAATTAGCTGTGGCAACTTCTTTAAAATTCTTCGAAACGATTATTCGAATAACGTTGCATTCGCTGTTTAAATAGACACGGAAAATTAAGCTAATTAATTGACCGATGGTCTTCACGCCAATTAGAGGAGGCGTCTATCGGTGGGCACGCTAACCAACCATGTTTAATTTAGATTTTCGTTATTAACAAAACGGCGTCTATTGTTTCCATAAAATAGAGTTAGGTTGAGTTGAAATTTTAACATCTACATATAATATAATTATTTTGTGTGTGGACTGTGGATAGTTTGTCCTTAATTCTTTTATGATAACGAAAATGGGAAAAATCAAAATTTTCTGTTTGGCACAGAGTAATAAAAATAAAACGGAAGAAATGCTCTATTTGTGGCGATATTTACAAATCTGACCATCAAATTTAATTGTCAGTTGTCAAAATTCTATGAGCTCTCTAGAATTATGGAAGGGCCAAAAAACCCGGTCTATTGACGTAGGTTGGGAAACAAAATAAAAAAAGTTCAGTTCGATTTTTTTTTTCTTGACTGAAAATAAATAAAAAATAAAAATCAGTGTTGTATGTATATAAAAAGTCTGTCCATTAAATCTGTTCGTTGTTGTTCATTAAAATACAAATATATTAAAGTTTAATATTACATTAACAATAGTTCTACGTTGTTTTATTTAATTTACAAGCCATATAAGATGAATTATATTAGATAATAAACATAGAAGTTAGCGAAGTTCCGCACGGTTATAGTGAGCACGAAACACCCCTATACATTAATGTTAAACTTATATTCCAAAAAATAGACGGTGAATGAAAATGAATTTTTTAGTTACACTTCAGATATATTACCAGCTACATAAAGCATAGAATCGGTGGCACATCAAGAAAATTGCCAATAATTTTGATGAAGAAATTACGGAAGAACATTGGTGGGAAAATGTGGTCAATTATGGTCGAAAATTATCGGATCGTCAAAACTACGTTTGAGTTTATCTATAAAACCGTCATAGACGTTGATTTGAAAGTTGCGATCGCGCTATACAAATTACCGCCCTGCTGCGAATGATTCCTGTAAAGATTCATATGTCTAATATTGAGGATATAAAATTATTGTGCGATTGAAGGATGTCTTCATGTATGAAGTGTTTCCATTTAATTTTTTTTTAAATCCCTCATTTAATTTTAGTAATTCTCGGCTAAGGAAGCTAAGGTTGGAGAATATGGTGCATGCTGTAACATTTCCCAGTCTAAGGAGAAGATAAGAACTCATCGTCTCCTTAGATTAGGGTTGATCTTTCTGTATGTGGACGAGCGTTGTCATGCAGCAACATCGTCTTTCGCCTATCTTGGCCAATAAATGGTTCTATTTTTCTCCAGAGCATCACTTAATTTAATCAATTGGGCCTGGTAACGTTCAGCTGAAACAGTTTAACCAAGTTCCAGAAGTTTGTAGTAAATGACGTCTTTCCAATCCCACCAGACACATAATAACACTTTCTTGGCATACATATTCATGTTTGCAACTGATGGTGATGGCTGGCTTGGATCAACCCAGGGTCTCTTGCGTTTAGGGAGTATCTTACAAAATCCACATTTCATCACCCATAATGATTTTGTGCAAAAAATTCTTTCTTTTGTACCGAGAAAGCAAATTCATGCAGATGTCAACTCTTCGGTTTTTGCTTTCTTCGGTATGTATATGAAGTTGGCCCAAATTCTAACCCAAAAAAAATCGATGGCAATACTAAAATATACAGACTATGACTATAGGCAAGTGTCAGCCCAAAAATGTTTAAACATATTCTATTTTCTATATACCAGCCCAAAAATTATTCAATCAACACAAGAAAAACCGCCATGTTTTAATGTCAGCCCAAAATAAATCTGTCGTGATACTATCATGAAAGAAAAATATTACTGTCAACCCAAAAAAGTAAAATAAAACGAAATATGCAATTTAGTTTTAATTCCGTATCGAATTAATTTGAGTATTACTTTTTTTCCTTTTTTTTAAGAAAAATGTATGAGCCCGTTTATATAGGGATCCTTATTTATACCTCACTTTTCATTCATATGGAGAGCCCGTATCAAGGGGGTCCATTTCACTCAACGGAAAGCTCGTTTATAGAGATGTGTTTATGTGGTTGTTTATGTCGTTTAATACTCTGATGTATTCTTTGACTTAAAAGCGATTCATATTCAGGGGCCATACTCAAACTAATTCCATACAGAATTAAAATCAATCACATATTTAACATATTAAAAACAACATATCAAAAAAAAAATATTTGGCAGATACTTGATGTAGTAAATGTTCGTATATTTTACAGAACCTTAATAGTTTTGAGGTTAACATTTTTGGACCAACTTCATTTACATAAGGAACCACAGCAACTTTTTTAAAGATTTATCATTTTTGTATCTTAATATTTTCTATCACGATAGTTTCATTTTTTCACGACACTTGCATTAGTGTTGCCAGCTTTTAAAACCGCCATTTTTGGGCTAGAATTTTGGGCCAACTTCATATAGGTTTCTTCGGTCAGTTTATGAAGAACCCATTTACCTTCGTACTGTATTTTTCTCATTACATGCCATCGAAGTTATATTGCTTGGTGAGTAACTTCGGCTGGGAAAGTGATGGCTACTATTTTCTGGGACAGTCATGGAGTTATTTTAATCGATAATTTTAAAAAATTGAAATCTTACAGGACGAGACTACGCATTTTACTTGACAAGCTGAAGGCAGAAATTGCGGAAATCGGCTACGTTTGCAGAAAAAAATCTTGTTCCACCAAGACAATGCGCCGTCTCACCTTAGCTAGTGTGCTGGTAGGACAGAGATCTTTGCAGAATGAGGAGACCATCACTCTTGTAAACAACTAACTCGCGAGGAAATCGACTCAAACCTCCGCGCGTACAAAAAGGTGTATTTTTCTAAAAATGGCTTAACCGATTTTCGAAAAACAAATTTTTTTTTACAGCTTAATATTTTATCCTTACAAGGACGTACCTTTATCAATAAAATCTATTAAAGTACTTTTCAAATTAAAGCATTCGTAACAAAATGCGATGTTTCGATGAAAACAATGGGCGTGTTGCAGTCTCCTGTACAATACCACGTTGACCGATATTTGCATCAGTCACATCTCATATGTTCATTAATTTCATGGAAAAAATGAAAACCATGGATACTATACTCCAGACAAAGCCGTACAAGTTGTAGCTTTATTGCAAGAAGGACGCAATCAACGAGAAGTCATGAGTCAATCTGCTGTCTCAAGAGTATCCAGAAGGTTTCAGGAAATTGGTACCTTTAAACGAAGATCACATGCCACCCGGTATTGGTGTTCATCTTAGAGGAACGATCGATTTATCGTCCTAACTTCAGTGCGAAATAGCCATCTCACGGGCGTCGATGTTCAGAAGGAGCTAAGACAAGATCGAAATGGAGCCGGTAATCAATGGATAGTAAGAAGACGCTTGAAGGAAACAAACCTCACTCCACGACGGTCAGACGGTCGTACGGCGGTGGTTCGTATATGGATGGCATGTACTGACCCATCACTTGAGGGAAAAACAGATTTTGTTTTCGTACATGGTGTAGGCCGTAAAGGAGGTTTGACCGCTGAAAGATATATCGAAGACGTTCTCTTGGATCATGTAATGCCCTACGCAGGATATATATAGAGGAACATTTTATATTGATGTATGGACAGTGCCCGGTGTCACACAGCTCGAACCCCGCGGCAGTTCATGGATGAGGTTGGACTCGAGACGATGAAGTGACCAGCCCTCAAGGTCCAGATATGAATCCAATTGAAAATTTATGGGACGAATTATACGGTACTTTTCGCGCCAAAATCAGCTAGCGGAACCCCTTGGTAAATGTGGAAAAAAATTAATAAATGTTTGTCGGAATTAGATGACATATGCAAACCGTTACTAAAACTGTCCACCTGACTAAGAAGTAATGAACAAATTGAGTAAGGAAGTGTAGTATTTCGATTTGAATTTTGATCATTTAAACGCCGCTTCAATCAAAATTAACTTACCTTCCACAGTTGCCCAATTATTCGGATAATACAGCTGATACCTCTTGATAAATTTGTAAAAGAAATATTTTTTTTGTGTTGGATTTTAGCATGCAATTCGTTGCTAAGACTGCCCTTCTGATAGGAAGTAATGTTCAAAATAAATATGTATTTTGATTTGGATCATTTAATTGGAAACTGAACAATGTTTTGAACAATTTTAAATACCGATTCATTTAAAATTTACCTTACCTTCCACAATAGTTGTTCCATTACGACTTAGAATCATTTCCGTCTTTCCATTGGTTTTAAATTTCTTCAGTTCGGCATACATCGTGCCTCACGCAAAATTAATATTGTAGAGGGCCAACCGACATCAATACTACTTGAATAATGAATATGATCCCGTCTAATATTACGTGTCTTACGTAACTACGTTCATTGAACGAACCAAAAAAAAATTAATATTAAATAAGAGGTCTCTTAAGGTCTCTCGCAGTTTCTTCATACCAACAACAAATCTTTAATTTTTTCTCGTCTTCGCTGTACATGAAGCAGTAATATGTAATCGATGGGTAGATGAAAATAATGATCACTATATACGTAATGTTGGTTAAATTTAAGAAAAGAAATAAGTAAGAGAAAAATAATAAAATTTACCGCTACATCTTCTTCTTAGTTTTCGATTATCGTGAATATTCTTATTATTGTGTATTATACGATCGTCATCGCATCGCGCATACGGTTAGCGTTGTTGTTGTCATAATATATAACGGGTGATCGTAAATTGTGGGTGTCTTTGATATATGTCCGTCTTACATATCAAAATCACTAAGTAAATGTAGTAAGAGCAACAACGGTACAGAATCAACTTAGATCACACCCGGTTCATGGATTGGCATACTGGAGGTACTCACCATTTATATACGAAAATGATCGCGCAATGAAATGTTACAACCAAAATGATGAATTAGTTGAAGTTTGATATTTTATTATTCTTCTTCTTCTTCCACTTATGTTTCCTCTCTTGCAACAATCATCTTTGAAACTAAATTACAACAAAAAATCGTTTGGACAGTTATTTGGATTAAGAATTTATTTATTTCGTAAGACATGAACTCTATATATAAGAAGAAAATATCTAGAAGTTTTACTTTGTATATTAACGAGTACGTAGCCATACTCATATACATATTGTCTTATGTATAAATTACCTAAGGTTTATCTATCCATGTCTTCGTCATCATCTTCGTCTTTAGTCCATTTAGATAATATCTAAGCGAATAGACTCTACAGAGCGTGTATAGAGCAGATAATTGATTTTTAAAGAAAATTTTAATGGAACAATATCCATTACCAATTATATTTTAACCAAGACGATAACTGATTTTTTTTATCTTACATAATTCTTAATTATTCTGCCCATTATTTTCGAGTATTGAAATGTTTATTGAATTGGTTACGTAATTTATTCTAATTTAGAGGAATTTCTGAGTTCCGGATTTTTGCTATCCTCAATATTCGTTTCGAGAATGAGTCATAACTGTGCCGGTAGCTGTACAGTAAATAGAACCACTAAATGAGTGTTGGAAAACATTCGTGGCGATTTTGTTGATTTTAGAACTTCTCATTTTAGCAGAAAATTAAATAATAAGAATGGGAAGGGGTATTCAATATTATTCAGTATTCAAATTCGTTCCTTTTTAATTTTACGAATTTTTGCCGTGCAGCCATTATTCCTATTGAACTTGTAACTAAAATTACATTTAAATTTGGCACGTTAAACAATTTGGATTAAAGCCAAATGGTTTCAAGATGGGCTTACTAATGACCAATATAGGTCTGAATCCAGGTAAAGGTAGATTAAAAAATGTTCTGCCAGAACTACAATGTTTACTTCATCTAGCACTTATTCTGTCGAATCGGTAATAAAATAGCGATAACCGCATAGTACATATTGAAAAATCAGCAAACTATACAGAGTGGATGAAAATCGCCCATGTTTCTATCAAGTAGGTACAATGTAGGCTATACGGAAGTATTAGAACATTCTCGCACGCGCTAAGAGTTCTCATCCGAGAGACCTAACAATTTTTGATTTCGAAACGATAAAAACGCCAACAATATATACCGAAAAAAAAAATTGTCTCTGCCACCAGAACATTGATGTGCCGTATTATTATACGATGAAATAAAAATATGAAGCGATCTGGAGTACCACAAAAACAACGCGACATGGTTCTTAAGCGATTTGGGAAATCAAAAACAATCTAATGTTGCCACAAATGTCCTAACCTTGTTACGACTGTGTTGTCTTAACAAGACATTTTTGTAAATTTGTTTCTATTCTCCACGTTTTCTTGCGTCCGGGTTTTTGTTGTCTAAACGTGGTTTCTTGCGTCCGGGTTTTCGCTGTGTGAATGTGACTTCTTGGTGGATGGATTCCTGTGTGTTTTCTTCTGTTATGTTGGCAACGGAACGAGAATGGGAGAGAGAGAGAGAGCAGTGCGCATCGAGTGTGTGCAAAGTAAAACGTTTTGAAAAAAAATGTTTTTTTCTTGTATGTCTCTCTTTTGTACCAACGAAAATTTGGTATAAAGGAGAGACAGAGAAGAGAGATGCATTTTCTTCTAAAACGTTTTATGAGCTGTGCGACGCTCGAATTTTTTTTGGTGGTCGGAATTCGAGTTTTGGAATTTTGTTCGATAAGTCGAGTTCCGTTTTGAAATTAAAATTAAATTAGAGTTGAGTTTATTTTGTCAAAAATTTAAGTTTATAATCTGTGGAAAAATAAGAAAAGGAGATTAAACGAGTGGCAATAAAAGAAAAACGTACGCTTGTAAAAATTGTTTTGTAAATAAAGAGTAATTGAAAAATAAATTTGAATATTCGAGTTTGACCAAGTTCAATTTTTTTTGTTATAATAACGTGATTTTGTTGCGGTGTTATTTTTGGTTGTTAAATCCCGTATTGTTGATTATAAAAAGTGAAAACGTTCAAAGGATAATTTTGATTGTCTGGTGTGATCATCTTCATAATTTACGCTGCAAAATACCGAACCTTTTTGCATTTGCGATAAGTTTGGATAATTAACATAATCAACTGGTGCCCCGTTTTTTTCAATGGTACCATACTATCTACGAGTGTCGTGAATATCGAGTGTATTACCTAAGGCGATTAATGCGAAAGGACGCACAACGGTGTATTTTCGGTTAAGGCGAGCCAACGCCCAACGGATTTTGGCGGCCAGTTGAGGCCACGTCATTTGTATTGTGGGTATTTACACATCGAACGGTTATTGTTATAAACGAGAAGTTCAAGCAAAAATATTACGAGGCGCAGTGTCATCAGTTTTATATTTGTGCTGCAGCTATCCAAGTATTTACGGGTGGCCGGTTGAGGCCACTCTTTTGCGACGGATCCGGCGGCCAGTTGAGGCCAGCCGTGATAGTTTTATACATTGGTATCGGGGAGAGGCCCCGCAACGACACGGGTGGCCAGCCGGCCATTTGTGTGTTTTTGGTTATCGGTGGTCTGCCGCAACGCCAGACCGCACAAGGTCAGTTGTTTTTGGATTTGGTAACGGGGAGAGGCCCCGCAACATTCGGGTAGCCAACCGGCTATTCAATTTAATTTATATCGGCGACCAGTTGAGGCCAGTATATTTTGCCGGCGGTTGGGCCGCACCGGTGGAGCACGCTGTAAACGGCACCAAGGCCGCAACGGTCCGGGTGGGGCAAGGCCACCTGTGGCATGACGGCCGCGCAAGGCCGCAACAGATTTTTTTTTATTTAAAAAAAAAAAAGCAAGGTACAAATTTTTATTTTTATTTTAATTTTTTGATCTTTTTTTATATCTATATTTAAATTCTTTTTATTTGACATAATTTTCGAATTTTTGTTGTGATCGAGCGCCGCACTGCGGGTGCACGCTCGATGCGTATTGCTCTCTTTATCTCTCTCGTTCTCTCCTGGTGCGGGTGGAAAGGGAAGCTGTTTCTCTTCGTTTTCTTGGTTTTTTTTCCCCCTTTAATAAAATGAATTATTAAATTTTTCGGGTAGGTGTGGTGGGAGCGGAGGCTCCCTCTGTGTCGGTTTAGTGTTTGCGGTCCCTTGGTGCCCGCATCCAATTTCGTAACCGGGGCTTTGCCCTGTTTGAATTCGAATGGATGCGCGCACCAAGGCACCTCTCTCCCATTTATAATTTTGAGTTGTTCGTTCCTCAGGTTCCGGCCGACGAATTTCGGCGGAACATCCGGGTTTATTATTATTATTTGCGTTTTATTTTTATTTAAATTATCTGTATTAATCACGGTGTAAGCCAGGAGCCATGCATGCCTCAAACCCCACGACCCTTCGCACTTCTCCCTGAGAACGTAGCCGGCAAAATATCACCGTGGAGGCCTCTGCATGCGCTTAGTGAATATCTGCAGGTTGGCAGTAGCCAGCCTGTAACAACCTTTTTGATTCGAGGAATATTTACGAAACACAAAATCCCATACCTATTGTTACGGTGACACCTAGAATAGAATAAAATAAGTTAATTTTATTAATTGTTCAATTACATTTATAATTTATACTCAACATTTAGGCGTCATTTCTATACTAACATATTTGCTGCGCATTTAGGATTATTCTAGAAACAAATATTTTGGTATATAAGGGTGCGCGTTAACGTGGAATGCTGAGTATTATTTTAAATACAGTGAAGGTTAAATAGAAAGATTATTAAAGTGATTATTAAAGCGATTATTAAAGTGATAATTAAAAAGTGTGTTATAATTGTAATAATTAATTGTGAATTTTGTGTTGTATAATAAATTGTGTTGTGTAAATAAATTGTGTGAGTTCAAATTTGAAGCAGTGTATTTATTCACAATCCAGTGATTCGAACCTTGATTGACAGGGCAAAATCATAACAATTGGTGACAGCGGTGGGATTGTGAATAATAAGGAAAATGATTCTCTACGGATTAAAGCTTGCGCAATTAAAGGAGCAACTGACACGGCGAGGTTTGGCCAGTGAAGGCACAAAAGCTAGTTTGGTGGAGCGACTACGTGAGGCCATGGAGAAGGAAGGTTTAGATCCAGACGTGTATGATTTCGAGGAGGAAAAAAACGGATGAGATCAGTATGGATAAGAAACAAAAGGACGTACAAACGGTGGTCGAAACAACACAAAACCCATCTGGAAGTTTTGATTTATCGCAGTTGATGGCTGCTATGAATCAAATGATGGGACAACAGTTGGAAGAAATTAAACAATCGAACCAGGACATGAAACAGCAGATGGAGCAACAAGGGGCGGACATTAAACATCAAATGAAACAGCAGATGTTACAAGTGGAGCAACAAGGGGCGGACATTAAAAACCAAATAGAAGTTGGTCAAAAGAAAATGGACGAGAAGTTTCTGGAGTTATCTTCTACACTACACGGTAAAGTGGAAAAACTGCAAACAGAAGTACACGCAGAAATTCAAAATGTTAAAGGGACGGTTCAACAAAAATTTGAATCGGTTAAACAAGATTTTCAAACGGAAGTTAAACGTTTCGAGAAGGAGCTCCAAGATGTTAAAGTGAATGGAACAACAGGTCAAGTGATTCAGACGGTTAACGCAGCTAAGTTAAAACCACCAACATTTGATGGAACAACATCCTTCAGTATTTTTAAGTTCCAATTCGAAACGGCGATTAAGCAAAATCAGTGGACTGAAGAACTATGTGTTGGAGCGTTAATTGTGGCTCTTATAGGCGAAGCGGCGGAAACACTACAAATCATTCCCGAGCAGGAACGGAACGTTTACATGGGAATTATGAAGGCGTTAGATCGAAAATACGGAAGTGATCACAAACGAGAAATCTATCGCATGGAATTGAAGGGTCGATACCAAAAAGGAGGAGAATCGCTACAGGAATTTTCATCGGCAATTGAGCGGCTCGCGCATTTAGCCCATTCAAATATGTCGGCCGATTACATGGAGCGAATTAAAATAGATGCGTTTATTGACGGTATTCGAGATCCTGAGACGCGCAGAGCGGTGATGTTGTCACCTAAGCCAACTTTCACGAAAACCATCGCTTGTGCGTTAACAAATGAAACTGCGCAAACCATCATCAATCCAGCAATGAAAATTCGTCGAGTGGAGATTGATTCCAGAACAGACACCACGCGGGCTACGCCAAGGTTCAGAGATGGAAATGGCAGGATTAAATGCTGGGTATGTGATAGAATGGGTCACATCTCACGAGACTGTTGGGAGATTAAGAAGAAACGAGAAAGGTCGCCATCTCCTATGAAGCGTAGATCAAACGAGGAGCAGATAGAATCCAGAAAGGAGGGTCAGACGGCAGCGGAGTCGTTAAACTAAAAAGAGTCAGTTTGCAGGGGCAGAAGCTGACTCCCACAACCGATTGCCCCATAACCTCCATCCAACTTTCGAGAATAGCAAGGAGCGATGACAGCTTAACAATTGAAGCCGATATTGATGGGAAGAAATGCATGATCACGCTGGATACGGGAGCAACTCATACGATTGTTCGTGAGGATATTATCGATGGAATTATGGAACCAGCTAATGGGATGAAGTTACGAACGGCGACTGGAGAAAATTCAGCAATAAAAGGGAAAAAGGTCGTAAAAATAAGGATTGGGCGAAATCACTTTCAACACGAGGTGCTGGTTGCAGATATTGTAGACGAAGTCATCTTGGGAATGGATTTCATGAGAACGAATGGCTTCGTGGTGGATGTTGGACGGGGTGTATTAACCTACGATAATATCGAGTTGCCACTTCACGTTAGCGCCGCTATAGGAGAAACGAGCAGGCAAATTATAATGGATCATCGGGAGAAGCTGCCACCGAACTCGGAAACAATAGTATGGGCAAGATTGGAAGGAGATTCTGGGTCACCCAGGTTGTGAGTTGTGGAAGCCAATGAAGGGGAGAGCGGAGTCAGAGAAATTATTATCGGGAAAGTCCTGGTGAAACCAGACAGCGATAATAGAGTACCAATTAGGACTCTAAATCTCTCGGATAAGACGAAAACCATCAAGAAAGGGACAATAATCGGAAAATGCGAAGAAATATCTGCGATTGTGAAGTGCGAGCAGAAAAATCCGATTAATACGACTAACTCGCAAGGGCAGAAAAAGGTTGTAGAACAACTCATGGAGAAATGGACCGAAGATCTTACTAAGGAACAGAAAAATTTGGCAAAACAATTGCTCGAGCGGTACAGGCCAATATTCTGCAGTACACCGGACGATAATGGGAGAACCACAATGGTAAAACATCGAATAGATACAGGAGCAGAAACGCCGATTCGACAACCACCCAGAAGATTACCATTGGCAAAGCAAGGAGAAGTGGATCGAATGGTAAAACATATGCAAGCAGCAGGGGTAATCGAAACATCAAGCAGTCCACGGAGTTCACCAGTGGTGTTAGTCGAGAAAAAGGATGGTAGCATGAGATTCTGCGTGGATTATCGAAAATTAAATGCTGTGACGAAAAAGGATAGTTACCCATTGCCAAGGATCGATGACACGTTAGACACATTATCGGGTGCTCGAATATTTTCGACATTAGATCTGCAAAGCGGCTATTGGCAAGTGGAAGTCCAGGAGGAAGATCGCGAGAAAACGGCATTCAGTGTGGGTAACGGATTATGGCAATTTAACGTTATGCCATTCGGATTATGTAACGCCCCTGCGACTTTTGAACGGCTAATGGAGCGCGTGCTAAAGGGATTACATTGGAAGACGTGCCTCGTATATTTGGACGACATCATCGTTATGGGCAAGGATTTCGACGAGCATTTAAGGAATTTGGCAGAGGTTTTGGATCGGATACAAGCCGCCGGATTGAAGCTAAGCCCAAAGAAATGCAAACTATTTAGAACGGAAGTAAAATATTTGGGTCATAAGGTAACAACCAATGGAATCCATACCGATGAAGACAAGATCGCAGCAGTGAAGGAATGGCCACGACCTAAAAACTTACATGAATTACGGAGCTTCCTTGGATTGTGTACCTATTATAGACGATTCGTGCCAGGATTCGCCAATATTGCAAAGAGTTTACACGAGTTAACCAGGAAGAACAAGGCATTCGAATGGAAGGATGATCAAGAAGAGGCATTTGTGGAACTAAGACGACGATTATGCGAAGCACCAATCCTCGCATACCCTATACCCAACGTTAAATTCATTTTGGACACCGATGCAAGTAATGATGGTATAGGAGGAGTATTATCACAGGCAACAAATGGTGAGGAGCGAGTTATTGCATATTACTCCAAGATGTTATCAAAACCGGAACGGAATTATTGTGTAACACGGAAAGAGTTGTTGGCTATAGTGGAATGTGTTAAGCACTTCCATAAGTACCTCTATGGCCGAAAATTTCTTCTACGGACGGATCATGGAGCTTTGCGCTGGTTGTTACAATTCAAAAATCCAGAGGGACAAGTAGCACGTTGGATCGAACGTTTGCAAAGCTACGATTTCCAAATTGAACATCGGAAGGGAAGCGCACATGGAAATGCCGACGCATTATCAAGAAGGCCATGTCCCGTGGAATGCAAGCATTGTGGGCGTGTGGAGGGTAAGGAAAACATCATCGATATTCGGCTTATGCAAGTGCTACCTGATGAGGAATGGACTGATGAAATGATCAAGAAGGAGCAATTACGGGATGCTGACCTGTCATTCATCATGGAACATAAGGAAAAGGAACACCGTCCCACATGGAGTGAGATAGCTGACAAAACTCCCATTGTAAAAGCATATTGGGCTCAATGGGATAGCCTCCACCTAGAAAATGGTTGCTTAAAACGAAAGTGAGAAAGCACGGATGGTAAAGTAAAACAATTGTTAGTAGTGGTGCCAAAAGATCGGATAGCGGAAATCCTCAAGGAGTATCATGGAGGAGCAAGTGGAGGTCACCTAGGGATTAATAAAACATTGGCCAAAATTCGACAACGTTTCTACTGGTCCGGATGTAGACAGTCAGTAGTAGAATGTTGTCGAAGATGTGACCAATGTGCGGCAGTAAAGGGACCAGCACGAAAAAGCCGCGGAACCATGATACAATATAATGTCGGGGCACCATTTGAGAGAATTGCAATGGATGTGGCGGGGCATTTCCGACCACCGAGAGCGGAAATAAATATGTCCTAGTAATAATGGATTATTTTAGCAAATGGCCGGAGGTGTACCCCAAACCCAATCAGGAGACAACAACAATAGCTGATGCCGTGGTTAACAATTGGATTAGCAGATTTGGTGTACCTATGGAAATTCACACGGATCAAGGAAGGAATTTCGAATCGGTGGTATTTCAGGAGATATGTCAGATGCTTGGAATCAATAAAACAAGAACGACGCCTTTACACCCACAATCGGACGGTATGGTAGAAATATTCAATGGCACATTGGAGGAATATCTAGCAAAAGTTGTGGAAAGGAACCAACGCAACTGGGATCGACATATACCAATGTTCCTGATGGCCTACCGATCAGCGGTACATGACACAACAGGAGTGACACCAGCTAAAACCATATTTGGGAACAATCTGCGATTACCAGGAGATTTAAAGTTTGGGGCTGTTCCATCAGCAGCTCTATGCGGACAGGATTACGTCGACCGGATGAAAGAAGAACTTAATGAAATACATCAATTTGTACGGGAGAAAATTCGAATATCAAGTGATCGAATGAAAGCTCGTTATGACATACGAGCAAGTAATCAAGGCTTCGAGGAAGGGGAATTGGTATGGCTGCACAACCCGCAACGGCAGAAGGGATTATCACCGAAGTTGCAACCCACATGGGAAGGACCTTACACTGTCATTAAAAAGTTGAACGACGTGGTTTATCGCATACAGAACGGACGGAAAGGTAAACCAAAGGTGGTGCATTTAGAGCGCTTGGCGCTCTACAGAGGAGGTGATCTGGATCCTGTTCGGGACGAACAGGCTTAGGTGGGGGGTAGTGTTACGGTGACACCTAGAATAGAATAGAATAAGTTAATTTCATTAATTGTTCAATTACATTTATAATTTATAAACAACATTTAGGCGTCATTTCTATACTAACATATTTGCTGCGCATTTAGGATTATTCTAGAAACAAATATTTTGGTATATAAAGGCGCGCGTTGACGTGGAATGCTGAGTATTATTTTAAACGTGATACAGTGAAGGTTAAATAGAAAGATTATTAAAGCGATTATTAAAGTGATAATTAAAAAGTGTGTTATAATTGTAATAATTAATTGTTAATTTTGTGTTGTATAATAAATTGTGTTGTGTAAATAAATTGTGTGAGTACAAATTTGAGCAGTTGTATTTATTCACAATCCAGTGATTCGAACCTTGAGTGGCAAGGCAAAATCGTAACAATAATTAAATATCAACTTCATAATGTATGACTAAAATCAACAATTTTTATGTAATAACCCTGAATAGAAAGAAGATATCAACAGTTTCAAATAGCCATTGTTTAACTTTAGGTAAAAAGGACTTCAAATGAATGCCCTTCCTAATGTAAATTGGTAACGCATTAAATAAGGTTGATGCAGCGACAAGAATAGAGCGGCGGAAGTGGTCATTGTTAAATCTGGGGATGTTACACAGAAACAGATGGTTACCGCGAAAATTGTAACGAAAATCGTTTCTCATTATATGTTGACCACTTCGATTAAAAAAAACTCTCAATACCTTATAAACATACAAATGTTTTAACGGCAAGATATACATTGTAAGGAATAAATTCCAAGACGGTTCAGTTCTTGGTTTCTTTAGAAATATTCTCAAAATCATTTTCTGTTGAACATATAAAGGATATAGAGTAGCAGAATAACAACCACCCCAGCACGACAATCCATATTCCAATTTAGCCATAACTAGTGCGTGGTAAGCTATCTTTAAAACCGGAGTAGGACAATAGTTACGAAGAAGGTAGAAAATTCTAGCAGTTGATGACAGATACTGGTTGACTTAATTAATATGCGTTTTCCAATTAAGACAAGTGTCCAAGTGAACACCAAGATATTTAAACGAGTCAACTGGTTCGACTTCAAAGCATTCAGAGTGGCAACTAATAGACATACAATCAGACCTGCTGTAATTAGTCACTTGCGGCAAAATAGACATATTAAGGCTACCATACAACTTAAACAACATGAATTTAGTTTTCCGGCTTAAAATCAGGAGATGCTTGTTGAACCATGAGAGTAAAACTTTTAGATCAGAATTGATCATCGAAATAACGTTACTGGGAGAATTCCTATAATAAGCCAGAGCTATGTCATCAGCGAAACCGGTAGAATAACCGTGAAGATTCAATTTAAACACAGAGTTAGTATAAATGAGAAACAGCAGAGGGCGTAATACTGAACCCTGGAGAACACCAACGTCAATAAATTTCGGATCGCTTAACTTATCATTTATCTTAACTCTCACCGATCTGCCATCTAAATACGGTGCTAACCACTTATTTGCCACTCCCTTAAACCCTATATCGTACATAATAGAGAGCAGAAGCTTGTGATCAACCATATCGATGTCAACTATTAACTTTATTTAAACCAATATTGATTGTATTTAGGAATTCCAACAAGGCCGATTCAGTACATACATTGATGAAAACCATGTTGGTGAATACTCAGCACACCCGTTTGATCTAAGAAACTGGAAAGCCTATTTTTAACTACCTTTTCAAGAACTTTTAGGATTACTGGCTGCAAGGCAATAGGTCTATAATTACCTTTATCAAGGCGATTACCATTCTTGAAAAGGGGAATTATTGTTGCTGTTTTCAGTCGATCGGGTACAACTCCCAACTCAAAGCAAAGGTTGAAAATGTGTGCAAGAACGGGACTAGTATGCCCAGCAACGGCTTTTAATATATAATTACTCAGGCCAACGTTATCAATTGAGTATTTAGGTTGTAAAGCACAAATAATTGAAAAAACTTCATAACTAGACACTGGGGTCATAAAAAACGTTTTCGAACCGAAATCAAAAGACAAATCGAAACTGGATGATGTGTTGCTAGAATCAAATTTAGCACCTAAGTCTTTGGCAACACTAGAAAAATAACAATTAAACTCATTAGCAATTTCTAGATCACTCGTAAGAAGTTCTCCGTTCTGTACTAAAATAGATTTGACTAGTGACGTTTTAGGTTTACGAGACAGAATCTCGTTCACTAAAATCCAGTTTTTTTTTTGTATCACCACGGTTTGCTGAAAAACGCTTAGAATAATAGCTTCCCTTTTCTTTTTTGATATCCACATTATCAGGACGCTTATTTTACTTGGACCGCAGTTTATTCCTTTTATTAATACGTCGCGCAAGATCAAAGGAGATCCAAGGCTGCAGGCGTTTGATTTTTGACGAGCAGTATGTATAGCAGCGTTCTAAAATAGTTAAAACTTTATCCAAAAATACATCAAGAGCTAGCGATGGATTGTCGATGTTAAAAATGAACCCCCAGTCCATATGGTCCAATCTTTCATGTAACAACAACAGATTGACCTTTTTTCTTCTTATCGTGGAATTTTGGTTCAAATTAGAGCCTGATAACAGTATCTGGGAAGCCTTAAACCATATCTCAATCAAGTGGAGGTTAGAAATTTTTAAGTCCACAGCCGACGCTGTTATACCTGAAAGATCATTAGACCTAAGTCTAGCAAAAAAGTGGTCAATGCACGTTGAGGAAAAAGCAGTAACCCACGTGGGAGTATCAATCAATGATTCAAGCCCAAAACAAGACATAAGGTTTATATAATCAATGCTGCTGCTTGGAAATCCAAGAATATGTCTCCAAAAACAAACAGATTTTTTGACCTAATACTGCCCAAAACCTCGGCTACTTCCCGAACAAAAACATATACAGCTATAGATTGAAGTCGATAAATGCATAAAAAACATATAAATCAGAAGAAAACCTCCACTCAACCTTTATGACATCGGCTGATGGTAAGTTATAGGCACTTACTGAGCAATCTAAATTTGAATTAAAATAAATGTATGCTTTGGACGTCATAAACGACTACGTCACCTATGACGTCATTTTGAGATTTGGGATGACCCGCAGAACCGGCCACTTTCCTATACTTATATACAGGGTTATCCAATTCGAGGTTGATAAAGTAGAAATCTGTATACCGACATCTGTCAAAGATAAACGTCAAGTACGCTGTCATTTATTTAGTTGACATTCTGCCATTTAAGAATATGGAGCATTTAACAATCGACCAACGCGTTAAAATTATTAAATCTGCTGATGCTGATTTTTCGAACAAAATTTTCTTCAGTGATGAAGCTCATTTTTCGCTTGGTGGATACGTTAATAAGCAAAACTGTAGAATTTGGGGCTCAGAAAATCCACAATTGATTGTAGAGAAGCCATTACACTCGGAAAAAGTCACTGTTTGGTGCGCATTGTGGTCTGGTGGTGTGATTGGGCCGTATTTTTTTGAGAACAACCATGGACGAACCGTTACCGTCAATTCTGAGCGCTATGGCCGCATGTTAACCGATTATTTTTTTACGAAAATCGAAGATTATGATCTTGACGATATGTGGTTCCAGCAGGATGGAGCAACCAGTCACGTAACACGAGCAAATCGAGATCTTTTGCAAGAGAAATTTCCTGGACGTTTGATTTCGCGATTGGCTGATGTCAATTCGCCTCCAAGATCCTGTGATTTAACGCCTTTGGATTTCTTTTTGTGGGGCTACGCGAAAGATCGTGTTTACGCAAACAATCCTCAAACTCTTGACGAATTGAAAATTAATATTCGTAAGGTAATGGCCGAGATACCGCCCGAAATGTGCCGAAAAGTCATTGAAAATTACCTCAAAAGAATCAAGGCCTGTAAGAAGTCCCGTGGAGGACATTTGAATGATATCTTGTTTAACTAAAAATGGCAAGGATCAATCTGTAAAATGAAATAAAAATTACAATACATTCCGAATATTTTGTGTGTTTTTTTTAAGTTTACTTTATCAAGCTTGAATTGGATAACCCTTTATATTACCTATAATCCTTTTTAACCGGAATTTCAACAAAACAAAATTTCAGCTTTTCGCCAAAATTCGTGATGGTTAGGCCTTACTGATTTTGAACGGATAAAATTTTTTATGACAGATTCCGAATGTTTCGTTTATTTTGGGTTATTAAAGTAATTATGAGTAGATCAACGTTTAATTTGCTGCAATATGTCGCCTCGTTCGCCTGCAATCCAGGTTAGAAACACAATGTAGCCGAATTTCAAAATACGGGACTTCGAATTACCACGCTTTCCGTGGAAAAAAGTTTTCAATTTTTTGCAAAATTCTTGGTTAGCCTTACTGATTTTGAACGAATAAAAGTTTGTTGTGACAGTAAGTTTTGCATGCCCCTTTTTCGATCATCTCGAGTACGACATTCCTTAGCTCCGAAATGTATGCTTTTGACGTCATAAACGACTACTTCACCTATGACGTCATTTTGGGATTTGGGATGACACAGAACTGGCCACTTTCCTCTACTGTTCAATTTGGGCCAAAATAAATCGGTTAGCATCCTTCTGTAGCACCAGCCGTTGATGGTGATGGCCTCACCAACGTCATTTTCAAAAAAGTACGAACCAATGACGCCGCTGGCTCAAAGTAGCAAAATGTGATTTCGAATTAATGTATTCCCATTGCAAATTCGACGCTGATTCCGAATCTGTAATCAGTTTTACGCTACGTTCATTATTAAGCATATAAAAATATAAAACTTAGACCACGACACATAGTATTCTCAAGAGGTCACCCATCAAACTAACTATGCCCTATGTTGCTTGAATTCGGTGATCGAACGAGTACCGGTATGTTAAACATGGTATGGTCGTTGTCGTATACATTCAACTCAATTTTCAAATAAATTTAATTTTATATTACAATATAAAATTTTATTATTGTTTTAATTAATTTATTTAACTTTAATAATATTTTATATTATATTATAGCTGCATTCAAAATTTTATGTTGAAATTATGACCATTGAGCTTCTATTCAGACTATAATAGTTAAGATTTTAATTTATATATGTATTGTATATTACTTCCCATACATATTATATAAGGATGATGCCCCTTGTTTTACCTAACTTTTTGTGGATGCTTTGACACCTGGTGAACATCGTGTGTGTTGGCGACGTCTTATATACGACAATTTTGCTTGCTAACATAGCCATTCATCCAAAAAGGCGGCTCGTCGCTAAAGATAATTTTTCGCCAAAAATTGGGGTAGTCTTTCAAACGCTCCGAAGCGGACGAACGGCGTTGTCTACTATGTTAATTAACTTTGAGCTCCTGGCTCAGTTGGATTTTGTACGAGTGTAGGCCTAAGTCCCGACGCAAAATTCGCCAAGTTAAAATCTGTGAAAGGCCGAGTTCTTGTGCACGGCGAGAAATTGACTTCCTCAGGTTCTCCTGTACACTTTCACAGACCTCGACAATGTTCTCGGTCGATCTGACGTTCCTTTCACGCACGAGTGTTGGCTGATTGTTTACCGAACCGGTTGTCTCAAATTTGACCACCAAACGTCCGAGAGTCGACTTTGAAGGACCACCGAGCCTGCCGAATGAACACTCATTTTGGTAATAAAGTTTTATCATTTGGACATGCTGCTCAATCTTGTAACTCATGGTGATTTGGTGACTGAAAACAAAACACACAAAATTTGTACTTAGATTAGACAGATCAAATTTTCAACAAAACTAATTTGAGTTAGTCGAAATGCATTCATGAATGACATCAGTCAGGGATTGGGTTATCGCAATTTAATCGACATACGAAATATGACTGAAACGGCTAATCACATGACTATATTCCTTCGACGAGCCACGACTAAATTCCTTCGACAAAAGAAGCGCGAACATATGAGATTATGCATCGAAAACATCAGCTTCCAAGCGGAACTAGGAAACTCAAGGGACTGTTTTGCTAACGCCAGGAATCTCACTAAAGATTTCCACCCAAGAAGTACAGCCATCAAAGACGGGAATGGAGAGCTGAGGACAAACGTGGCTGATGTTCTCTCAGTATGGCAAACTTACTTTCAAAATCTGCTAAATCGGAATGACGAAGTTACCCGCATTAGAGCCATAGCTCCGCCAGGTGAAGAGGTCTTTGTCGAATATCCCACAGTAGAGGAAGTAGACGCAGCTATTAGTCGATTGAAAAACGGCAAGGCACCCGGTCTCGATGGAATCCCCGCAGAACTAATTAAACTCGGAGGCGCTACTCTTGCAACAAGTTTATACGATCTCGTCGTTTGTATTTGGGACCAAGAAGAGTTGCCGGAGAATTGGAAGACCGCACTCATATGTCCGTTGCATAAAAAAAGCGACCGTCTTAAATGTGAAAACTTTCGTGGCATAGCTCTATTGAACACTGCTTACAAAGTGTTGGCTAATGTTGTACTTGCCAGACTCATCCCTTTCGCCGAAAACATCATTGGCGACTATTAGTGTGGTTTTCGTCCCAACCGATCAACCACTGACCAGTGTTTCACCATGAGGATGATCTTGGAAAAATGTTGGGAGTACAACATAACCATACATCAGCTATATATAGACTTCAGACAGGCGTATGACAGTATAAACCGCGGCAACCTATGGGCCGCGCTCATATGCCTGGGAATCCCAGAGAAACTCGTTTCTCTGTGTAAATTAACAACATCCGGGTCTGTATGTAGAATCGTAATTGAAGGATCTGTGTCAGACCCCTTTGAAATAACATCTGGTGTTCGACAGGGCGATGCACTCGCGCCTTTGCTGTTCAATCTGGCGCTTGAGTACGTAGTGAGGAAAAGCAACATCGAAATCTCGCGCTGTATATTTAATAAGTCAGGCCAAATTCTTGGATATGCAGATGATATCGTGCTTCTTGGCCGAAGACCTAGCTATATCAAGGACAGTTTCATACCGCTCGATCGCTGCGCAAGAAGACTTGGTTTGGAGGTGAACAGCAGTAAAACCAAATATTTAGTAACACCTAGGAACATCTCTACGGCAAATCTCGGAATTGGCGACCACAACTTTGATAGCGTCGAAAACTTTAAATACCTCGGGTCAGTTATAACATCGTCGAATGATATGCAGGCAGAAATAAAAGCCCGAATCGCTGCCGGACAACGAGTTTTCTACGCCAAATCAAAATTATTGCGATCGAAACATCTATCGCAGTCGTGCAAGCTCGCACTTTATAAAGCACTTATAAGACCTGTGCTGGTTTTCGGAAGCGAGAGCTGGACCATGACCACTAACGATTGTAGATTATTATCTACCTTCGAAAGGAAGGTTGTCCGTTCAATCTTTGGTCCAATTAAAGTTGCGAACAACGAATATCGGATTCGTATGAATCACGAAATAAAGCAACTCCTCGGAGGCAGCGATATTATCGGATTCATCAAATCCAATCGAGTGAGATGGCTCGGCCACGTTACAAGGTCTCCCCAACAACGGATGATAAATAAAGTGTTCCACCAACAACCAGCCGGAGTACGTCGTAGAGGAAGACCCCGACTACGCTGGCGCGACGACATCGAACAAGATCTACGAACATTAGGATGTCGAAACTGGAGGACGAGAGCGGTGGATCGAGATGGATGGAGGGCCTTAGTGCAGGCGGCGAAATCCCTTCATGGGATGTGAAGGCCAGAGAGAGAGAGAGAGGCTAATCACATGACAATTTTGAGTTGTGATCATAATGATGAAACATATACCTTCAATACAAAAACAAAATAAATCCACACGAAAAATCCACAAGAAAAATGTTTTCCGAACTTAACTCAAAAACTATATCTGATATTCACTTACGTATGTGGACCATACCATGGATTATACCAGGTATACTGCACGATAAAATAATCGAGTTCGTTGAAATGATCAATATTCAATACAGTGAACAACCAAAATATTACGCTCGGTGTGAGGCAGGACATACATGGATAGTCCAACGCCGGAACTATTTTAAATGGAAAGGAGATAAAACCCAGAAAATCTTATTTTCGTGATGAGCTGTGCACAAAAGGTTAGCGACTTATTGACATTAATACGCATAAAGATAAAATCAGTCGCGATGTCAAATTTATCTAAACTAAAATAAAGCTCATTTACTGCAAGAGTGACACAATCCGAAATCAAAAGTATTCCATGAGTGGTCAAAGATGTTAAATGTTTACCACCCGAAAACAACCAACTATCATTCATAGTCAAACGGGTTAATAGAAAGATGGCACAGAACTCTTAAGTCAGTTATAATGTGTCATCAAAATTCCAGTTGGTCTAAATATTTGCAGTAATATTACTAGGTTTGTTGTAGCGGAGAATCTACGGTTGCCAGGTCAATATTTTGAGGAAACCCCAAAATACATTAAATCAATCAGAGTTTAACAAATCACAGCAAAGCAGATATATTTCTTCGTAAGGATATCTAACAAAAATTTCGATAGATCGTTTAAAACCTGCATTCTTTACACTAGAAAAAGCAATACTTCAACGAATCATGCATCAACCAGATCTCAACATAAGGCACCAGTGCAGTCGCAAGATGATCTTACGTTCCTGCTTGTATTCATATGATTCCATATACAATTTTAAATTATGTAAGCGGTGGTATAGAAAACGTTCTTAATTATATAAACTAAAAATTAGTGATTTCAAAATTTCATTTAAGTGCAGAAACGGAACTAAATCTAAAACTAAACCCAATGTACATCACTATACAATTTCAAATTGAACGATGGCCATCTTAAAGATACCACCTCGGTCGTAGTCGGATACATACCCAAAGGAACGTGGGGCTTAAAGTGAAACTCTTCCAGTATATTAAACGATAGAACCCAGGGGCTGGCAGCGAGAACATTTACTCATCAAGATTCATTAGACAAGCAAAAATGTATGGGTTGGAACTTCGATGGATTGAATGAACACACTGTATTGTTCTAATCGTTGCGAAGTATGTTTACTTCACAAAATCTGATGTCTGCAGATATATTTCTATTCTGCATTTATTTCCTATAGCTTTGCGATTCGGTTATAAAGGAAAACTTGTATTAGACCCATTCTACTACCAAAATTTATATAATCGACTCGACTTAACTGCGTTAACCATCCTAAAAGCCAAATTTCAAACAATCTGTTACTAAATAGACCCAGTTCCGTTCAAGGCGACAATTTTTTAGAACTTCGAACAAAATTCTTTTAAGAACCCTAAAATAATCCTATAGGCTATAATAAACCAAATTTCATCAAAACCAGTGAAAATATATGCTTGTTTCAATCAGACTGTAATCCACAACTGTGGAAAATTCTCGTTTGAATTCCACTTCCAACCTACAAACTGATTACCATCATGATCGATTAAGGCTCTATCGCGAAAAAGCACATTCCATCAAAACATGTTAAAACTATTGATCTATATAGGTTTAATGTAAGCCACTTACCGTACTGCTACCATTCCATTCCCAAATAATAGTCCAAGAATAAAAATAAAACATAAATTTATTAATACGTCGTAGGTGACATTATTCACACGCGGCAACGGTAAATGGTTATTTAACGCCATCATATATAAAACAACATAATTAGCGATCCGTCACCCCACCACATTCCGATCAAACTCGCTACTGCTGCTGCTGCTGCTGCTAAATGAATTAATTATCCCAAATATTAAATAAAACGATCGTAAACTAACGTGTCGTTCTTATCTCTGATCGAATTGTGCTCAAGATCATTATCATACCGCCCAAGTAACTGAATCCACAACGTCTATATAAAGTGTTACGATCGTAAAAAGAGATGTGCAAGCAGGATGCACGAGCGCGCGCCCGGTTTACCGCCTATACGATCGTGATGTATGCACGCGATGACGTTCATTTATGCGCTCGTACATATATAAAATATTTTGAATACATTTATATTTATATAAGATGGCATAATTTATAGCCGTACAATAAAAATGGACAGGTGATCGTAAACTAAGAAGATAAATTTTTAGATTGTTTTGAACTCGATTTTTACTGCCACAATTACAACAAGGTGTACAAGTATTTCTATAGAGATTGTGTAAGAAAACCGAATTCTCTCGCTCTCCAGATGGGATTCCGAATCTGCGCGTCGTGTTTATTATGTATACATGTGGAATTGAATGCATGCGACGGTGGTGGAGCGGCGCTTGAGGAAATATAATTATTCTCGATAACCGTTACTTATTTAAAAAAAATTAAAATCACAAATATTTGTTAAAATAAAATAAAATAAAAACTCTTTCAAAGTGTTAATAATTCTGTGTTCTAGATATTTCTTTGTTTATTGCCTTCCACTTATGGTGTACGTACTCGTATAAATGATACATGTTCGTTGCCTTTACGAGTTGTAATCGCTTGCAGAGAAAATATAATAAAGTTATATATTATAATTATGATGATCTTTGCAGCATCTTAAGATGTTGTTGTGCTGTATGTACCTCCTCTCTCTCTTTGTAGCTCTTTATATAGATTTCTTTTTATTTCTGTGTTTATTTTCTTTTACTATGTGTATATGCCAATAAACCTTTAATTGAATGTAACGGTTAATAGACCTTCATAGATATGTAGAAAAAAATTCCGCTGCACATAATTAAATGATCATTTCGAAATGGAACGATCGATATTGGCATGGTTTGCATATTTGAAAGTGGTACAGATCGATAAACATAATCACATATGTTGTCATTTCAATTATAAAATTTTTTTAATTTCATGCCTGATTAAGACGGGTAGTTAGTATGGGATAGGTACTGCTTCCCCGAAAAAGGACGAGCTCTACTAAATCAGTTGTACTAAACGAATGTATTGACAAAAGCTTTTAGAATTTGATTTGGCTGGAGGGACGTGATAAGTGTAGCCTTTGAGAGCCAGCGGTTTCTCGATGGATCAATCACTAAAAAAATGACTAATAGTAAATTCAGATAGCATTTACATTTAGCAAATTCAGACAGCAAATGGGTCAGACTTAGATGTAAAGCAGCTCGATCTGATGATCTGCCGGGCTAGCCCAATTTAACAAAGTCCAGAATCAGAGTCAAGAATATCGAATAACCTTCAGTAATAGATAGCCGTATCGAAGTATGTACACAGAAATCTTAGAACAATAACTCAGAACGTAAAGCATCTGAGTTCAGAACCAGTAGAACCATAATAAAGGGTACATACGACGAACATGATAAAATTCCTAAGTCGACAGATGGGGTGAGTGCGGTGTGGCCAATTCGCTATGATTAACAAGATCAAAATCGCGAGCAAGCTAACTACTAACTCTATTTTTTATAAGATTAAGGATTGAAGGATTTTGGGAGAGCACTCATTTTCTGATCCCCGATAACTAACTTTTATGATCTCAACATTCGCCCTGCTTTTTGGAAGGCCCTTAGGAATCAAAAATAGCCTAAATGGGACTTATAAATCGAAATACTTACTATTCGAAGGCAGTGAAGAAGTTGCTTGGTAGAAACTATAATTGACCTATCGCCTTTACAAATACATAAACATTAAGGGGCTTGATGGATATTGTACCTGACGTCTCTGGTCTATTGGTGTCACCACCTATTGATTGGTACTCGGTGGTTTTTATTGCTTTTAATCCTAACCTCCTTTCGAGCAGCAAGCACGAATAAATCACAAACAAATTATACAATTAAGTCGCGTTTCGTTCTTTATTATTATTATCATTTCGCAGTACGCTCCAACAGTTTTGGTCCATCGCTTAGATTGAGGCCGTGTGCGGTGAAGAGGAACTTAAGTGAGAGTACGGTAAAAGCTCTCAAACGGAAGATTATTACTCCGTGGCAATCTCAAATTTTAAAACCATAAAGAGCAAATATCAGAAATGGTCGAGAACCCGCAAGATGCCGTCAAACTAGTGCACGCACAGTAGCCGTTCGAATTCAAGAATTTATTCGTCGACCTCGTTCTCAACCTCAAACAGCTAACGAACTCAATCCAGTTTGTGTCGGGTTTGCAATAAAACACATCACACGCTATTAAACAATTTGGATCCGAATATTGAACTCAAGTCACTGCGCCCACTCCACATCACCACTCACGGATGTAATGCTCACCACAGAAATCGCTATCGTATCGCACTCGAATCAAAACTTCATCATTCGAGCTCTGTTTGATTTGAGATCCCATTTCAGTCTCATATCGAAGAGTACAGGAAATCGCATGGGATTAGCGAAATCTATGCGAACGAAGCCTCCACATCGCGTTTGTTGAATTTGTATCGCGAATCGATTCAACATTTTCCATCATGGTTACAAAACCCTCGTCATCGAGAAGATCACAGGCACGCTACTATTCCAACCAATTGACACGCATCAATTATCACACTAGGACCAGTTGGAACTTGCCGATCCTCATTACTATCTTCTTTACAACATACTAGTAGACATCTTACTCGGAGCTGATGTCATTGGGATAATTTGAAATACGAAACTTGGTTACATCCTCCCCGGCAAGCTGAAGCGCAAGAAAACCAATCAACTGTCTAGTTTAACGACAATTATCGAAGATTATGATATCATCGACAATACACTCAGGTCATTGTGGAAGTTGAGGATGTTTGTTTATCTCGAGAATAAACACACGATTGGTCAGAATGCGAACGACACTACCAATCGACACACTATCTCACGAAGGCGGAGGATATTTTATTCAATGACAATTTATCATCTCTCGAAAGACACGTGATGTTTCGAAGATCGATGTGATTTCGAAGAACGATCAACTTCGTTCAGGGTAGAACAGCAGGACTATCTAGAATCGGTTCATATAGAGGAAGCGCTGAAACACCGCGTCAACTCGCCGAACCAAACGCTATCTCCCTTATCACAGTGGGTGCGAAGCACACTGCAACGCATCGCACTCAACCAGAAACACCGCATTGGTTGGTCTCAGGCTTCAATAAAAGATCTTCGAAATACAGATATCTAGGAGATATATCGAAAGACCTTGCACGAACACAGAAATTACCAGCAAATCGTATAACGACTTTCTCTAGGTCACTTACGGTATCGCTAATGCTCCGTATCTCACAAAACGTACTATCCAACAGCTAGCACTAGACAAATAGGAGAAATTACCAATTGCTTCAGGGCAGCGTGTATGTCGGTCGATCAACGTTATACATTACGTATTGTTTTCTGACGGCGGTAAAGGTCCTATAATCTCAATGTGAAGTTCACAAACCCGTTTGCTCGTCGCCTCGTACGTACCAGTTTTGCTCTTATAACATGCTTTTCGCCAAATAAATGCTTTCTAATTTGTTTTGTGGTTGTTTTAATGCCGGGATGTCCCCATCATGCGAAATATATTCGTCCGTTCCAAATGTCGACTTATTCGATACGTGAAAGTGTATTAGCTATACAATATTAAAGGTTTCCGAAATGCGTCGAATATCTGATGTAAATTGTGTGATAAAATCTAAATCTCGGCATTATCTCGGCGAAGCCTTGTCCAAGCTTCGGCGGGAAAATGTTAGTGGCCTATGATCTGAGAATAAAATAAACTCTCCTCCTTCCATGAAATACACCACTAATAATTCGCTATCGTACGTACTATAACGGGTTTCATCGTCGTGCAATTTCCGCGAATGGAAAAACAGAGGTTGCTAACATTACGATCATGTGCTGCTTTAGGTAGAACAATCCGATAATAATTTATCATTCCCAAAAATCGAAGAAGTCCATCAATGGTTGCTGGCCGTGGGAAATTTTGAATGATTTCAATTCTCTGGGATATTTGAAAACCTAGACATGATATCTCATCTTTTGCAAAATCACATTTGTTAAGATCAGTTACTAGACCTGCGTTATTTAATGGGTTTAATGGGTTCTTTGATAATTTTTGATGCGATTAAAATGTCATCGATGTAAGGTAACATCAGTGAAATCAGTAACAAATGGCATTGGATAACGCGCGGGTTTTGTTATTGCATTTAATGCTCGATAGTCGCCACATAATCAGCTACAATATTTCTTTAACGTCATGTGAAGTAGACTACAAAGTTTCGATCTTTAACTTGGCGATGGCCATTTTATCTGTACTTAAGCGTCGAATTTTTGAGGGATATGGTTGGCCGGTTGTCTCGATACAATAAGTAATTTTGTGTTTTACAGTGTTTAAATTTGATGATTCATGCGGAACCGCTTTGAGCTTATGTAATAGCTCTGTAACGCTGGGCGTATAAATCGGCTTTAATTGTTGTTATATGACTGAATTCGTATTGGTTTTCTCGTTGTAATCAGATTGGTATTTGGATCAATGCGTTTTGCCCATTCGAAAATAATAAATAAGAGTTCTTGCTGTGTCAAAAAATAATCAATCAGTCACATCAGGACATCGCTATCTTTGAAGAAGTTAGATCAACGAAAAGAACAAACGTACACAGCGATAGAGATTAGAAAAACCTAATCAAAACCTCCAACATCATTAGGTTGAGAAATATTGACCCAAAACGTTGTATCCAAGAGCACGCTCCAATCTACCAAGAAATAAAATCAGATAAAAATTGAAGAAGCCTACCGGAAACGCAATTGAGGCAAAATACCTATTTGAAAAATTAGAAACTTTCCACTAATAAAGAATATGAGTTCCAAACTAAAGATCCTGGGGGCCTATTATGATTTTTTCGATGTTTTTTTTCGATAGTATCGAAAATGAGCGATTATGAAGTTTTTCGATTGTGTTTTTTACGACTGCATTCAACGTGACGAAGATTGTGTTTTATTTTATAGAATCAAATAAAAAGTGGATAAACATAAGTTTAGGAAAGGTGAGTTACAATTAAAATTTAATTTAAACAATATTTAATATTATAATTAATTATTTGATTATTTTACAACAACAGTTGATCAATTCGAAATTTTCTCTTGAATGAAATGGAGTGAGTTATCAGTGTGCTTAAATTCTGATTCTGCAGATTCTCCAGAGAAACCCGTGGATGGTTGGAAAAACACTATCGAAAAAATCATAATAGGCCCCCTGAAGAACACTTCTTGGTAGTAACTACGACACAAAAAAAAACAACAGATTCAAAAATGGAACGCAATGTTAAAGTACTGTACAGAAGGAAAGGAACACAGCATTCGTCTAGTCTAACATAATATTAAAACGGTTATTTTAATGACGTTTAGACAAATAATAATTTTTGTAACCCTTATTTAGGGGTTGCGTTTCTTTAAGATGATGACGCATGATAATTACTTGTATTTCAAGAAACGGTATTTTTGAAGTGGGGTTATTGTTATAATACTAAAGGTAGGTCTGGTTACCTTTAAGTCCTTAATTTTGATTTGGTTACAAATCCATCTATATGATTCTTTGACATATAGCGAATTGAAGATTTTCCAGATTATTAAAACACAATTTTTTTTTAAGTTTCTATTTGGCTATCTTTTAACGTGATATTCTCTAGAAGTACTTTCAAAAGTCTTCGAAGTTTTACTGTCAGTCGATAGTTACGTATCTAAATTGCTGCAAATAAAAAATATACATTTAAGGCACCCCTCTAGGTTTCTTCATCTAATAGAAATTAAAAATAATATAAATATGTTAACACTGATGATTTCATTCTAGCAATACGTTTGCAGGCCGGGACAAGTGCAATTTGTCCACAAATTTGAAAAACCGCAAATAGGCACAAATCACGACCTACAACAATATGCCATACAGCAACTCTAAAATTAAACTAAAAATATAAATAAAACATACTTAAGATTAACATATATTTGATGACTCGAAAATTCTAAAATCTTATCGCACACAGCATCGTTCATTCCCACATTATTAAAACGAAACAAAAAAAACTGTTGAAACCGCTAAATCTAAATTAAAACATTAAAATTATCGAATATGTATACGTCGAGAATTATCATAACCCTTTCAAGCCCGGAAGATAGATATTGGTATTAAAATATTGACCTAATTTTCCAAACTGATCTTTTACCCTTGATATATACTCAACGCGACCGACGTGACTCAATAGTAAAAATATATGATTTCAAACTACAGCAATATTCGACGCGATTAAAGTCTTCAGTAGGCTATGGAGAATAACGTTTTTGACATTTAGAAACGTCGCAGTCACGTCGAGTATATCTCAGGTCCCGTATCATGATTAGCGAAATCATCGCCAATTTCGCTAATCAGTATGTTGCTACTCAGTATGTTGCCAATTATCCTGGAAGCGCCCATTGTATTACAAAACCTACTTACTTGTTCGATGAGACGTGTTTGGGTCGTTTGCCCGCTTTTCAAAAACCTGAGATCAACATCACACTATTCACTGGTCATATTGGTACAATCAAATTTGTTAGTTTAGGTTTCAATCCTTGTACAATTTCACTGAATATAGTACAAGGTGTTGCATGCCATAAGAATAATTCGGAAGTAAAGTAGAATTCTTTAAATTATTTTTGTTATGGTTTCGTTGAAGCGCATTTCATCGGCGATTTTTGATTCAACAAAAACAAGAGAGCACAGCTTTCAATTTTAAATATAAAAATTTTGTTAAAAGGCAAACACTTTTGTTAAATTCACAATTTGTATGCATTTCTTCCATCCTCACTTCCTACCGCTTTACTATTTCAACACGGCTATTTTGAAACACGAGCGAGGCGAGGCGTAACAAATGAAATCGAACAAATTTAAATTACAAGACAATTGCACATTAGAATGTGTGTCGTCGTTGCTGAATGCTGACTATGGTTGAACCGTTAAATATGCTGTTTTAAAATATGTAAAGAAACATAATTATACCAAAAAATGAAATGTGATTGTGAGAAAAAGAAAAATTTCCCCTATTCATATATTATAGCAGTAAACTACATTATCGACCAAAAACACATTTAAATCAACATGTGGTTTAATTTGCGCTTACCACATTACGTATTCAAACAAACATGGCAAGGACACAAACCGGTAGCATTATATAATTAAATGTGTATACCTCCTAAAACCAGTAAATACGAGAAATTTTACTACCCAAAATTAAGCAACAAGAAAAAAAAAACAGTTACTCAAATATTATATAAAAAAAATACCTAATAATAATTAAATGTCTGTGATATACAAAAGAAAAAATTAAGTGCATTGACCACTTTTGTCGTGTACAGTAAACTTGATCTTCACAACAATGAATATTGATATTTTTTTCTGTTGCGCAAAGGTAACCCAAAAGATAAAAATCATGCGATGACCGTGTATCGATTATATATCAACGAGGCGAATTCTCGTACTCATTTTAATAAATCAAACCATTTCATTACATTCTAAATTCATAAATCGGTTTATTATATAATTCAAATAACTTCAGACATACTAACTAAATACTAATTACTAACTAGTGGGGGGACATTACTCTTCTGCATCCGCTGGTGGAGGATTTGGATTCTCGCGCATGCTCGAAACAATTTGGATTGTAAATTTCTCAATTAGATTTAGGGCACGATCATCCGCCAGCTCGGACAGTGATGCAGCAACAAATTGTCCAAATGCTTGATATTTGCATGGTGATCGGTGAAGTTTTAATATTAGTTCATCGTTTCGCCTCTTTTTTGAAGATGCAGCAGCAGCAGCAGCTGCTGCTGCAACCGCATTAAGTGCGACTGTTGATTCGGTATGATTTATAATGCGTACTGGTGAGTTCGATGTAGGAGAGGATGTCCCATTTTGTGCGTTTTCCGAATGATTGGTATTGTTTGATTGAGTTGGATGTTCATATTCGTCGGGGTCTGGAACAGCCGATTGAGCATCATCAGCATTTTCGGTATTTTCTTCTTCAGGCGATGCAGTTTGGGCAAGCAAACTAACCGGGTTTATAAACTCACCAACGCTATTCTCCTGGTCCTCTTCACCGTCATTCGAAATTACTTCACATTTAACTAGTACCTCATCTGTCTCATCGTCATCTTCCTCCTCGTTTTTATTAATTTCTTCTTCCCCATCACTACGATTAGCCTGAATATAATCTTGTTTGCCCATATGCTGAAGTTTTGGCGTTGGTTTTGGTGAATCCCCATTATTACAATATTCAGGTGGATAAACAAATTTTTTTGGTGGGCGTCCACGTCTTCGAGCCACCGGATTTATTTGGGCCGTTGGCGCTTTTACAAGCGGAGGTGGACATGGTGTAACAGGCACAACTACCTGTGGATAATTATTATGTACTCGTAATGAGCCGCTATAACTTCCACCTTCACTACCCATTGTACGATATTGTCGTCGAGGGCGAATATGTCCATCCAAAAAATTTAGATGATAGTACAGCGCCCATTGTGCTTTGCTATTGGGATACTTGGCGCACAAACTTTCATATTTACGTTTCTCAACATTGTAGCGGTTGCGTAATTGCAGCATACGATCTTTCAAAATATCAACTGGAAATAGAATTAATAAAAACATAAATAAATAATTATTATTATTATAAAGTTCTGAAAAAACACATTTCAAATTTTGAATTCAATTTGCTTAATTATCATCAAATAAAGGGGCACGTTAAATTAATAAAATAATAAAAATGTGTACACACTAAACCGAATACACAAACCACATATTATTTTTATACGTATTTTATAAGTGCGGGAAGCAACTCGACAACAAAATATTTAAAATAACCGCAAATAATCACGTTTTCATCGTAAAATTTACATCAAGAAAAACAAAAATTGAATGCAAAATTTGTATTAATAAAATAAAATTATGTACTTATGTACATGACGAAAAACGTACCGTTATATCCTAATTTGGCTGCAATCTCCTTCCAAGCATTATCATTATACGCCCGATCTTTGAAGTGGGGCGATTTTTTATCGTATAATCCGTGCCGCCGTGAAAATTCCTTCGCCAACAAAATATCGAGTTCACCCATTTTTTAATAAAATAGTGTGCACCAGTATGATTTGCGCTTTTTTGAAAATTTTATACCAATTATTTTATAGTTTGTATAGTTATCTCTTTCACTCTTTTTACATAAGCGCTTTAATTTTTTTATTATGAGTTTTTACTTTTTTAAATCACACACAAAACACGACTAAACAAGAAAACAAAAAAAATAAAAAATAAAAAATTGGAATTTTTATTTTATTTTTATATTATTTATGTATAGATAAATTATAATTATGTATTATTTTTATTTATTAACAAAGAAAAAACACGTCATACCAACAAAACTCAATTAAAATTAATAAAAAAAAAGTTTTTTAATTTTGTTTGTGTGCAAAACAAATGAAATTTACTTATGTATTAAAATAAAAAATATTTTTTTTATTAAACTGTTGTCGACACACAAAATAAAATAAAATTCCCCTACATTTCAGACGTAATATATATTTTATGTAGATAATAAATAAATAATTATTTATCTATAAATAAAATGTTACATGTAATAAAAATAATATTATTTTATTTATATTGTAATAAAAATAAAATATTTAATTTTAAAAATAAATTTAATACAAATATTAAACGAAATAAAAACAAAACCTAAAACGAACTCGCACTAACACAAACTAAATTATAAAATAATTTTTTTTTATATAAAATTAAAAATGACGAACATTTTTTCATTCGGCTTTTTTACATAATTCGTACCACTCGTTTTATTTTATATACAATTTTTATTTTTGTACATTTATCTTCGGCTATTTTAAAAACACGATGCAGCTGTAAAATGAAATGACATCGACAAAAAATAAAAATTACAAAACAAATTCTGATTCGAATTAAAGATGTGTGCGTGTGCACAATTAATTAAAAAAAATAAAAAATATATTTAATGGTAAATGTGATGATAACGGTTGAGTTTTTGGAAACAAGTGGGATTCTTGTATATTAAACATGTAAGGGTCGAGATAGTATTATAGAAATAGAATATAGATGTCACTTTATAATTTATATATTATTTTAAGGTGATTATCGGGTAAAACCGATTTTTATGCAAACTACCACAATGAACATAGTTTCAGGTGCTGAAATGCTACTCCTTCAAAAAGTTTGTTGGCCTTGTGAGTGTTTTAAAGACTACAGGCCACATAATAATTATACAGGGTGATCAAATTAGTATTATATATTTTATAAACCTTATAGCCATTTTTTACAGCCCATTTTTTCAGAATCCGTTCAAAATTGACATGAATCTATTCGGGTTAAGTTTGAAAAATAAATTTATTGTGCTTGTCTACGAAGTTCATTTCTTGTTAAATGGCTTCGAAAAAGAGTACAATTTTCGCCTTTGGAGTGAAAAACATTCATTAAACACGTTTACATCCACAAAAATTAACACTTAGTTTGGTTTATGGTGGTGTAATTGGGTCATATTTGAACGCTACAGACACATGATTATTGATTTTTCGTGGAATGAATTAAATGATTTCGATTTGAACGATATGTGGTTTTCACAAGATGGTGCAGGCTGCTGGACATCATATGTCACAATCAATTTATTGCGATAAAAGTTTAATGACCGTGTTAGATTACAACGTTCAAGCCTGCACATTGCAAGCTCGATGTCAACCTGTACATAGACGTGTACGGTGGGTCGGCGCTGAATTTTGCACTCCATATTAAGTTTTTTGATCCTATGTGGCACAACCGATTTTCCTCTATTTGAATCTCCTCAATTCAGTCAGCACCTCTTCAAATTTTTTTTCCTCTGGATTATTTTTTCTCTGGATTAAGAACATTTACTGTAGCCTGAGCACTGTCAACTCGCTATCTCGGGTAAGAGACTAGAAATTAGCTAGATATAAGATTAATTAATCTTTTGAGGTTTCTTGCAGGGTACTCCGAGGGCGGTGGTGAGTATGATTATGATCAAGTGACTATTGACACTTTTTGTAATATTGTACTAAACTTTTAACTGCAGGCAAATGACAATTGGGTCGCGAATTCTAAAAGGCTTTGTATAAAATTGTCACAAATTTCGCATTCAGCGACTTTGAATTTTTAATAATAAATAAGTATGAAAAATTGTTTAAATAATAATTTATAATAAATTATTTCGAAGCCATACAAGTGTCAGTTCACATAATATACTTGCATTGATAATTTGTATTCAATTTCTAACATATTTTTTAATTTCTTCTTGAAAATCGCTAAAAACTGCAAAGTATTAATAAACCAGCTTAGTAGCATATTTAGTTTTGAAAATTCAGAGTTTCGATTTAGTTCAACACAAAAATTTTATTCACCCCTAATTTTAAAAGAAAATTAAATTGAAATTTTGTGTTATTAAATTGAAATTTTGGGCCAGAAAGAAACCTTGTTTGAAAATTAAATTGTGATATGTAATTTTATACCATCTGTCTGGATCACTTTTCATAACTCACAATTGCATTGTCATTTTTTAATAGTTCAAATTTTAGTACAGTCACAAAAAATGTCATTTGCCACTTGAACAGAATCTAGGTCCAGGAAGTAGATTATGTTCAGCTGAGAAATTACAAATGATATTTTTTGTGATATTGTACTAAAATGTAAACTGCAGTAAAATGGCATTTAATAGTCACGAAAAGTCATTTTTGTAGAATCTACCCTCATGTGACTAAGTGTGTTGTTTAACGTTCTTTTTGACTAAACTCGGGACCTTTCTGGTCTAAACTCTGTAAATCAGGGCATGTTATTTTGTTGATTTTTTTGAAAAAAATCAAAAAATCGGATTTTTTTGATTTAAATCAGATTTTCTTGAATACAAAACTGTAATGTTGAACTTAACTTGTAATAAATTCCCGAGAATTATTGACTTTATACTCACGGAAAGGAAGTTAATATAATATACAGAAACAGTTTCATTTAAATATAAATTAAATCAAATAATTTTAATATCGAGGAATTATGATATTTAGTAAATTTTATAGCTTGTTTTATATTTCAATGTCGAGTAAAAAATAAATTACAAAATTATAAAGTTATTTAAAAATTAAAACCAAGTACATATTTCATAATCATCTACAGAATAAAAAGAAAAACTGTTTTTATTTATTCAGCTGCTTTGCCAAAAATGTTAATTTTGCCGCTTATCTATCCCTAGGCTATTTCTTAATTTTGAGCGAACTAACCCAAAGGTCGAAACAACTCTTTCGATTCCAGTTGATGAAGCAGTAGTTGTTATTTGTTGGATTTTATATTCGCCTAACGTCGCTATCAAATCCTTGATATAAAGCAAATATCGATTTCCACCATTCAAAGGACGTTATATTTGTTATGACTTCTTTTTGCATAACTGGTCCCGCAAATGGGTGTTATTTTCCTATAACTTTGTTTAGCTATGTGATCCACCAAATAATATGAAATTAAGTTTTAATTTCTATCCAAGTTTTGAGGTTTTTTAGTGTTAGCATATTTACGAAATTAAGTTTCTTCATTAAGTTTTAGAGTGCGTTGATTTTTGAATTAATTTTTATACTTTTTACCATAATGATTTAAATCATAGATTTAAAAAAAAAATCAATTGATTTTAATCTGATTTTAATCAACGATTTAAATCATACATGCCCTGCCGTAAATTATATGACCCCGTATGCCCAACCAAAATCACTGGTTCCTAAAAGTGGTAAGTCCTCAAAAAATCGTTTTAATTTTTACCTAGAAATTAAAGTTTCTAGGTAAAAATTAAGTAGTTTGAAATGTTTTGAGTAGATAATGTTTACGGAAACTCACTCATCATTTTCCAGCGTGAAAACATGGGCTGCAAAATTTCAAAAAAACACAACACGAAAGCGGTTTTATAGGCCGAGAAGATGCTGACGACCCTTATGGTATATTCAATTTTCTCGTACTATACGTTGTTATTACACTACTGATGGTTGAAAAATGGTACCATTTGAATGGAAGCTGTGTGCTTTCAGTTTGATTTGAATAATACTCACAATATCACCAAATCCAGCTCCCACTCGGAGCACGGATATTTTTATCAAGCGAAGAGGTTATTGCAGCAGTAGCTGGAAAAAAGTTCAAACAAGTATATCGACTTACAAGAGATTATACTGAAAAATAAAATTTAATTTGATGAAGAAAACGTTTTTGTTGGGTTCAAACATTTAAGATTGCCCTAGTAAAATTCATTCTGGTGTCGCGGTGGTGCTCTGCTGTAATCATTTAGAAACTTTAGTAAGGAGTTAGCCGGCCCAACGATATTTATGCAAATATTTTGGTTTGCAACGAGGGTGCGGCAGACACGATAACCCACATACTACTGTATAGGTATGTCTACTCACATAGTTAGCTTCGTCGGCATGTCCCTCTGATAATGGCGAGAAATATAGCAAGACTTGATTTTCTTGATTAAGATTTTATTATTTAAACTCTTGTACTTTCAAATACTCCGGACTTTATTGAGCTAAAAGTATTTAGATGATAGGTTCACCTTGCTCTTTTATGTTATTTCAAAGGCCTCACACAGTTTGCCTTTTATTTTTACATTGAAGTTTGAATCACTCTTCAGTAATTTCCACATAAATACCAGTTTTTAAGGAAAACTTACATAAATAGGACAAAACGTCCTACACCTTGTTCCTCCATGAAATGTCGTGTCTGATGAAAGCCTATAAATAGACTGAACAGTGTTTGGTTTCGTACCTTTTCTCTAATACAATCCTTAGAATGCCATTCATGATCGTTTATATCTCGTCATTAATGAAACGACTTGTTTCATTAAAAGTAGTTTGCATATTAAAAGGAACTAGCACCCCAGCTAGATAACAGCAGAATCTACCAGCTAACGTTAAATAATAGTTAAAGCAAATAATTGTAATCGTGATCACAAAAATCGTTTACAATCTGTTTCAGTAGAAACATTATTGTTACGTCCGAAACCAAAACGTGACCTGGTATCAGCGACATTTCTAACATTGATCTATTGATCAATAAAATATGATTAGGTAACTTAAAATGAGGACTGAACAATTTTGAAATTACTGATTACAAATTCGCGACCATACTTAAATAAAAACGATTGATCATTTCTGGTGTACCAGTTTTCCAATCTTCATACCCGATCGCATAAAATGCCAATTTTGATTAATTCAATTTAAGAAAAAAATCAAAATAAAATAAAATATTTTTTTCCGCATTATTTAGTCCCACACCGTGCCGCGCGCGCATGCATTAATAAACTACACAACACACCACAAGATAAAAACCGGACATAGCAGCAAAAATACAGAGAGCAAAATATTTATATAAATAAGCGATCCAACAACAACAACACTGTGAACACATAGTCTTAAAGGAGATAAAAAAGAACAAGATTCTTTCAATGTTCTTAACCTCGCTCGATTCGCTTCTATAATAGTGCTCGCCGCGAGTACAACGGGGCTCGAAAAAAGAAATTATTGTTATTATTTATTTATTAGATTTCATCATAAATTTATAATTATGATGTTGTAATGTGTACTCGTAATAATTATTTATGCGAGCTCTATTCCAAAGGTGTGGTGTGGTGGTGGTTTGGGATTTTGATTTTTTTTTTTGTGTTTTGCTTTGATTACAAAATTTGCTGTAATTTAACAACATTTTATTTTTTTTATACTTTTTTTATGCTATACTGACTTCTTTCGCCAAGTCAAATTGCACACACAAAAGGTTAGATGAATGTACTTTATATAGTTAGAGTTATACTCGTAATACATACTCGCGGTATTATATAGTTTCTAGAGTTTAGTCATCCATTAGTCGTGATTTTATAACTGGAATTATAGAGTGCAATTTTGTAGTTTTATAGTGCGAGTAATAGTTTATTATTATTGCAAACTAGTACGGCAGTGTTTTCGTTATTAAAGTATCAACGATCGATAATCCAAAATTTTTCAACAAAAAGATCGCGATCTCTAATTCTCATAAATTAAAAGTTTATATGAATGTATTTACAAATGGCATGATCGTGATCGTCATTTCCAATGTAAAAAAAAAATCTCGTTGAAGAGACAAAAATGATCAATGATGACCAATTTTAAACTCGCAATTGTCATTCACAACCAAAAATTAAGTTAAAAGTATATTATGTATAATGAAGGAGATAATAAAAAAATAAAACTGATCGTTAAACTACGATCGCGATCGTTAACACTAATTTTAAATTCTACTCATGGCTGTCTCTTGATCACGATCAATATTTACATCAATGATCTGTATAATTAAGTTCTAATTATATTTTGTTGTTTACGATTACTATACTGGTGGGAATCTGTTACGATCGGCCCATGCAAAATAATGTTAGTAACTCAGACTTCTATGAAAATCGGTCATTATTGTATAAATGCAACCAATTTAAGCACAGAAGTAGCACGCGTATTTAATTTCCAACTGCTAAACAGAAAAATGTTGCAACTTGCAATACACAAAAAAAACAAAGTTTGCGATTCTATTAAACATTAAAAATAAATACGGCTAATTCATCAATTTAAACCAACAATAATAAATAGCCAGCAATTTATAATTTTTTGATGGAATAAGTATTCTTAACAATTTTCTTATCGCATTTTGTATACTTTAGCAATTTATTTATTTATATAAACGTCATCCTATTTTATAGCATTTAATGAAAATCAATCCAAATACACAAATTTCTTAATTAATAAACGAGAAATATGAGAAAAAATTAATTCCAGTTCGATAAAAAATTAAATCTCGTCATGTGATAATAAAACTTTTTCTCCGCATTACATCAGTTCTCGAATTACACACATTATAAGCTGCTACACATAAGATTGAAACTTAATAAAAACAGCATTTTTTCCATTTACTTATGTTGTCAACACAAGTATATATGCGAAAATACGAACCTCACAAGATGAAACCAAATATATGTATGTTGCATTTGGCATACCACAAATAGGCCGGGACAAGTGCAATATTTATTCGTACTTTAAATAATATAACATTGACCCCATCCCGTCCTGATTGTAATATGAATTCGGATTTTCGTTTTTGTTTTCTTAATAATCGTCATACCTGAAACTAGATAGAAAAAACATGTTTAATAAAATGTAATTTAAAAAATAAATAATTTATATATTAAGTTATCGGATGAGTCACACACGTTGGTCGTCAGTACTCAAAATAGTAAGAATATCACGTACTGCTTGTGAAAAAATACGGCAACTAAGCAGCTTGAAAATAATTATTGAACAATAAACAAATTAATGGTTTATTAGAATAAGTAGGAATTCGCACTCTTAACGACCTTAAGACTTGGTTTTCTATTTGAACCCTTAATCTGATCATTCTTATTGCAAATCTTCACTTACTTTAGCAATTGGGAAGCAAAAATTTGTTTTTGAACATTTAATACAAAAATTTATTTCACAACTCAAAAAAACAATCAGCTTAACTGCGGAATGGGATTTTCTATTACGATTATATTCGATTTACCCCAAAAGTTTAACTCTGCCTACCACAATCTATGAATACAATAACTAACGAACATGACATACCTTTGATACCAGAATCGAAGATGAACTGTGAAATGGTTATTATTGACGTTAAAACGGAATCCACATCGCCACAATAAATTTCTCGGAATACCCACATGACGGCGAACCAAGGCAATTCAGAAAAAATATAATTTAGGGAAAAATATAATTCCAAGAAAACTTCTAATCTAATAAAGCAACATTCCAAAAAATTAAATTCCAAGAAATAATAATAAGATAATTTTGAGAAATACGTTTCAGTGAAAACGATATATCCAAGTTAGATAAAAACAAAAAATACATAGTTATTTTTGTGGCAAGAAGGACGAAAATAGTGATTTATGGACAAATACAGAATATTCCACAACAAGATGATGTCGAAAACCGAATGTCTTCTAAAAAATGTTACCAATATTGAAAACTCCCCGACACCAATATTGCAAACTCTCATATTGTCGACAACCACATGTGCTGACACCGAAATCGTCAGCAACCACAGTTACGTATTCATATACTCCTTGTGGAGAGAACCAGTCTTCCCCAAAATGATGTTCGTGGTCCTCATTTTATCATCGATTGTCCACTGTGCAATCGTATGCATAGGTTCTCACTAAGAGAAATCGGAAAAAATTTAATATCGTTATTACAGCGCCATCTCGCGCCCAATCGAAAAAATGTTGTAAAATCCTAGCCGTAGAATATGAATCTGCAACAAAAAACAGGGGTTTCTATTTTAAAATTTTAAAGGTATCCCCCGCCCACCACAAGAAGGGGAGGAGGGGTACTAATGTATTCTGATAGATTTATAGATGAAATAGCCTTCATCAAGATCGCGCGGATGATTTTCTAGTTATTTGTATGTCAATAGATCTTGTTTTGCTTTTAAAAGTGGAACTCCAACCAATTTTTCGATTTGGGTATTGCTAGCTTTATCAACCCCAATGCTTTATCAAGAGCCCAAAATTTGTTAATGGTCTTTTTCATGGGCCTAAATTTGTTAATACGCTGATGCATGAATTTTGCTAGCTCTAGGGAGCTCTATTTTGCAATTTGTGTTGTTATTCACTTCAAGTGACAATATTCCGTACGGAACTTAGAACCTGTAAGGTTATGTTAAGGCTTGTCATCGGTTTGTTTATTTTGTAGTTGATAGGTTTGTTAAAACAATATAAGGCGATATTAGGCAACATAAAATTAGATTGAACCGAATCCGTCGGTTCGTCTAAATTATATCACGTGTAAGGCTGTTTGGTTAACCGCAATACGCAAATTTTATATTTGTCCTTTATATATGGTTACTTCAAGGCAAATATTTGGACCTAGTTTATAGGACCGAGTTTATATACGAGAACTTTTACACTTGCTAGTCAAATCTCTAGATGGGATATAGCACCAGCAGAAGGCCAATATTTGAAACCCCTTCAACGAGTATCTACCTTCTTTCTTCAACGGACTAGAAAAATGAATTAAATAAATTTTTATGAGTTATATTCTAAAACCTAGGAAGAACACACCATTAGTTACTTTCCAATCGACCACCGCAAGTACTTATAAGCATTTAAGGTTTTTGTCATTGCTAAATTAACTACTCGCAACTGTTCTACCTTTTTAATATGAGTAGTTGGAAGCAGTTACGATAAATTTGTCCGCTAGGTGATTGTGTGTAGTATTTTTCTGTCAGAAATATAATTGAATGTCGTATGTGAGGCGCTAATAAAATTCCGGTATAGATATTCTTTTATTAAAAAGTTATCACAAATAAACTACTCATTTGTAGGTTATGTTTTGCTTTTGTATTTTTTTATGCTTTCCAATCGACACTTTAGCCAATACACATTTTTCGCACTTACAAGTACTTGCGGTGGTCGATTGGAAAGCAACTATTATCTCGACAAGGAATATTATAACTTAAACACGATCCTTTACTGTATCTGGCTTATAACTAATAAATAAATAAATTTAAGATATTTAAATTCAACGCCTCACGGTACCAAAACGAAAAGGGAAAAGAATACTAACCCTTTGCGTGCCAAAGTGCGTCATCGCGGTGGTTTCCATTTATACGTTTGTTTAACACTTCACCGTCACAATCTCCTTCTTAAAACCACGAAACTAATTAAAATCACAAATTAAGTTTTTGTAATTAGTTTTATATTTTATTATTAATGTTTTCGATTATTGAGTCAGAATAATTTTGCAACTCATGTGTTTAACAAACGTAATATTACTCGTAGTTATGGAAAATTATTGTCACAATGCATTGGTTTCAATGATTGTTGCTTATTATTTAGTTAGCTCTTGTACTTTAATATTTACTTATTTAGTTTACTTTCGTTTCAATATATGTATATATTATATAAAGGGTGTCAAAAAAGAAAATAGAAAATTCATTAATTTAGTGTTTGCAATCAAAACAGAAAACAGTTTAACAGCTGACAGTGTAGGATGAAGCTCATTTTCACCTTGATGGCTTCGTTATTCGTTAAAATTGTAATTGTCGAAAACAAATGCATCCGCAACGTGTCACTGCACTGTTTGGTGTGAGTTTTGGGTTGAAGCGGTCATTGGACCATTCTTTTTTGAAAATGAGGCTGATCAAGCAGTTACTGGTGCTTGATATCGCGACATGATAACCGAGTTTGCCTAAATTGGATGATATTGATGGGCATTGACATACCACAGCCCATGAAACAATCTAATTACTACATGAGACATTTCCTGGTGATCAAAATTGGCCCTTAGATCTTGTGATTTAACAACATTGGATTTATTTCTATGGGTTTATTTGAAGTCAAAGGTCTATGTCAACTAGCCACATCCACCCATTTATGCAAAAGAGTCATGGAAAATTTCGAAAAGAGTTCATATGTGCCAGCAAAGCCGCGGAGGGCTCGATGTGCTATTCCATACATAACCCTATCCTATGTACTTTATGTTTCAATAAAAAAAAACAGTTTGCTATTTAATTCAAATCTTGCGTAAATTTTAGGACACCCTTTATTAGTTTATTTATGCCATAAATGCCAAATATATCCTCCTAAATTCTGATTATTAAAAAAAATTTAAATCTGTTTTAATTTGTGTGGCTATAATTGCTTCCAATCAAAATTTCCCTATACAAAAATGTTCATTACAATAAAGTCGCCAGTGCCTGAAACTTAAAGTGCTACCTAAAGATGCTACCACGAAAAAGATCTAAGGTTTTGGAAACTAATGCTGCATTTATACTATTGTTTTCGAACAAGCTTTCGGGGTCGTTTTCAGCTTATCGTGAAGCAACAACAAAAACTTAACTGATCGTTTTCGATTGTATCCCTATGCTCCATATTTGTTTTGAGGTCTAAGTGTCAAAACTGTTTGTGAAAATTATACTAGTACGAGCAAACGAATTATTAAATGAAGCGGTAAAAATTTTTAATTTCAGCTATTATTATATCGTTTATAGTGATTTATTTTGTTTTTTATAGAATATTTATGAAATTCATGATCCAGCCCGCGATAAGGAATTTTACTTCAATTAAGCTGGGTGGACGAATTTAATGACTTGCATGTAATTCTTGATCCCAGCGATGCTTTTACATTGAAGTAAAACAGAGTGGCGAACAAACTAGTAACGATGATCGAACAGTATGATTTGTCAGCGTCTCAATTTTCCCCCGATGCTCTTGTATTTCAAGTCGATGTATGCTGCTAAAGCGGTCGAAAATAGTGGAATCGCCATAGCTCTACGTGGACAGGATAGAGTGGTGTTCATAGTTGGGGAAATTGTATAGTCAAAGTTATATGAATCAATTCATTTACACGAATTTTTACTATTGGCGATGGATGGTATTGGTCCGGTAAGTTTGTCGTAGTTAAGGTAAATTCCAAAGATAATTTAATTTTTTATTTTAGACTAGCCGGGGTGTTCGACGGCCGTGCTTTAGTCGAAGTCACTAGACAAGAAGCAGCAAACCATCGTATAATCTTCAATAAAAAAATTCATGTTGAATGATCGTTTATTCAGTGCTGTTCGACCTCTCGGTGCTTCTGTTATGTCATCATCGTGGTCGGCTCAAGGAACTGAGCTCTATATTATATGCTCGAACCTTCGGGTTTCTCATGCGGATATTACGGATATGCAATTGGCAAAGCTAAGCAAAACGCTAAGAATAACATTGAGTCATTGATTGAAATTAACACTGAAGGATTATTAAACGAGCAAACGAATTATTAAATAATTTATAGAAAATTTATAATTTCAGCTAATTATTATGTCATTTATAGTGATTTATTTTTGTTTTTTTACAGAATATTTATCTAATTCCTGATCCAGCCCGCGATAAGGAATTTTTACTTGAATTAATTCTTGATCCCAGCGATGCTTTATACATTAAAGCAAAATAGAGGGACGAACAAACAAGTAACGATGATATAGATGACGAGGAAGATGATGAATAAGTCGAGGTAAGTGCTATATCGAGCTTAGGGTGGATAAGACCGTGGAATGGCTAATAAGTGAAAAGACCCCTATAAATTCAAAATTGGATTTTTTTTATTCGAAAAAAAAGATTTTATAATTTGTACATGTATCATTTTTAAACTTAAATATAGGAACTAAATTTTTAATCTGAATGTTTAATCTGTATCTGCGTCGATGTCTCTAATGTATACTTGTCAAATCCTCTACAATTTTCAGCATTAAATCTCCGACCAATATAAAGTCGTTCATTTCTTTAGATATAAGACCAAAACATTAAAATGGCTACATTCGAGCCTTAAATCTTTTTCACTAGTCCACTTATAAAGACGAACTGTACTGTTGATAGTAGCTAATACTTTGCCATTAAATTCCACAAGAGAGTAACACGCACCTTTAATCTCTTTCTCGGCAACCAAATTTAATTTTCCATCAGCACACAAATAAATTAATACACGGCCCACTTTTGGTTCTGATTCCTCCGGATTTACAATCCCTGTACCAACAATATAATAAGTATTTGGATCGGACCCAAGCTTGGCCGAAATTAATGATAGCCCAAATTCCGTTTGAATGAATTATGCGAATGTAACACCTCGAACGTGTTTTGATAGATTATGAGTAAATAGTGAACCTCAACTTCTTGACCATATTCGGTTAAGCCCCCAGAACTACCTGCCCCGGTTTTTGATAGAGCGCCGGGACTTGAGACACATGTTACATTCTGTGATAGCGTCGATGCCGAGGGACGTGATGGTACCCGGACAGTACCAGTTAGTACCAACTCCTCAAATATTACAGCATCCGCAAGCTGAATCTGCAAGATAGTAGTTAACTTGCGTTTTTGCATGCGTATACGCATGCATAAAATCCGCACATCTGTTTCCAGCATAAATCACAGAATATTTTGACACTTTGACATATCAAATAAATATCGATGTGTCGGTAAGTTTAATTTTTTTATTTAATAAAACTAGCAAAAGCAATTAAATATATATACTAAAATGAATTTTATTTATTTAATATATCAATTTAAATTAAAAATAGTAATAAAAATAAAAATATTAAAAATATATTTGAAAAATCGATAAATTTCGTTACATCGAATTATTTCGATTTTTATGGAACGGTCACGTACCATTTTATTAAAAAAATTTACTATGAACTGCGGAACAAAAACCGAAAGTTATGTCAAAAAGATGTAGGCGCTACATCTTTTTTTGATTTCGAACGTTGTTTTGGGCCCAGTGAGCTTGATAGTATCGATAAGTTTTTATATGGGAAAACAACAATAAAAACTGAAAACAACCTCGAAAACAAAGCTCGAAAACAATAGTATAAATGCAGCATAAAAAGCTATGATCGGAAAAAAGAACAAAGTGGTTCAAGATCGAGAACGCTGAAAAAGTCATCGCGGTACTTTTTCAAAACACACTCCAACGAATGTGTCTTGGTGAGAATGATGCCTATCCGTGCAATGGAAGAGGAAAATTTACCAGTAGTCGCACTTTTTCAACACTAACGAGAAGAACTTGGGAATCAGACAGTTTGACCATGGTTAAAACAAATATAGAGATGAAGTTACCTTCTGATTGAATTTTTAAAAAGACACTAGCTATCAAAATTATTTCGGGAGAATTGACTTACCTCAGACAAATTTCTAAGAGTGGAGGACTTCAAACTAATAAATTATTTCGAGGCAAAACACACATTTTGGCCCGGATAACTTAATGAACAAAATACGCATACGCATACGCTTCGCAAGAGTAGGGATCAAAAGATGCTTAAAATGGCTCGACCTCTTCCTGAAGTATGTAAATAATAATCTGCGGTAGTTGTGTGGAAGTGGAAGTGACATTGACAGTTCAATTTTGCCTGAAACTCTTCTAAACATTTTGACTATAACTCCATTAAAAAAATATAAATCCAAAACAATATCTAGTCAAAAAGTTCCGACATAAATGCCTTCAGTTTTTTGAAGGACATTTTCAAAAGGAATTTTATCACTATCTTAAAAGTATTTGTCTGGCATGCCTTCTTTTTTTGACAAAAATTCCTTTAAATTTTGTACTGAAACGTTTTTTACTGGCATTCTCGGTGCCTATGGGAATGAGAAATATTGTATCTGCATCCAGCGCCATAGCGGTAGTTTTGTGTATTATGGTGCTTCAACTAACTTTATGGTCAATATGATCAAAACCTTTTCATTGATATACAACACGTACTATTCTGTAATTTCCGAATTATGCGCCAACAGCGACAGAACGGTGGATTTATTAACTAATGCCGTAGACAGACACAAACTAGATAACCTCGTTATTTAGATTATTAAGTTATTTCTGCCTGTCTGTCTGTACACGATTTCAAAACAGAATTATTAAGTTTTCATAACTAGATAAATCCAATCTATCCCGATAAATTAGGCACACTCGCAAAAATCGGGTTTCTGTCTGTCACCACAATTTGTTTATTACGATTATAATAATTTAATTTTCAATCTAGATAAATGAGAATCGCGATAAATTTTGTGTCTGTCGTTGTCTTAAGGCTTAACAGTAGTATCTGGAAATAATAAAAGAGATTGTCAAGCCATATCGTAGTGTTGGATGTTTTTTTTATGATATGACAGGTACCCAACCTCTTTGACTCAAGTTTTTCAATTCTCTGAATTGCAATAGTCGGACAGACCGACATCCAGACGTAGTCACACTTTTTTTTGTTTTTTGAGCTCAAGAACCGTCGAGAAATTGATTTTCGTTACGGGTCATAAATATTTTTTAATAGCAGTGTGTGGTTATAGAATATGTGCACCAGTTGCGACAATGTTTTGAAATAATCCAACATTTCTGGAATGCACAACAACTCTACTAAAAGCGCAATTATGAGCTAACCAGCAAAACTTTTAAATTTTTTGCTTTGTCATTTATTGAGAGAACATCTGACCAAAAGTCAGTTTTAACCTCCTCATAGATATGATCGATATTCATTATAAAATAAATGATCATTTAGTAAGATGATACGATTACGTTTATTATAGTCTTTACGATCGCGCGATGAGATATGACTGCTAATCTTTTCTAATTAATTCACTAATACAAACTGACCCAAAAACCTGTAATATGTTTACCATATTTATAAAACAAAACATGTCATCAATCGACAAACATTATCAAATCTTTTAAACGTTCGCGATCTCATATAACCTCGACCGAATATATTGATCAAGAATTATGTACTTCTTGATCGTACAAAAAACCGTGATCGTGCCCTCAAAGTGTCACAAGAGACGATTTTAAAAAATTATTTAACTGTTTTTACAAATGTATTTTGATTAAAAAATGATCATCGTGATACCGCACAGACGTTGATGCCGATCATAGCTAAAGAAAACTAATAACTTTTCTGTTACATGCTTCCCATAAGTTTAAAATTCAATTTTTATTATTGACACACCACATTGATTTATTTAAATTTTTATTTTTTGTGTATAACAGCACAAAAAAAAATTCAAAATGTAAATAATAAAACAGCATGATAAGCGTTCTGCTTGATTAGACGATTAAACTACCAACAAAAAATAAAATTCGATCGACAAAAAAGTTAATCAAGCAGATGGCGGTAAAATGCGACATATGCATCAAAAAGGCGCTGCTTTCCAACTGTTTCCCATCACAATAACAATAATATAAATCCGATTAAGTTTTTATTTTTTCATTTTGAATCTCCATGTCGATTCTCGAGTGTATGTCTCTACTACAATATAATTATTGTGTTCAATTGTCGCACGATCTACAAAACCTCGCTTTTTGTGTGTGTGTATATATATATATAGCTTAATTCCGTTATGATCGTCATTTGTCAGAGTCTCTTGAACGCGCGAGAGTATCACAGCAGAATATGTACAGTACGTACAATAATAATAGGGCACATCAAAAAATAAAAAATAAATACCAAATAACAGTTAAATCAACTTTATACACACAAAATGTAATGTAGCATACTACAAAAACAAAACCAAAAAAAAAAAAAAAAAACGGTGATTTCGCGATCTTTGTTTAAAATATTATTATAAAATGATCATTGTAGGTGGAAGCACCGTTTTAATACATTTTTAGTTTTTTGTGGATTACAGTCGATCAATTCGATGATTTGGGTGTGCGCACGATTTATCTTCAAAACCGTCTTCTTGATCACAGACTACATGTGTGCATGCATGCGATCATGCAATATCTCGATCGAGTGAGAATTTCCAAAAAAAAAACAAAAATATATTTAACCAAAAATTAAAAACTGGTTGTGGTCCTAAACACCGCAGTTATAAAAAATCGCATATACACATTTCTATACATACATACATAATTACAGTGCGGCAACGTCTTTTTAGTATTCTTAGGCTTGTTTGATCGTCTTCATTGTGTTATTGTATATTAAGCTCTTATTTAGTTCGAAGAAATGAAAATGAAAACAAAAGAATTTCAAAGAAGGAAGGCTGGAAAGAAAGATGTATGCATACAGCAAAAAACAAAAAAAAAATTAAAAGAAAGACGAGGAAGATGCTGTTAGTTTGATGAAAAGTAAATTTTCAGGTAAATTTTTAGCGCGCGGGGGTAGACCTCTCAAAAATAAAAAAAAAAATCTCAAATTTCTGAGATAATGACGATGCACACAACAAAGGATGCTGGCATATCAAATTGCACAGTGTATAATTTACTCGAAATTAAATCTCGACCACAAAAATTCGGCAGTTCGGTTCAATGCGTTTTTCGAGTATTTTAAGTTATTATTTCAGAACCACCCAATACACACAACACATGTTGTATAGTTATTTTATAAATCGCTAGACTTTTGCGTCTCTATAAACTCTTATCACATCAGCTGTATTAGTTTATAGTTTTTTCTGCTCTTATCGAGGTCTATACGATTTAACACGTGCATCCATAACTGGTTTACCCATGATCGATAAGAGATGTCACCACCATAATCCTGTTTGAAATTGTAGTTCAACGCACACTTCTGGAATGTTAGACATTTGTATGTATATTAAAGTTGCGTTTTGAATTTCTTATCACAGAGCACAAACAAACAGAATTTTCAATTTCAATAATAAAAATCAATTTGCGTTTTTTTATAATTTATTCAAGGCAACATTTTATTTTTTACAACTTCCGATTGAATGTTTTTTGTAGCGATATTTTTGTTATTTTTACAACAAGTCAAATCGCGCGGTCGTGATTTGTTGTTTTATCTCATGCGCGCGAACTTGGGTCATTCATATACAAAAATTTATCGTTTTTGGTAAGCTCCGCGTACAGATATCCGGGAGATCGATTTTATCACATGCGTCGCAACAGTCAAGGATGCTGGATATATTTGAAAATAATTTTGCGTTTTACTTGTGATTCACTTCACAATACTGCGGTTTACCGATTTGTCTTGGTTATTATTTGCCATCTGCTTAACGGTATTGTGTAAGATGATTAATTGGTTATTGTGTGGAAACAAGATGAGGTCGTCGTTTATGTGGGATGTCGCAATTTGATATACTGGTTTAATGGGTTTTTGTGTCAATTACCTAAATTTGCGAACATCAACAAATGTGATTATACGTATAGTTCCGTTCTCACGATGCTTAGTAATTAATAAAACGTTGATCAACAATCGCAAAGAAATTTTTATATAATCTTATGTCCTCACCGTTATATCAACGACCACATCCTCAATTACAGTTTTTATAATCGCGATCGATAGTGTGGTTTCATAAAAAATTTGATCGTTATCGCAAAGAAATCAAAACAAAATCAATTTTTATTGCTAAATCCATTTACACTCAATTGGTTGGACTTTCAACAAATTCTAGACTAAAAAATGATCTTCCAGAATTAAGATGGTCGATCAGCTCATTTCGGTTTTTTTTAAACGATCTTCATTTTTCTAAATTCACAATTAGGATTCTAAATTACCATACAAAAAATTTGATTACGTCGAAGTTGATAACCTTTAAAACGATCAATTGATCAATTAGTAAATGATTCGTTAAAATGCTTTAATGATCCATTTGTGATCCCCAATGATCTTATTAGCTGGTAAATTATCCATGATAATAACAGTTTTTGTTTAACTCAAAACGGTTACAATGATTTTCTGACGGGTTTTTGTCCAAAACCATTTTCTCGTTAGGAGAGGAAGTTTATACATTTATAGACAAAAAATTGCAGATTTAAGATGACTTCATAATAATTGGATTCATTAGTTTCGTCGAATGCATGGTAATGCTATAAAGACATTAAAATTGTTAAATCTGTGCGATATTTGGAATTTCCTTTAAAAAATAAATTATTGTAATAATTGCACGATCGGAAGTTATTGAATTATTAGGTTTTGAAGATAATCTTAATTGTACGTACAAAATTTACAAGAATCGAATCAATTATAATTTAATCGACAAATAATTTTGTGATACACTAATTCTATCAAGCCAGCCAAATGTACACAACAGCATCATAATTATTACTGACTCATACGCCTTGTATTTTGGTTTATATCGATTTATTTAGAAGCCATTTGGGACGCATCAAGAGTGATCGTAACGATCGAAAAAAAACGAACAAGATAATAAAAGGTTATATGTTTGAATGACATATCGACCGGTAAATCATAATTTTTCTCGCCACTGCCATTTTGAAGATCACTGTTTAAACGATCATTCAGAATTTTTTAATAATTGTTAATGTTGTTCTGGTTTGTTATTAAAACTGAAAGATCAAGCGCTTGGGATAAATTGGAAAATTAATTGCATTCTCTTGTCTGCACGAATATGATCATAACTTCATTTTTAATGGAATCAAAATGATCATGGTCGTACAATTTGGGTTTCTTTCCTATAAATCATTTTATTTGCCGATCGGTTTATTATTATCTTAGTCAATGCTATAGTCAATGCTTAGAATGATCGCATTTAAGAATGAACACTCGGAGTTTGGATCATCAATCACACACCCCACGGAATAAAATATTAAAGAGTACAATGACATCTCGAATTTTCGCGTATCTCGGATCGGTTCATTTCAGATCTCGTGAAAGCTAAATTATGCTAGCAATAACATTTAATTATTATTATAAAATCGTGATTCACAGTTTTGACCGAAATGGTGCGAAAAAGTTTGACGAAATCTATTACTGAAGTTGCATTCACTTGTCTGATGAAATGATCACGATGATGAGTTTTGACACAAAATGTTTTATTCGATCCAGTGACACATATTTCAAATTCCCGATCGTTATTATTTCAATAGGCTATCGCTATATGCTCAATGATAAGAAGGTTCATTTATAAGATCAAATAATCTAGTGTTAAACCCATCATCATCTAGTATTTAAACTCATTATCAAATTTGATCCAAATCAAAAATATTGGTTAGCCCATTTAATCTATTGTATTTCTAATTATATTTTATAAAATCGTGATACACAATTTGATGGAAAATGATTGCAAAAATAATGTAGTATCATTACGATCGCAATTTTTCTTATTTTGTCATCATCACCAAATAAACTGCAAAATATGAAAACTCAATCAAACCATGGGTTAATATTTCATTCTACATATATGATCACAGTAAGCTTTAATTAACGCCATCAAATGATCTAGTGATATATTTTGAAATATAATTGTTTCAGCCGATCGAGTCACATGTAAATATATTTTTATTTATCGATCGTTAATATTTCAATAACGATAAGAATGGCACATCACTTTGTTCAATGATGCATCAAGAAATAGAAATAAACCTTGCCATTCCAAAGCGATCACATTAGTCTCGATCAAAGAAAAATTGTTTGGTACTCGCCGAATAAATACAAAACACGAAAATTCAAACAAATCAAAGTTTAAAATTAAATTTGATCAAATTTGGCATTCTCTGCTGGCCCGAATATGATCATGCAAGAATTTTTAACGCTATCTAACTCGATATTAATGATAAGAATGATCACATCTATGATAGACCAGTCAACAGTTCGAACCATCATCTGGTTCAAAGTAATAAAAACCTTATAATTAGATGTTAGTACTCCACCAAGAAATAAATTATTAAGAAGTTCCATTCGATCGTGATTTTTTTTTGAATTAGTTCAAAAGCAATCACATTCTTTCAACCATCTCTTTAGAGACAAAGTGGTATTATGTTGACAGTCATAATTATTTCAATCGAATTTTACATCGCTTTGTACCTGCACGATAGAATTTATAATTATTGATATTTCTTCAATAACTGAAAATTACTAAGGAGATCAACAACTTTTTTAGAAACGAAAGTGCATCAGGTATGAAGAAATTTCAGATCGAAATGTGTAAAACCTGTAACGTGTATTTGCGTTTTGCTTAAATAGTACGTACAGGTAAGAGTACCATAGATTAGCTGTCCAGAAACTCTATTTTTAATATCATATCTTATCTAAATGCGGATTTATAAAATCTCGAAAAAAATCGGTTAATCGCAAGCGATCGATGCATTTTTGTAAAGAACTATTCTGCATTAATAACCTATAGTTTCCATGAAATTCCGCAATGTTCGTGAATATCTGAAAACGATCACAAACAGATCATGATCACTATAATAGTAAATTTTTTAATTTTGCCAAAATTGTTTTGTATAGTCAGCCACAACTATGATTTAGAACTCGATCAGATGATCGATTAAAAATTTCAGATGATCGCATAATATTAAATAGCGGAAACAAGTCAAACCCAGCATACATACCAAACTCAACCCAAAAATGCACAAAAACAAAATGTTAAATTTTAAATATATAGAAAAACGATAAGACCATCTTATCACACATTTTATATTTTAAACGGCTAACCTCAAATCAGAAAATCCCACGCAATACAAAATGTGTCACACACACACACACACACACACATATACAAATGTAACATTTTAACCTCGAAAATCTATGTCAACTTTGTCGTTTCTGTCGTCGCAATAAAACCATTGATCATAATAATATAAACTATACAGAAAAATTCTAATCAAAAATATAATGAAACTTTCTAAAAATCGAATAAAATTTCTAATCAAATTCTTAAACTTTTGAACTAAATCTTGTTTACCACCACGTGAATAAATTTGGTACTAATTTATAAATGAGCGAATAGCACGCAACATCCAATAATTGCTTAAGGCGGATTACGGTAATATAGCAAAATTCTTCATTCGATATACCGGGGCATAATATATAGATAGGGGTCAGGCGTCGCAACAACAAAAACGTCAAATTTCGCGGGCTTTATACGCACAAAATGTTTATTATATTAGCTAAATAGTTTCAAGGTCATTAAAATTAACCCAAAAAATATTTTTGTATACAAAAACTAACACTAGTTTAGGCACTATACACATTATATATAAAACTATAGCATAAAAAAATCTTAATATTTCTCTAAAGTCTAAGTTATGATTTGTGTATAATAGAACTAAATTTTGTCTTGAGGGAGTTCGCGCAACTCAACCAAAACCAAGCCTATCCTCAATTTTTTTTTTTTTTGTATTCATTACATTTTATAGTTTTATACGAGAATAACAAAACTGGAAAATAAAAATATAATTTTCAAATGATGAATCACGAAATATTACAAAATGTAATTACTTATGCAAAACTATCGTATATATAAAACAAAACTAAAACTTTAGAAAAATTATTATTAAATATTTATTTTCAATGGAGAGAAGCAAAAAAAATAGAAATTAGAATAAAATCGTGAATGGTAATAGATCTAACCGATGATAACAACTATTATACAACTCTAAACAAATAACAAAGAAATGCCAAACTATAAAAATAAACCGTTTGGATCATTTATTTTCTATGGTTTTGTTGAAAACTTGATTTTGTTTTCACACCTACATAAACCTCTTCTACGTGTATAGATAGGATTAGTAAACTATTATATAGACCCCGTTACGAGTAGAAAACGATACTCATTGAACCTACCTTAGGTAAGCGAAGATTTCGCAAACAAAATTTGAAAATTTGTCCCGAATGTCGATAGCCTCGCGAAAATTAAAATTTCACTCAACATTCCATAATATCGGACTAAAAAATTCATAGAAAAACCCAAAATCGAATATACCGTTAGAACTAGGTAGTTCGAGCGAGGCAAAATCAAAAGACCCGGGAAAAATCGAAAATGGCTTTAAAATTTCCTAAATAGGTTAGGTCAATACAGTGACGTATCAAATATATTAGCCAATCCTCAATCAAGAAGTTCAAGATTAGAAGGAAATGACCCTCCAAATTTGATTAATAATGCTGGAGCAAGCAGTTTTCCCCTGGTATGTACACCAAGCCAAAGTGCCAAGTGCGTCAGGTTGAATGAAAACAGAGTAATTATTGACAGCAACCCCACCTTAAGTCCGAAAATCGGTTCGAAAATTAACAGCCCGGAACAACCAATCATGTAAGGTAAAGGATAATAAGAAAAAATTTAACTGCTTCCAGTGCCACAACGATAGTTTTGAGTACTAAGATGCGTTAGAGAAATTTGTGGCATTCTTCGAAACATTTTCAATGATATGCACCACGTATATGTTCTATAACAAAATAATAAATTCCCAGCAGCGCCACGATGGAGAATCTGTGAACTAAATCAACTAATACCCCCTTTTCATTCACGTACAAACTCACCCATTCACCAACTCACACAACTACAGTATACCACCTGCACATTTCAAGCTTCATGTCAACCTGTACACTGACATGGACGGTGGGTTAGCGCTGAATTTTGCACTCCAACAGAGGGCCTTAATAAATTACTAAATCATTGCTTGCAGCGGCATAGTGGTAGTTTTGAGTACTAAAGAGCTTCAGCTAAATTTTGTGACATTCTTGAAGACATATTCAATGATTGTGTTACCATTGCCAAAACGGTGGATTTGTGAACTAAACTACTGACAGCAAAATTGGTGCTTGCTTGGTCCAAGGCCTTCAAACGAGCATATCCATGATTATAAGGGAACATGAAAAAATATAACTGCTTCCAGCACCACAACGGTAGTTTTGAGTATTAAAATACTTCGGCATTAGAAAAATTGTGGCCTTCTTCCTCGCCTTTTAAATGATAACGATGAATTTACGAACGAAAGCTGTATTATCCAAATTGTTGCTTGATCTAAAACCATTCAAATGATGAACGGACACGATTAAAAGGGATTAATAATTTCATAAAAGAATTTAACTCACTTGTGTGAGAGATTTCATACAAAATTACAAATATTCTAGTGGTAGTGCTTAGGATTTTTTTTTTATTTCTGGAAAATCGTAAGTGGTTCGTGCTTCAGATTAATTGCTTTGCGTCCCAACTGTTTAGTATGAAATATATATGGTCTTTCTTTGGTGCAAGCAATTCCCATTCTGAATAGGAATAAATATTGTGCTCAAAGTAGCAACCACAGATTTTTTTTAATTTGTTTTTATTAGTTGGTAACAATTACATTTTGAATTTCAAAACAACGTAAAAATGCAACTAATATCATTTTATGTGACAGCAAAATATTGATCCCGGATCAATAATATGACGTCATTTTTGATCCAACATGGCTTCTTTGTTTACATTTATTGTTTTTTTTGATCCCGGATCAATTAAAAATCCAAAAAATTTCTTGGATTTTTTTGACGTTTACTCACGAAATTTGTTGGATTTTATAATTGATCCGTTGGATCAAAAATGACGTCATATTATTGATCTGGGATCAATATTTTGCTGTCACAGAATACGATATAAATATATTCAATTAAATAGTAATGTGGTAGAACATTATTGAATATTATTACAAATCGTAGCTAATTTCTCGCCTTGTTTAGAAAAATGCGATGTCAAAATAACAAAAATCACTTTTATATTTCTATTGCCAACAATTAAAAATAAAAGTATTTATCAAAACTGCCCTGGCGGTGAACATTAAAACTACAGGTAGTATAGAATTATTCTATATGAGCAAAAAAGTTGGTTTAAAACTATTCCAATTCGGAATAACATATATGGAATTGTTTTGTAAATTTACGAAAGAAAGACCACATTAATTTAAAAAGACTGGTTAAGTCACAATTTTTTGCCTGAATTATAATTTACACGATTTTTCTTCCAGTTTAATTGTCACAATTTGGTATAAGGTCTACCAAAGGGCCACTTGATACTACTACAAAAATTAGACTCGGATTAATGAACTGCTTATAGATTGCTTGCACCCGTTAAAATTCAAGTACATATTTCCATAATAAATATTTAGTATGTAGAACCTTAAACAATTTATACAGGCTATATAGCGGTCCTTGAGTATTGTTTCAATTAGCCAAATCCAATGTTACAATTAGCGTCCTTAGTTTATATCACGCACATTTTGGAGAGCTTTTGGTAGGTGAAATTTTTTTTTAAATTCCTGTGGAATCCTACTACATTGCCTCTCTGAAATATAATTCTGTGTTTGCGATCAAGTATTTTCAAATTAGGCAGATCATATACCAAAATAAGGTGTTTTAAGGAAATCCTGCAAAATTATACAGGGGACCACACTCTGTAATTACGCTACTTCCTGGTCTATAGACTTAGACTAATTCATTTTACAGCCATTTTTTAGGATGTCCAATTTTTGAGGGTTTTGGCATTGCTATGTCTTTAAAGCTAACTCAAGTGGTTTAAACTTTTTCGCGGCCGTTTTACCTTTGTTTTTCATTCAAAGTGCTTAATAATGATGCGTAATATTCACCTGTGATGGTTTTTGTCTTCTCAAGATAGTCGATGCATTTTATGCCTGATGCAACAACTTTTTCCTTCTTTGGAGCATTTGAACCAGCTTCTACCCACCGTTTTGATTTTGACGTACAGTGATGGATCCATGTTTCATCAACCTTTATGAATCGAACCGTTAGGAATTTAAAAAAAATCGAGTGATTTTACATAAACAACTCTAATGGTAAATTCATTTCAACACAAAAAATGATTTTTAATCAGAAAAATTTGCAGTCAGATCAAAAAATGTTGCTCTCAACTGACATCGCATGTTCTTTTCCAAAAAAAAAATTGATTTATTTTTTGATCGAAATCATTTTTAAAAAATCTTTATTTTTTTCGTAGATGTTTTCGATACATATAAAATGTTATGTCAAAGTAAACCAAAACACAAACAAACATCGTTGTTTTTATTAGCTTGTCAATCAGCTCGTCATTGAAAAATATTTACGATGTTTGTCATATTCTTTACCGCACAATAAAATTGATTTTTTTGGAAATCGAAAAGAATTCGCCATAACGTTCATTTATGTGTCATACAAATTTGACAGCTTTCATTTAAAACAACATACTTCCCAACACACAAAAGAAGTTGTTACTACTGACGAGCAGATAGCATTATTCTAAACATCTTCAATCCACCCGCGTACACGTACCGATTTTTTTTGATCTGTTAAAAGGCCGATTACGTACACCAAAATTGCACCCAGAGTTTCCATTATATTCAATTTTATGGCAAATGATAATAACACCTACACATAGGATATTTAAAATACCATGAAATTTTAAATTTTTATACTGAATAGAAATAAAAGATTAAATAATCCGTGTTTAAAGAAAATTTATGGCACACAAAAATGTTGCTATAAAAATACTTCTGTTGAATATATTTTATAGCAACTTAATTGTATTGTCCCATTAGCTTAAAAAGTTAACCCTTTGCGGTCGTATGTCTATATAGCCAACTAACAATTTTGAAATTTATAAGCATCATATAAGAGTTAAAATGCATCTCATATTAAACTTTTAAGAGTCTTCTGGCGAACTTTTTGAGCATATAAGGTTAAAATAAGTGACGTGTAAGGTGTATATAAGTATCATATAAGCCTCATCTTTCTTGAGAAAGAATGATATAAGTTATAAGAATAGTCGTACAGTAGTCTTTCGTGAGGTTGTTATCAGAATATACATTCTTATGTAAAAGCGTTTTAAGACTTACGTTGTATTCCTTCCTATATAATTCATCGTTATAATCTTTGAAAATTATGTTATAGGATTATACAACTTTAATGATTCTTAATTCAGTTTTATAACAAACTTGGTATTATCATTGACAATTAAAACAAATAAATTAAATTAAAACAGATAATGCTTGAAAAACTAATTGCTTTTTATAACGGGTGATTTTTTAAGAGCTTGAGAACTTTTTTTTAAAAAAAAAACGCATAAAATTTGCAAAATCTCATCGGTTCTTTATTTGAAACGTTAGATTGGTCCATGACATTTACTTTTTGAAGATAATTTCATTTAAATGTTGACCGCGGCTGCGTCTTAGGTGGTCCATTCGGAAAGTCCAATTTTGGGCAACTTTTTCGAGCATTTCGGCCGGAATAGCCCGAATTTCTTCGGAAATGTTGTCTTCCAAAACTGGAATAGTTGCTGGCTTATTTCTGTAGACTTTAGACTTGACGTAGCCCCACAAAAAATAGTCTAAAGGCGTCAAATCGCATGATCTTGGTGGCCAACTTACCGGGCCATTTCTTGAGATGAATTGTTCTCCGAAGTTTTCCCTCAAAATGGCCATAGAATCGCGAGCTGTGTGGCATGTAGCGCCATCTTGTTGAAACCACATGTCAACTAAGTTCAGTTCTTCCATTTTTGGCAACAAAAAGTTTGTTAGCATCGAACGATAGCGATCGCCATTCACCGTAACGTTGCGTCCAACAGCATCTTTGAAAAAATACGGTCCAATGATTCCACCAGCGTACAAACCACACCAAACAGTGCATTTTTCGGGATGCATGGGCAGTTCTTGAACGGCTTCTGGTTGCTCTTCACTCCAAATGCGGCAATTTTGCTTATTTACGTAGCCATTCAACCAGAAATGAGCCTCATCGCTGAACAAAATTTGTCGATAAAAAAGCGGATTTTCTGCCAACTTTTCTAGGGCCCATTCACTGAAAATTCGACGTTGTGGCAGATCGTTCGGCTTCAGTTCTTGCAGGAGCTGTATTTTATACGGTTTTACACCAAGATCTTTGCGTAAAATCTTCCATGTCGTCGAATAACACAAACCCAATTGCTGCGAACGGCGACGAATCGACATTTCACGGTCTTCAGCAACACTCTCAGAAACAGACGCAATATTCTCTTCTGTACGCACTGTACGCATTCGTGTGGTTGGTTTAATGTCCAATAAAGTAAACTGAGTGCGAAACTTGGTCACAATCGCATTAATTGTTTGCTCACTTGGTCGATTATGTAGACCATAAATCGGACGTAAATCGCGAAACACTTTTCGAACCGAACACTGATTTTTGTAATATAATTCAATTATTTGCAAGCGTTGCTCGTTAGTAAGTCTATTCATTATGAAATGTCAAAGCATACTGAGCATCTTTCTCTTTGACACCTTGTCTGAAATCCCGCGTGATCTGTCAAATACTAATGCATGAAAATCCTAACCACAAAAAAATCACCCTTTATAATTAAAATTTACATTGAAATTATCATAGAATTTAGCTGCGAATTCAAATTTTTCAATTAAATATAAAAGCTACCTGATCTAATTTTTTTGCGCTCTTAAAAATTCGAATAATAAAACAAAGAATTATTATTATTTAAAAAAATAAAAATTATAAAAAAAACAAATATCATAAAATGGACTAATTAAAATAGTATATAGCACTTGTTATGACAGGAAACTCTATAAAAGCACTTACTAAGTTCCTAAAATTGCCAAAATATACCAAAATATTCCATTTGAAAAAAAAAATTCTAAAAAATTAGAATATGGATGCTTTTTTCATAATGGAAATTCCTAAACCAATATGGACGAAATGACGTTCTACGTAAAATATCTTATAAGTGACTTATAAGAAAACGTTTAAATTAGTTTCCAGGGTCGGCTTGAGTTTATATACTTCGGTAAAACAGAAGAAATAAATATAAATTAACCAGCAAAATATGCAAAGAATTCTACACCATTTCCTAGACTTGGCCTGATTCACCTGATACAACAACTCGGTTATACTGTTGCTATACTGTGTATTTGTATACTTTGTCATTAAATAATTAAATGCGTTTATCCTGAGCCCGCCACTGATAGAAATGTCACCTAAAATAGTATTTTTAATTATTTTCTTATGTAAGAATATAGTAAATATCTAATAAGGGAAAAGTATGAGTTTTTCTTATAGAAAACATCTAAGAGTATTTAAAGAATATTTGTATCTTTATCCTATATGTAAGAATAAAGTAAGGGAGAGATATGAGTTTTTCTTAAGAGAACTTATCCAAGAGTATTAAGAGAATATTTTGCCACTGGCTTATATTTAGAGACATATTTACTATATTATTTTAAATAAAAAAACTGAATAAAACAGTATATATCTAACACTCGATTTTTAACATTAATTAGTTTTAGAGTAACGTCGATCACTAAGTTTTGTTTTTCTGTAGTACTCAAACAAATGTCATATTGTCTAAAAGAATCAAACTTTAAAGGCTCTTGTTAAAGAATTTAAACAATATGGAATCTTATAGCGTTCTCTATAAAATTTTGTTTGTGTTTTAATCTTATAAAACTCTTGTTCAATAGAAATCCTACAGAACACTCATAAAGAAAGAAATTAGGAGCTCTGTAAGACTAAATATATCTTGGCTAAGAAAACTTTTCCACTAAACACAATAAGAGTATATTAAGTGAGGTGTAAGAAATACCCTTACAACAGAATATGACGAGGTCTAAAAATGCCATGTAAGAATATAATATAGTTTATAAATCGACATTTCTTTGACAAGAAGATAATAAGTATTAAGTTTAAACATTCTTGGAGAATGTTATCCTAGGGCTCTTTTAAGTGAAAAATATTCTTAAAAGACAATTTATAAGGCAAAATGTTAGTTGGGGCGCTTTCAGGTTCCCTATCATGATTAGTAAAATCATCGCCAATTTGATTTGATAATTTCATAATGCTAAACATTTTCTTAGCGTCGGCCGCGATTTTACTCAACATGTTCTCAACTGTTGGGTGTCCTGAAAGCACCCAATGATTTGATTTTCCTTTGATTCGCGAATCATTTTTTGATCGCATACGTGAACCTGCCCGAGTGGCTCATTCCACACTAGGGTAACTTTTATCCGGTAACTTCTTCGTTTGTTTCCCCTTTACCCATAAAATCAAAAAATTGCGGTGCAGATAAAACCCGTATCATAGGTAAGAAACGAAGAAAAATACGGTTTCTGTGAGACCTAATGTGGCATTAGCCAATAAACGAATAATTCTTAAGAAACCACGCATATTGATTTGTGCCTACAATTTTGTGTCTCGTTTTATTTCTTCGTTTACACAAAATTAAGGAAAACACTTATTAGTTTCTCGTGGAATTTTCCATACATTATGAAAATAAATGCGAAATAAAACCAAATTAAAAAAGAATTAATAAACTTTATTTTTCCTTCATAATCTTGCATATTATGCAGTAATATGCTCGTTCAACGAAAATTAATTCCGACCAGCATGACATCCACGTACAAACTTAATACGACCGAAAAGGGTTAATAATAAATTTTGCATGTTTCTCTGTCACGTGAAAATTGTAATCTCTCCTTTTACGGAACAACATATTGGTGCACATCTGCTTAAAGCAACCTTGAATAAATTAAGTCAAACAACCACAAACATTTTTGTACATTGGATCACAGCATGGGAACAGCGTCAAGTAAATTGTAAAATCGAAGGGAACATGATAAAGCTAGAAGATACCAAGTCGGAAGGCATGTTTAAAGCTTTATAATCCAAAATAAGGGTTGCAACCATTACGTGTAGTGGTACAATTAAATTTTGGGAAGTGTCACCAAAGTCCCTTGCTCGGTTTTACACAAAACAGAGCTAAAATAACATTCCCGAATCTCAAAAACTCTAAACCGATCGGCCTAATAGTCGGTTCTTCATATGCAACGGTCAACGAATATTCGTTGACCGTTGCATATGAAGAACCGACTATTAGGCCGATCGGTTTAGAGAGCAATATTTGAAATTTGTAAGACAGAACTTACACTAAATGATCATCTGAAAACACCTTGGAGACCACCGAGAGGTTTATAATGAAAATTGTGTAGATTTTTTCTTTATCTCGCTGTTCTTCTGCACTTTCATTTGCAATATCAGAATTGGGAATTGGAACCACCTCAGATGGGAGTATATATGAATTATATTATTTTGAATTGAGTTAGATAATATCAAATACAACCTAATGAGTCCCGCGTTCTTATTATTCTTACCGAATTTAAATTCAATTGTATAACCAAAACCGTCCATTTTAAATCTCCATCCGATTGTTGTACAAAAACGTAAGGTAAGATTGGAATCATTTTGAAACCCAGGCGATGATAAGGGTAGGAAAGTTGACAACGGTTGACAAATTTTGCAAAAGAATTATTCCGATGGCCACATCACCTGCAGTGGCCGTGACCATAAAAGGCTTAGTTAAATCAGGATGATACTAATATATGGATAGGCCAAGTGAAACATTTTGTTTAATTTCTGACTTGTAGTTCAGACACCCACGAGTGTCAATATTGAGTCATATTTATATAAAGAACGTGACTGTCTGTGGCTCCGGTCAGGCGAAGAGCAATGACCTTTATTTGAAATAATCTATATTTTTGGGCTCGGAAAATGCTGGGTCAAAGTATAGAACAGGCTACCGAGAAGTTTCGGAAAAAGTGAATTACCGAAGCAAAACAATTATTGGCGCAGAAAGAAGGAATGGGCTCAATCTCAACCTGTGCAAAGTATCAGACTTGGTGTTATGGGAAACATGACGTTTGAGTCATGAGTGCTTCTATATGACCTTCAAAGAAAAAAGCTAATATCCAGCAAATATAACACTTTTACAGAATCACAAATAACTACTGATTTGTATTATAATAATTACGACGTTCAGCTATCAATCGATGTTAGTCTTTACTTACACCTGGCTTGTTACAATGCAGCAAAGTTTAAAATAATTTTAGCCAAAAAATTAAGCTGGACCTTTAATCTACGACCCGAAATTTTTTACTTAACTATATGTACTTATATTATTTTACGAATTCCTTAACTTTAATACTAGATGCCTAATTAAAATCAAAACAAATTCTTTATTCATGGTTGATTTTCCAGAACATAAAAATTGAACGATCACAAGAAAAAGAAATATGTAGTTTCTATTAATGTGTTTAGAAAATGTTTTGATTTAAATTAAATTTAAAATTATCTTCTTATTATAACGATCGTTAAAGATCAAATTAAGATCACTTAATAGCGTTTTAAAGAAGTTTCAGCTTACTTGATATTGTCTCTATTTCGTCATACATTAAAACATAAAATCTTGAGATTGAAAAATAAATTTTGCTTATATAGATTCATAAACCTAATTCTGCATTTATCGATGAAAACGATGAAGTAGCGCAAAACAATGTAGGTATGTAATGTACGTATATAAATAATTCTTCACGAATATCATCAAAATTATGATCGCAGTTAAAAAGTCAAACTAAATGAAAGATTGTAAACTTGATTTAATCAGACACCAACTTGTCATTAGAAAAAAAATAGATCACGAGATCAAATGATCTCGATCACAAGAAAGCAATTAATTATGTAGATTGGGTAGGCGTGAAACCCGAAAATATAAACAATGTCTGAAAAACTAAAGATCATATGATCACGTGTATAAAACATTTCACAAGACCAAGTTATCATTTAAGATCGAATTTAAATTAATACACGAGATCGTTTAATGGAAAAAGAACCGTTACACGAGTTTAAATAAATAATTTTATGTTCGTTGAAGTTAAATAAAAATTTATGATCATGCGATCAATCTCAAATTATATTGGGTTTTATTTTATTTTGTGAAGAACTCTAAATCAAGAAATTAGTTTATCTTTGTAAGATAATCTTTAATCATCTTTAATCACTAGATCGCGATTGTAAATCAAAAGAAACATTTGGTAATTGAGTAAGTAATCATTATTAAAAACATTTGACCAAAATAAAACATCAGATTCCAAGTCCTGTAAAACTCTCAATCTTACTTCCGTTGAAGCCCAAAAAACGTCAGCGAATTTTTCGTGAATTATTTCTCACGTGGAATTAAAATTTTAACTCAGCTGTCGACGAGGCACACTAACTAATCAAGATACAAAAATTATGGGAAAATTTGAATATGTATGTCCATACTTTCCCAAAAGTTCAAACCGATTACCAGCGTAAATCCCAGTTCGCACTGCAACGGATTTATTTTCTGTCAGCGTGCATACGTTTAATGACACATGTTATCGACATGCCGCATGTCATGTTAAATCCAAACTAAACAAAAATTTACGTTGCTATCCAAGTGGCATATATTTACAGCTACGCATAATCACAGCAACTTCCTATATAAATTAATATCGATAATACAGTTCCACATTCAAAACCAAAAAAACGTGCAAAATCCTAACAGAGATGGATTTCCAACAGAAAAATACGACGAATAGAGACAAAAACAAAAAAATGTAAAGACGCATAACAAAATCATAAAATTTTATCGCAGCATTTCCTTGTTCACGGAAATACATATACAAATAAAAATAAAAAAATTAGTACATATTCCAAAACGTTTAATCAATCACACACAACTCGGCTTGATTTTTGAATCACAATATTTAAATTTATTTCTTAAATTAAATTATAAAAATTAAACTTACATATCTATAATTTGTATTGTATCATGTGCGCGTATGGGTGGGTATCTCGCTCTTGCACTTAATTTTATATACGAATACAATATACAATTATTGAGTAAAGTACTGCGTGTGTAATAAATTTGAATGAAATAATACATTCCATTGAACTTTTAAAATACAAAAAAAAAAAATTGAAAAACAACAGTTATTTTTTAAACTTGTCAAAATACAATGTGTATGTAATTTTCAACTTTTATTTAATTAAATATAAATTATCACAAAACTTTATTGTATAAATATATATTATATATTTTGTTTTATTATTATAATCCACATGTTTATGTTTTATTATCACACACAATATTATTATTATTACATTTATTAATAATTCACAAAACACACTACATATTTATTTATACACAGTACACACAACCTTACACGGAGACATCGCGCGGTTTAATAACGTATTTAAGATTTTTACACCACACGAAATTTGGAAAAAAAATGTTTATTTTGGAGTTTCACACATTTGAATATATTACGTCCGAACTTCACAACGGTCACTTGGTAAATAACGAATGTAACGAATATAAAAAGATCAACGATTTGAAAATATGAAAAGATGTGTTTTTCTTTCTTTCTTGGGTATATATAGTTTTGTTTCGTGATTTTTGATCAAAATTCTGAAATGAGATATATATATATGTTTTCTGGTTATTTATCGTATATGGGTAAAAAGGACGGTATCATATATTTTTTGTTGTGTTTCCTTTGTTTATGTTTTTGATATGCGGTATCATATTAAAGTGGGAGAACTATATATGTATTAAGAAAATGAAAAGCGGGGAAATGTTTTTTTGTTTTGTATTTTATCTATCAATCATAATTTTTTGCACATTTCGGGGTGGTTGCAGAGTTGAATCCATCTACGTGTTGTACACAAAAATGTTGCATTTTTGATTGATTAGCGCGTACAAAGCACATGGTAACTTTTTTACGCGCTCGTTATTATTATTTTGTAGAGGGATTTTTGTGTTCAACATAGAGGCAGGTAAATTGTTGGTAGAATGTAATCTTATGTTATGTTCCTACATTCATGGAAAGCATCAAGAAAAAAACGTGGTTTGTGCTTAGAAATAGCTATTTATGTAAGAGTAGTTTTCAAGGTTAAATTTAGTATTTGAATTTGGGGTGTGCTACTGATACAACGAGAAAAAAATTTTGTCAACTACGCTTTATTTACTGCACGAGGTTTCGAATTTTGGGTTTTGTCGTAATTTGTGACGATAGAGATAAACAATTACCAAAATTGGCTTGCACAAACAAATGCTGGAGCATATTTATCGTCTCGTCATACTATTCCTAATTGAATTAAGTAGAATTTAAATGGAACACTACCAGAAATAACATAAAATTATTTATTTTGTCCATGCTGAGTATCTAAACCTCAAAGACGGAAATTCGTTTAAAACGGAAAATTTCACAATTACTATGGTGGCCTGAGTAGCAAGCAACTTTATATACAGCACGAGGTTTTAGATTTGATGTTGGTATAGTCAGTAATTGGATAAAGTAAAATTTCATGCAAGATAACTAATTTTATTCTATTTAGCGAATATATGTATTTTATGCTGACTCGGTTGAGCCAGAATAACTGATTAATTGGCCTTCTCATCATTCCTATTTTCGGTTCGATAGTTACGACTGTTGAATGTTTAACCATCCATGTTGGATTGAGTGTGTCATCTTTAATTATTACGGTATTATTTAACCATAAATTTACCTTTAGGTTTCTACTTAAGCCGCTGTTAAAGTGTTAACATATATTCGATTTTCTGTCTTTGCCTAAAGCACTGGCTCGTTTGATAAAGATCTTGCCATCGAGAAAGGGTTAACTAATTGTGATAAAGGGGTGAAAAATCAAAAAATGGCCTAGTGTCAACGGTCAAACTCTCCGTTGGACTGGCTTACTGGGTGTAACGTAACCATTCCTTCGGTTTTTATTCAGAAAGTCAACAATGCCTCGCATTTAAGTAGCGTACCCGCAATGACTCTCTTTAAGTGACAATTCATCGACTCGAAGTGAACGGCCTTGCTCCCCATGCAAACAAACCTCACCAAATAACATATTGCCTGATTAACACTTCTAAGTTGTAGGGATCTTATTTAACTCTACGAGACTTGCATCTTGTTCTCTAGCGTTCATGACAAACCGATGATTGATATCTTATATAATAGTAGATTTACAGCAGCGTCAGATATAGCTTGATGTAAGATTTTCTACCATCCAATCCTGTATCCGTTGTTGATGCCAATTGATTGAACCATAAACCGTTTGGTTGTTGAAGAAAAACTGAACCATTCCAGCGCAATTCGTATGTGCATGAAATTGAAGCTCTAGACACACAATCAGCAGTGTGATTCGCCCAATTCATGTGAAACCAATGATTACGATTAGTGGGTTTTCTTACTTCTGCGAAGCGATTGGCTTGGATCAACCTTTGTGTTTACTACCAAAATGTTGACCTTGTAAATACCAGCAATACCGACTCTTAAAAATATAACAATTCTATATGCATGTCGGAATCCTCCGAAGATCAAATTTAGATCATGTTTGAAGCTCCAACAACGCTTTAGTTTAATGTACACCAATAGAATCGTATCTGAACGAATCTTGCTCTCCATTTGCTGTACTTCTGTCGGTAATTGATCCCCCCACTCGACGTTTTCCAACCACAATATTCAGCCAACCAACCATGATTAAACAACATTAATGCTTTAGAAAAGACTGATCTTTATGTTTGTACATTTAAGTAGTATAGCGGAACTTTACATTGGAAATAAAACTTGGATTGCATTCAAGGCCAAATTTTATCGAAAAATAATTTTCTGGAATCGTTCGCTATATAATTGGAGAGCAATCATTAAGGTGTTGCGCTCTTAGTCCTTTGAGAGTTGGTGTAAACTGCAAACTCTTTGCTTATACGTCTTCTTCACACACATCGTTTCTTCCTGTGTCAAGATCCATTTTTTCTAAATCATGATTTTAAATTTTATTCAGGATTAATGCGTGAAAATTAAATGAAAATTTGTTGTCCTTTCGACAACTCAATTCCGTAATACTTCTTAGAAATCGTAGCTAATTCACCAATGATTCTGTCATCGAATATCATTGATGCTTGCGACAGTATTGTTCGTTTGGTTGATGTAGGAACATCCGATGACGCTATGATGTTGAATTCAACAATCGCTCGGAATTCGCTTGGTATCTCGTTGAGAAGTTGCTAACTGTTTGAAGACCACTTCCGCAGTTCGAAGCCGCCGCATCTGAGTAGCTCCACCGTTTGCCTCTGGACCTCGATTAAATCCGTGATGTTGTCTGAGCCGGTAATCAGGTCGTCGACATAGAAGTCCTTGGATGCGACTTTCACTGCAATTGGGAATTTCTTTTGTTCACCTCGTGCTAATTGTAAAATGGTGCGAATTGCTAAATACGAAGCGCTGGCAGTACCGTAAGTCGAACCGTATCTCGAACTGGTGCATCTGGAGAAGATCGTCATACGATCCGCTGATAATTCCTGTGTTCGGGTGCCGTCAGGATCTGCCGATACATCTGCTTAATGTCTGAAATGAAAACGAATTTATGTTTGCGAAAGCGGGTTAGTATCTCGAAGACGTTTTTCTGAAGCTTGGGGCCAATGCGAAGCTTTTGGTTGAGTGATGTGCCACTTCCTCCATGTGTCTCAATTCCAGATAATCCTACATGAACCTGTTATACTTAAAACGTTGTTGATCGTTTTTGGTGAATCGGCGTTCCATATATTGTAGTCGTAGAACTGCATCCTCTAATGATCTTCCAGGTCGTGATGAGTTCTTTATCTTCCATCTTCATTGCGATAGTTGGTCGATTCGTAGTGTCGTTCACATTCTGGCTCGTCGTGCGTTAATTCTCTAGATGGACGAACGTCTTCGATTTACCAAACATACCTGAGCGTGTTGTCAATGGTGTCCTCGATGGTTGCCGTTAAACTAGACGGCTGATTGGTTGTCCGATGCTACACCTTACCGAAGAGGATGTAGCCATTTAGACGTCGGCTCCGAGTAAAATGTCTATCTTGTTCCATCGATAGTAATGAGGATCGGCAAGTTCCGATTGATTCAAGTGCGGCCATCGATGCGTGTCAATTGGTTGGGATGGTAGTGTGCCTGTGATCTTCTCGACGATGAGGGCTGTGACCGAGATGGAAAATGTTAAATCAGTTCGAGAGTGTAATGCGAAGTCGGTAATTGAACGCAACGTGGGCGCCTCGTCTGCACAGATTCCACTGACTGTAACTGCGGCTTTCTCGCTAATACGATGCGATTTGCTGCACTCTCCGAAATGACCTGAGATCCCGAATCAAATAGAGGTCGAATGACAAAGTATTGATTTGGTTGCGATACGATGGCAATTGCTGTTGCGAGCAGAATATCCGTGACCGAAGTTGGTGATGGATTCGTCGGATGATGATTCGGTGTTTGAATACGAATTGTGTAATAGCATGTGATGTCTTTAGTTGAAAACACGGCACAAACTGGATCTGCAACTCGAAGTGGTGTGGCCCTTGCGCAGGCGCTTGAAACACAGCATCTTTGATCGGTCTAGATTGGACCGTTCTTCGAATGTAAGAGGTTTGAATTGATCGCACTCTAACAATTTGTATTATCAGGTACAATGTGATCAGATCTTTGTATAATGGATATTGTGCTCGAGTTAGTGAAATTTGCCAATGGCGATGAGTTTCAGGGTCCAGCTTAACTGCGATGATGTTCACTATAATGTTATATCCGAAGTGGCGACTGGTACGCCTAAAACCGTTAAACTGCGTCGGTCGCAGTATCGATGATTTTGCGCAACCCCACAGCTAATTCGACTTGTAGAGTAGACATTTATATTTAAACGAACCTGACATTTACATTTAAATGACCCGCTGAACCTGCGTAAATGACTGTCGATGACAAGCCGCCGGTGGTTATATCGGTCTCGTAATATGTGCCATGCTTCATCATACTATAATTCTCGTTTGTTATGTTCACGGATTTGAGCCGTTATGTTCGATGCTGCATCTCCGGTCAGAATCGTTTTTAAATAATGTAATTTTTGCGAGTTGGTCAACTGCTTGTGATTGTGGATGAGGTCAACGAATAAATTTTCGAATTCGGTCCAGCTTGTGTAATCGCCATCGAATACTGGTGCCGAGATTCGGGCCAGCTTCGTGTCGAACTGCGGAATGAATGTCACTATCACTAACTCACTAATCACACTTCACGAAATGTTGAAATTTCTTACCCGCGAACGTTGTTGCAGCACAACAATCTGGCTCGAAGGACCAAAAAATGTTGAAGCGGATTGCGAAATGATAATATGCGAACTAATCAAAATGAATATAAACGAACGAAAGCGGTTTTAATGTATATTTTATTTATGATGTGTCCGTGTGCGCTGCTCGAATGGAGGTTGTTGTAAGAAGGAGTGAAAAAACTCTCGTCATTGTCAATTTTGATATCTTCGAGGTTTGCCCAATTGATTTAGAGTTGCCCGACGATTGGTGTTTAGTTGCAGAGTGCCCACGGGTAGATGGTGACACTGATCGACGAAGAGACGTCAAATGTTAACTCCAACAGCCATAGTGGATCAAAAGTGCTACTTTCTTAATCGGATTATATTACTTCTGACGGCCGTTAAGCGCATTTGATGAAAAAGCTATCGGATACTACTTTGCATCATGGTAAACATGAGAAATCACTGCTCATATTCCGTGACTTAAAACATCTGTCGCTAATAAGTGTGGACAATCTCACTGATAGTGCACAAGCTGAGACACTTTCACAATGGCATTCTTTATTTGACAGAAAGAGTTTTCTTGCACTTTTGACCAAGCATACGGAACATTTTTCTTACGCAATGCATTAAGAGGAGTTTCAAGCTTTAGATTGTTTAAAAAGAGTTATAATAATTTACCTTACCAATGATAGCTTGCAATTTTTTCAAGTTTGTTGGTCGGTACATCGCTTCAACCACTCGAACTCTTTCGGGTGATGGTCGGATTTCAGATTCAGCCAAAACACGCCCTAAATAATTCGCTTTAATTTGGAAGAATTTCGACTTGTTCATATACATTTCACGTTGGCAGCGGCAAGTCTTATACAAGTTCTCTTCCACATTTTTGAGATGTTCTTTTTCAGTTGGAGAAATTTCGAATTCGCTGTCATTTGCTCAATGAATCGCTGAAAAATTGCTGGTGCGCTAACAATTCCAAATGGCGATCTTTGGTACTGGAACAGCACAAATGGAGTTGAAAGTGTTACCCGATCTTTTGATTCACTGTTAAACTTTGTAAAACATAGTCATGCAGACACTGTTAATAATCGATGATTAGAGAACCGAGAAAATATATTCTTGTTCAAAATGAGAGGCGAGTGAATAATAACAGGCGACAATGGCTTATTGATCATTGTTTACTGTTCGCCTATAATCAAATTATGAATGCAATCCTTCCGAGAGAAGCCACTTGGCTACATATAGGATGTCACAGAAATCTTCAAGCCTAGTTGAACCTACCTCCATAACTACAACATAAACTGCTCTGAAAAAATCCTAATAAAATCAAATTGCAGCCCTCACACGAGGCCGAACATTTTATTTCCAAAATCACAAATTGTCAATATTATTCTTGTAACCTATCAACATCAACATCAAATCATTCAACTTTGTTGTCACGAACGAAAAATCTCGCAAAATTTATTTGTGTGTGCACAGTTTGGTGGTCCAATTTATTATACGAGTACGTATACCATTTTCAATTAAATTCAAATGTCCATGTTTGTCATTCGTCTCCTGTTCGCTTCGTGTATCTGCAAGGGATTATATGCTGCACACACAATTGAACAATCAACAAATAAATCCTTCTCAATTTTTTTTTTGAGAACATCTGTTCTAAATCGTACAGTAGTGTATAATGGTGAATAACACAGAACACAAAATTAAAATTGATCGTGATCAAAATATATTCGATCGCGCTTTTCAGTTCATATATACAAATACAGAGTTTAAAACCGTTGTACTCGTATATTGAATATAATCTGGTGATCGTTAACCTTCAACTCTGAGTTGTTTAGTTTTTTATTTTTGTGTTGTACATAAAATTGCCATATTTGCATACAATTTAGAATATAATCAATATGATCATCAACATTATTCAAGTTTATTTTAATTTTTATATTCGAGTAAGTGTACCATGTTAAAAAACATATGATCATATACTATGATCAAAATTATGCGATCGTGAATAATTAAATCACTCGATCGCATTTTTCACTACTTGTGGATAAGATCAATAATGATAAATTATCTTGTGGGTATGTAAGCTACGAACAGGTGGCATGGCATTGTCCTACAGTAGATCGTGTAATATGTAGTTCCAAAAATTAAAACCGCAGCGTAACGTGTATTTTCTACACGATCAGACATATACACAAAACTAATTGATCAATTTATCTTTTCTTATTTCAAGAAAATTCGATAAAACAAAATGTGACAACCGAAAACAAAACAAAATATTGTAAGACAGACGTTGTAATTCATTTTAATATGGTAACACTAACATGTTGGTTATTTTTTTGGGTTGTTTAAGACATCTGCTTTTCTTTTACTTCTTTTGTACCACCACTAATTTTCTTAATTAAATTTTAATTACATAATTACGACGAAGCATTTGTTTTGTGTTTCGTGTCATTTGTAAAATAAAATATCTTAAGATACCTTTAATTTTAATGTACATTTTATTTCACCGATGCCGTATTCCTTTGTCGCAAAATATGTAACTACAAAATTCCTGTACGTGGGGTCGTGTATCTAAAAATTATTTATTTTGAATTACCAATTTACGTTAGGCAACGTATTTTCAAGTATATACAGGGTTATCCAATTCGAGGTTGATAAAGTAAACTTAAAAAAAACACACAAAATATTCGGAATGTATTGTAATTTTTATTTAATTTTACAGATTGATCCTTGCCATTTTTAGTTAAACAAGATATCATTCAAATGTCCTCCACGGGACTTCTTACAGGCCTTGATTCTTTTGAGGTAATTTTCAATGAATTTTCGGCACATTTCGGGCGGTATCTCGGCCATTACCTTACGAATATTAGTTTTCAATTCGTCAAGAGTTTGAGGATTGTTTGCGTAAACGCGATCTTTCGCGTAGCCCCACAAAAAGAAATCCAAAGGCGTTAAATCACAGGATCTTGGAGGCCAATTGACATCAGCCAATCGCGAAATCAAACGTCCAGGAAATTTCTCTTGCAAAAGATCTCGATTTGCTCGTGTTACGTGACTGGTTGCTCCATCCTGCTGGAACCACATATCGTCAAGATCATAATCTTCGATTTTCGTAAAAAAATAATCGGTTAACATGCGGCCATAGCGCTCAGAATTGACGGTAACGGTTCGTCCATGGTTGTTCTCAAAAAAATACGGCCCAATCACACCACCAGACCACAATGCGCACCAAACAGTGACTTTTTCCGGGTGTAATAACTTCTCTACAATCAATTGTGGATTTTCTGAGCCCCAAATTCTACAGTTTTGCTTATTAACGTATCCACCAGGCGAAAAATGAGCTTCATCACTGAAGAAAATTTTGTTCGAAAAATCAGCATCGACGGCCTGTTTTTCCACGTTTAAATTTAACGCGTTGGTCGATTGTTAAATGCTCCATATTCTTAAATGGCAGAATGTCAACTAAATAAATGACAGCGTACTTGACGTTTATCTTTGACAGATGTCGGTATACAGATTTCTACTTTATCAACCTCGAATTGGATAACCCTGTATTTGACATATGTTTTGGGGCCGAATCGCTCCCAACTAGTTCGCAATTCGTTTCTGACATCTACTTTGCGCAGTAGCCAGTTCGAGGAAGTATGGCTATTAAATGTGAATGTAAATGTAAATGTAAATGTAAATGTAAATGTAAATGTAAATGTAAATGTAAATGTAAATGTAAATGTAAATGTAAATGTAAATGTAAATGTAAATGTAAATGTAAATGTAAATGTAAATGTAAATGTAAATGTAAATGTAAATGTAAATGTAAATGTAAATGTAAATGTAAATGTAAATGTAAATGTAAATGTAAATGTAAATGTAAATGTAAATGTAAATGTAAATGTAAATGTAAATGTAAATGTAAATGTAAATGTAAATGTAAATGTAAATGTAAATGTAAATGTAAATGTAAATGTAAATGTAAATGTAAATGTAAATGTAAATGTAAATGTAAATGTAAATGTAAATGTAAATGTAAATGTAAATGTAAATGTAAATGTAAATGTAAATGTAAATGTAAATGTAAATGTAAATGTAAATGTAAATGTAAATGTAAATGTAAATGTAAATGTAAATGTAAATGTAAATGTAAATGTAAATGTAAATGTAAATGTAAATGTAAATGTAAATGTAAATGTAAATGTAAATGTAAATGTAAATGTAAATGTAAATGTAAATGTAAATGTAAATGTAAATGTAAATGTAAATGTAAATGTAAATGTAAATGTAAATGTAAATGTAAATGTAAATGTAAATGTAAATGTAAATGTAAATGTAAATGTAAATGTAAATGTAAATGTAAATGTAAATGTAAATGTAAATGTAAATGTAAATGTAAATGTAAATGTAAATGTAAATGTAAATGTAAATGTAAATGTAAATGTAAATGTAAATGTAAATGTAAATGTAAATGTAAATGTAAATGTAAATGTAAATGTAAATGTAAATGTAAATGTTTTAAGAATATACAATTTACAATTTACAATTTACAATTTACAATTTACAATTTACAATTTACAATTTACAATTTACAATTTACAATTTACAATTTACAATTTACAATTTACAATTTACAATTTACAATTTACAATTTACAATTTACAATTTACAATTTACAATTTACAATTTACAATTTACAATTTACAATTTACAATTTACAATTTACAATTTACAATTTACAATTTACAATTTACAATTTACAATTTACAATTTACAATTTACAATTTACAATTTACAATTTACAATTTACAATTTACAATTTACAATTTACAATTTACAATTTACAATTTACAATTTACAATTTACAATTTACAATTTACAATTTACAATTTACAATTTACAATTTACAATTTACAATTTACAATTTACAATTTACAATTTACAATTTACAATTAACAATTTCATCGATTTAGAATGTAGAATGTAAGAACGTAGAATGTTTACATAAACGAAGAATGTGAAATATAGAATGTGGAATGCAGAATATAATTAGAATGTAGAATGTAGAACTTAGAACGTATAATGTAGAATGTTGAATATAGAATGTAGAATATAGATTATAGAATGTCGAGTATGGAATGTAGAATGTAGAATTTAGAATGCAGCATTTAGAATGTATAATGTATAATGTAGAATATAGAATTGGAATGTATAATGTAGAATGTTTAATGTGGCGTGTAGAATTTAGAATGCAGAATGTAGAATGCATAATGTCCCTAGCACTGATTTATGCAACATAATTTACAATTTACAATTGCATGGATTTAGAATGTAGAATGTAGAAGTAAGAACGTAGAATGTGAAATATAGAATGTAGAATATAGAATGTGGAATATTGAATGTAGATTGTATGATGTAGAATGTAGAATTTAGAAGGTAGAGTGTATGTATGTAGAATGTAAAACATAGAACGTAGAGTGTAGAATGAGAAATGTTGATTATAGAATGTAGAATATAGATTATAGAATGTCCAATATGGAATGTAGAATGTATAATTTAGAATGCAGAATTTTTAAATGTACAATGTAGAATGTACAATGTACAATATAGTGTACAATATAGAATGTGGAATTTGTATGTAGAATGTAGAATGTAAAACGTAGAACGTAGAGTGTAGAATGAGAAATGTTTATTATAGAATGTGGACTATAGATTATAGAATATCGATTATGGAATGTAGAATGTAGAGTTTAGAATGCAGAATTATTGAATTTAGAATGTACAATGTAGTGTACAATCTAGAATGTAGAATTTGGAATGTATAATTTAGAATGTTGATTGTCTCTAGCACTGTTTCATACAACACAATTTACAATTTACAATTGCATGGTTTTAGAATGTAGAATGTAGAAATAAGAACGTAGAATGTAGAACATAGAATGTGGAATATAGAATGTAGAATATAGAATGTAGAACGTATAACGTAGAATATAGAACGTAAGATGTAGGATGTAGAACGTGGAATGTAGAATGTGAAATATTGAATGTAGAAGGTAGAGTATATGTATGTAAAATGTAAAATATAGAATGGAGAAGTTAGATCGTAGACTGTAGAACGTAGAATGTAGAATGTGAAATGTTGAATGTAGATTATTACAGGTACAATGTAGAATCAAGAAGGTAGATTTTAGAATGTAGAATGTAGAATTTATAAAGTAGAATGTAAAATGTAGAATTTACAATGATGAATGTAGAATGTAGATTGTACAATGTACCATGTAGAGTGTACAAAGAAAAAAGTGGAATATAAAATATAGAATGTAGACTGTAGAACGTAGAATGTAGAAAGTAGAATGTAGATTGTAGAATGTACAATGTAGAGTGTAAAATGAAAAATGTGGAACGTAGAACGTTGAACGTAGAATATAGAATATAGAATGTATAATGTAGAATGTACAATGTAGATTGTAGAATATAGAATGTAAAATGTGGGATGTAGAATGTACAATGTAGAATATAGATTATAGAATGTAGATTGTGGGATATAGAATGTAGCGTAGAATTTAGAATGTTCATTGTACAATGTAGAATTTATGTATCGCATGAGACTTAACAGTGCGAAAATTAATACACCAAGATCGACGTCAAATTATAATAAACCAGAAGTCCGGAAATCCGCAAATTTGCTTATTTTAGATTTTTGATAACAAAGTTATGACAGGAGACTTTTGCCGACACCACTGAGCTTAACTCGAAAGAGCCACACGGTTTCTCAGCATTGAACTGCTTATAAAGCAATTGACTAAAGCACAACTTAATGGGGCGATCCCACTGTCGTAGTTTTGAACAACACTCTTACACATTCAACTCGATTATTTCTTGGAAAGAAATTCATTATGTTTCCAGTGTTCTGAGGTTTAGCTTTAAGCAACTTTGATATACGAAACACTTACGGTTAGAACAAGACTATCGATTGTTACCGATCACGTTTCTATTGCGCCACACGTTCCAGTGGTCTAAAACGCACCCTTACGTTTAATACAGTGTTCTGATTTTTTTTGCTCGACTGGTCGCAAAAGGTGCGATAAAATGTTATATCGAATTTTAGATGAAAGAAAGACAAGGCACAATAGTGAATGAAGAAAAACAACAACAATAACAACGAAATGGTTTAAATTTCAAGAATACAAACGACATGTAGAAATATATATAAGAGACGATGTTGTGCAGTGATGATCGAGGAGGAACCGGTTTCAAAATATTGCTTATCTCTTAATATTTTTTGTAAATCTTTCTTTCTTATTTCTATATGTATGTTTCTCTATATAAAATTAATTTTTTTTTTCTAATAATTCAGCTGGAAGAAATTTATTATTAAGTTGGGATTTGATCAATTAACATAACATAAAATAAAACGAGGAAGCACAATCTCAATATAATCTTATATAAACGAGCACAAACTTAATTAATTTCCACAATACATAATTTTAGATGATCAAGATTGATCGCTAAGACATTTTTCTCACGCCCCTATTACACCAAATTAACAGTATATACTGTAAAAATATGTGTGTTTATTCAATCAAGCAAAGCGCCTCCATCGATCTTACATATTAATTTTGTATTTATATTTACGAGTAGATAGATAAACTTCCTGAATGTTCACACTAATGATCTAGCCATATCGATCGATCGATCTTGATCAATGTGACGTAAACTGTGTAATCTGCTTGATCTTTCTGTTTGTGATAAATTACACGTTAATATATTTTTTGCAAACTGTGTAAAACCGACCCACGAAACCCCATAGCCCTATACTCCCTATTTTGAAAAAGATTTGCGTTTTATATGTATAACGATTTCTATTTATCCAGTGTATTCAAATCGTCACCGCCAACAGCAGATGTTAACATAAATTTTGTGTATGTGTGTGTATGAGTTAGTTGTGTTGCAAGAGGAAAGGAAATTTACTAACCTTTTTAGAGGTTTTGTACCTTTGTTGTTGGCTTCTAAAGACAATCTATATATGTACATACATACATAAAAAAAATGTGCGTATAATCCAACAACTAGTATTGTTATTCAAAATAGTTAACTGAATTTCGAGTATTCCCAGTAGAAAGGGAGCTAAGTTCGGTCGCGATTTGAATATTCAAGGGGGTGCGTTGCCAGCCATTTATTGTTATTCAAATCGGTATATTACGATTTTGCTGGCAAACAATTCTTTTTTGCTGTTGTATTTTATAAACATGTTCTGTTTTATTGTGAATACGAGTAAGTTGTAATCTGATATGCGATCGTCTGAATATGCCGCCCATTTCAAAAAACGAACGTAGAAAAATGTGTGGCTGATTGTATTTTATTGAAATGGTTGTGGCTCGGGTTTTTTTAAATGTAGTGTTTATTGTTATTTATGATGGCATAGCGTGGGAAAATTGAGGTTTTCTAAAATATTTTCTGTTTATATCCTAAAATTTAATAAATTTGTGTGTATAGGGTCGAAATATAACATCTCGGACGCCTAAACACCAACAATATTCAGGATTTAACTTATGTCATTTACTGTCGTTCCCGTCAAGAAAGAAATATTTAATCGACAATGTATTTAATATCCATATTTAATTAACAGTATTCATTTACATAATATTTTATGAGGCCTTCTTCTACTACCTACTAAAAACCCTATACACATTTCGTATTCATGTGAAGTAAGAGTCATGTAAATACGTAGTTTACATCGACTCTTCCTCTCCAAAATTTTCCAAAATAAGTTTTAAATTCTTAATTTTAGTTTTACAAATCCAATCATTGAACTAGTATTCTAACCATAGTGGGTTTTCTTATCGTTGTGACGCCAAGCGACGGTGTCAGGAATTACTAAACGTCAAGATGGGACGTGTTTTTAGATTGTAGTTTTGTGGATTATTACCCTTTTAGTTCTTGAAGAGAGATGTGTAAGAACAAAGATAAGAAATAAAGATTAGTTAATTATATTTTAATATTTCGGGATATATTTTAATATTTCTTTTATATTTCGGGATTGGACAACCCTAGTGTTGCAATCTGGCAACTGACAGCGCTATCGTAAAGTTTGACATTTTTGAGATTACTCGTACTCAGAACGTTTTGACATTCGAGCGCTATTTGTGTTGTTTACAGTACTCATTAACTCAACATCTCGGCGAAAAAATGGAATTAAATCGACGTGGATTAAAGCAGACTTTCGACGTGGATTAAGGCAGCAAGAGTGCATGGATGAACTTAATTCAATTTTTGGCGATAAAGCTCCATTAAAGACCAGTGTTTATCGATGGTATGGTGAATTCAATCGAGGTCGTAGTTCACTCCCAGACGAATTTCGTGAAGGTCGTCCAGAATCAGTTGTTGTTCCAGAAACCATTGATGCTGTGCGCGAACTGATATTGCAAGATCGTCATGTGACCTATCGTGAGATTGAGACAAGCTTAGGCATTAGTGGGACCAGCATACATTCAATATTGCATAAACATTTCAATGTCAAAAACATTTGTTCGCGTTGGATCCCACACAATTTGTCAATCGCTCAAAAAAAAGGCTCGTGTCGATTGGTCGAAAGAAAAGCTCAAAAAGTACGATCGCGGTGCTTCAAAACACGTCTATGACATAGTGACAGGTGATGAATTGTGGATTTACGCGTATGAGCCCGAAAGTAAACAGCAGTCGACTGTATGGGTGTTTCAAGATGAGCCGAATCCAACAAAAGTTGTTCGCGCACGAAGCACTTGCAAGCAAATGATCGCCTGTTTTTTCGGAAAAAATGGACATGTCGCAACCGTACCACTAGAACAACGCAGAACAGTCAATTCTGAGTGGTACACAACCATTTGTTTGCCAGTTGTCTTCAAAGAAATCAGGAAAACCAACTGCCGAAGACGGAACACTCTTCACCACGACAATGCGAGCTCTCACACATCGGCTCAAACAACTATATTTGAGTACTCAAAACATCGATTTGATGAGTCATCCGCCGTATAGTTCTGACTTGTCACCAAATGAGTTCTTTTTATTCCCGTACGTAAAAAACAAACTGAGAGGTCAACGTTTTTCGACACCTGAAGAAGCGGTTGCTGCGTTTAGAATGCATGTTTTGGAGATACCTCAATCAGATTGGAAAAAGTGCTTCGACCATTGGTTCAAACGCATGCAAAAGTGTATAGATGTTCATGGGGAATATTTTGAAAAACAATAAAGCGATTTTCGATGATTAATATTTGTTTTTGTTGTCTAATCCCGAAATATAAAAGGCAGCCCTCGTATCAATTAGCAGATTACAACAGTGACGCGTATTTTAAAAATCAATCAAGTTACAAAACAACATGCGAACCGGCTAAGTCACATAACCTTAGAAACAATTGAGCACATGAGTTAAAATTGATAATAAGCTAATAGAAGATTTACTGCGACAAATGCAGCTAGATAATAAATAACATAGTGCCTAAATGCAGCAAATGCAACTCGAGTCTCAGAAAAAAGATGATTTGAGATGCAACAACTGTTAGAGCGTCTCGCAAACTAGCAGCAAGCCCCGCAAGCGGCGAAAAACTTGGCGCAAGGAAAAGAAGATCGCATGGATAATTTCATAAATGACGCGGAAGAAAGTGCAACATTTGAGTTGTGGTATAATACGAATCAATTCTATAATTAATCAATTTTCACCGAAGAGGCGGCATCGTTGACGGAGACGTACGTCTCCCGCGTCAACTCGATGTGTGATAAATTTGACCTCGCAAAATTCTCGGCAGATGATTTCAAGGTCCTGCTCTTTTTGCAGGGCCTCAACAAATCGCAGGACTCCATCACCTTGGAGAAGCTACTGTCAAAGTTGGATGCACAATACATAGAAACAGGGTTAGACATGGGGCAAAAATAATAAATTGCAGGAGCTAGTCAACATCGCTGAGCACCTAAGCAACCTCATAAGAGACATAGGCATGGTAACCCACCTAGAAGCGGTCAAATCAGACGTACTGGAAATACGGAAAAAGTGAAAATGGAACAAGACCAAATAACAAACCCAGAACGGCAAATCTGCGAGACAAAAGCAGCAAATTACAGCACGGATCGGGCACCGAAATTCCCATGCTGGTTGTGCGGTGAAATTCATCTATCGGGACTGCCCATTTTAGGACAAAGAATGTCAAACATGTATAAGATACAAGGGAACAAAAGCGGATATTGCCTATCAGCGGCTCATGTTTAGACCAAAAGGGCACGAAGAGGTAGCGATAAGGGAAGACGAAGCTTTTCGTTTCAGGCAAGATCAGAGTCACCACGCAAATCCCGTTCATCAATAACCGCACTGTATCACTACATCACGATACGGGTTCAGATTGGACGATCATCTCACGAACAATCTGGCAAATATTAACTAATCTTTGTTTTTTATCTTTCTTCTTACGCATCTAAAACGACGTTTAGTAATTCCTGACATCGTCACTTGGCGCTACCACACTCTTCTCTTATTTAAAGAGAATATTTAATCATCTAATATCGACTTAAGTCAAAATATCCTTACTGTTGCTGAGGCATATGATTGTCGGCTCGACAACTTCTTGCAACGGCGTGATTTCTAACATGCCCATCAACGAGTTATCAATGTGTGATTTGGCGTGACGAAACTTCAGCTGATTGCTGTGGGCCCGCACGTGGCGGCCGTCCAGTGGTTTGATTTGTACCACATAGTTGACAATCCCTTCAGGGCTTTCAATCTTCCCTGGCAGCCACTCAAAGTTACTGTTGCAGGACTTGAAATAAATGGCATCCCCGATACTGAACTCCTTCCATCGTGCTCCGTAGTGGTCGTGGAACTGTTGCTCCATTTTCGTGTTAGGCACATCACCTCGCTTTACAGGGGGCCTAATCAGATCCAACTTGGTCTTCATATTATGCCCAGTCATTAGTTTGTACGGAGACTTCATACCCAGTGCATACGAAGGCGTGTAGCGATAGTACATTAGAAATGTCCGCAATATTTTGTCGACATTCCCTTCATCCTTCAACTTTTCGAGTCCTGTCTTAAACAGCTCGACAAAACGCTCGGCACGGCCATTTGACTATGGGTTGTAGGGTGCCATGGTAATGTGATCGATGCAGTTCTTGGCACACATCTTGAAGCAGTCAGACTTAAACTGTGGGTTGTTGTCGCTCACGATGATGTCGTACAATCCTTGCCGAGCGAATATTTCAAACAAGTTTCAACGGTCTTTTCAGATGTCGTGCTGCTCATCTTGAAAACCTCCTGCCAGTTACTGAATGCATCAACTATGACCAGGTAGTAGAATCTATTGACTGGGACGGCGTAATCGATGTGAATCCCTAGAAGTCCCTTCGGTATCGGCCATGCTTGCAGCGTGCATTTCCGAGGTAATTTTGAGTTAGGCTTGCAAATACCACATCATTTTTACATGAGACTCGATATCGTTGTCAATTCCGGGCCAGTAAACTTTACTTCGCGTTAACAGCTTCAAGTGTACTATCCCTGGTGAGCCGAATGCAGTTCCTCGAGAGTAGTATTGCGCAATTGCAATAGTATCACGACCCGCTCGCCATCGAAAATACACTCTTTAATCAATGAGAGCGATGAAATAGGCGATCTGCTTCAGGACCTCGGATTTTGCGGTTTCAGCTTGGATTGCTTCGAAATAACCGGCAATGATTTTGCTAACTCGATGGCAAAGCATTCTGCGTAACTGTCAATTCGAATCGTTGCAATGATGGTATATTCGGGCTTGGGCTTCTGTTGCGCATTAATGAGTCTTGAAATGAAATCAGCATACGCAACACACATCGTTCTGATGTATAAAATTATAGGCGAGCATGACAAGGGCGTAACACTGTAGGCGATTGGCAGGGTATACAGCGACTCCTTGTTTTGATCCAAAAACTGCTAATAATGGTTGATGATCGGTACGTTGCTCGAACTTCCAGCCGTAGATATAACAATGAAATTTCTTAAGCGCGAATACCGGTGCAAGGGCTCCTTACTGGTTATGTGCGTAGGTCTTCTCGGTCTTGCTAAATGACGATGCTGCATACATGATAGGACGCTCTGAACCACCTTCTAATTTATGTAATAGTACTGCCCCCATTCCGTAACTAGATGCGTCAGCGGCAACAATAATTTTCTTCGTTGGATCATAATGTGCTAATGCGAGATCTGTTACCAGAACATTTTTTAGCCTTTTGAAAGCCTCATCACGAGCAGGAGTCCATTCGTACTTGACGTTCTCTCGCAGCAATTTATCTAAAGTTTCACGCAAGTCTTTTAACCCTTTGATAAATTTGCCATACTAATTAACAGCTCCTGGCTGCAATCTATTGACTTGGAACAGCCCGACGCGTGTGTTGATCACCATGAGCCTTTTGGCATCGTTAATGAGCTCAATTGTAGGAAAGCATCAGAAAGGTCTTAGTTTCCATTTCCTTCTCTGAACTGCAAAAATCTCTTCCCTTATCGATGGAAGAGCTGTTCTGACGGTTCTAAATTTGGGTTGGGCACGTACTATTGTTTTCGCAATGTGTCTGTTAAGTCTGTAATTCTATGTCGTCATTAATCGAATCGTCAGTTGCTCATGGAACATTCACATTCAGTTCTAGATCAGTAGTATTGGATCCAATTTTTCTAATTTGATCTGCATGCCTCTTACGTATACGATTGTCATCATGAACAAAATGGTAATGTGATTCGCCAACTATTTTAGAAATGCAACCAAATCTCCATTATGTTTGTCTGGACAAAAATTTCCGAAACGCAACATTTTAAAATGCCGTGCTTTTTCCAAAAAACTCATACTTAGTGATTTTTTTTCAAATGGCAACATTAAATCCATTCGCAATCTAATCTCTCTATTAAACATCATCGTTGCAGAAGTCCTCCCCACATGAATTATTTGAAAATGTTTAAAAGCAGTTTCCACCAGAGCAGTCAGACCTAGTCCCTTTTGAAGACAATTATTTTACCGTTGTATCTGGGCTCAATTCGTTGATAGGAAAGGAAAGCCTCGTAACGGGGTTGATGTAAAACTGCCGAACATAAATATTCCTGAGTTCCAGGGCAGCTACAAAGAATGGTAGACATTTTTTGATCTGTTTTCGTCTACCATTCATGAAAAAGAAAGTTTTACGTCAACACAAAAATCCTTGAAGGGCGATGCCTGTTGGCATTCTTGCAGAATACTTATGTGACTGAGGCAAACTATAATAAAGCTCGTCAAAAGCTAATGATAAAAAACGGCATACCAAAATATCGCATATCGAGTCATTCTTAAAGCAGCTATACGTCCGAAATACTAAAAATCCTACTGTGGTCAGTATTCGTTCGTCCTGCCACTGAAAATAAGCATTAAAGTCAAATCATTGTGTAAAACTGATGATCACTGGCAGTATCCAACCGAAAAGATATAATTAAGGAAGAAATGATGTGAAATGTATTAATCAGATTACACGGCAACAAAATTATTGGGTTTAAAGGAGCATCAAAACCGACGAATTCCATACCGTGACGAATTTCGAGAGCCATATGAATCATACTAAGAGATCGATGTTATCAGAATTCGGTCGACATATCGATCCACTGGGTAGGTTATCTTCTGTTATTGTGCGTGTAAAAAGATTATTTGAAGCCATCTGGTTGCAAGCAATCAAATTGCAGGACAAGCTGTTACAGGATGGCTACTGCCATCCTGCAGATATCACTAAGCGCATGCAGAGGCTTCCACGGTGATTTTTGCCGGCTACGTTCTCAGGGAGAAGTGCTAAGGTCATGGAGTTTGAGGCTTGCATGACGCTACTGGCTTACACCGTGATCATACAGAAAGTTGGGGGGGGGGGGGACGCAAATAATAATAATACCCGGAGCTCCGCCGAAATTCGCCGGCCGGAACTTGAGGAACGAACAATGAAAAATTTAAATAAAAATAAAAATTATAACGGTAGAGAGGTGCCCTGGTGCGCGCATCCGCCCGAACTCGCACGGTGGTAAACACCGGTTTCGTATCCGGATGCGGACACCAAGGGACCGCCCACCCTACATCGACACGAAGAGAGAAGTCCCTCCCTCATCACACCTCACCGAAAAATTAATAGTTCATTTTTTTATTTAATTTAGGCACAACAACAAAAATAAAGAAACACACCTTCCCACGAGGAAAAACAAGAAAGGGAGAGAACGAGAGAGAGAGAGCACTGCACATCGAGCGCGCGACCGCTATCCGGCGCTCGATCACAAAAATGTTTATATAAAAATTTAGAACAAGACCAAAAAAATTAAATAAAATAAAAAAATTGTACCTTAATAAAAAAAACCGTTGCGGCCTTGCGCGGCCATCCTGCCTCAGACACCCCTGTCCGGACCGTTGCGGCTTTGGTGCCATTAAATACTTCGGCCTCGACTGGCCGCCAAAATAAATCGGGCGTTGCGGGGCATTTCCCCGATACCAATAAATATGCAGCGAATAGCCGGTTGGCAACTCGTATGTTGCGGCAGACCACCGATAACCAGAAAAACGGGCAACCGGTTGGCTACCCGAATGTCGCGGGGCCTCTCCCCGATACCACAATAAATACAAACAATAGCCGGTTGGCTACCGTAATGTTGCGGGGCCTCTCCCCGATACCAAATACGAATGAAACGAGGTGCCGGATGGCAACCCGTATGCAAACTACTACGGCTGGCCTCAACTGGCCGCCGAATCCGCACCCTGCCGTGTGACCTCAACTGGTCACCCAAAATGTGTGGGGCGTTGCCTCGCTGAAAACCGTTTATAACTGTATGGCAGCACCTGGCCACCCGTTGTTACGTTTGTACCAATTTCAATCCGCTCGTCTGCTTGTACTTCAAATCCAATATAACGGCATGAATCTTTTTTTTCTTTTGCCTCCAAATCAGCCTCCAACATCGAGTAAAGCAATAAAACTGTTTTTTTTATGTTTACAGTTAAATAAATTTCCACAACGATTTTTTCTCAACACAAAAAAAAAATGAATTTTAAGCAACCCCAGTGAAAAAGCGGCACAAGTCTACATTCGCAGCGTCCGCAGTTAGGATTCTTGATCACACTGCACTTTTATAAAAAAAAATCAAATATAAAACACGCTTCCAGTCTCGAAAAATTTCACCTTCACTCAATAAAACACTTCGTTCATATCATTTTCGTAATAATTTTTTTTTTGTTTTGTTTTATTGAATTACACATAACAGACGTAACTTAATTTCAAAAAAAAAAATTCCAATATACAACTTAACAGAAAATTTATATTTTTTTTTTTTATTTAAAGTTTTTTTACTGTATCTTATACAAATAACTATAATAATCTCAATAACTAAAATAATTTGCCTACGGCAAATAGCGTAACAGGTAAAAAACTATCAAATATTTTTTTTTCAAAACAAGACGCTATTATTTAAATTATAACCAAAAAACTGACTTTATATCACCAAAAATCAAAACTCAACTGTCTAATCAAAAAAATTCTTACGCCGCACAAACGCGCAAAACGTTCTAGGAGAATGTCTTTCTTCTCTGGTTTTCGTTTATATCAATTCGCATTGATATAAACGAGAAGCATATAAGAAAAACATTTTTCTAAAACGTTTTACTTTGCACACACTCGATGCGCATTGCTCTCGCTCCCTCGTCGTTCTTCTCATAACAGCGCCGTTTTTATAAAAATAAACAAAACTTAACAAGGCCGCGCACACTATCATTAATGGGCAAAGACTCACACCAAAAAAGAATACGCAAACATTTACCACAGGTGGGGGTATACTCAATAAAAGAGATATTCATTCTACAAAAAAAATTGTTATTGTTGACGACAACACAGTCGTAACAAAGCTTCTATAGAAACAACGAGAAGTCAATGCGGGTATATGATAACGTCAAGATTTAGAGAGACTGCAACGCGTACGAGTTTCCAGTCGAGTTAGATCCATAAAATGAATCAAAGGAGTTTCAAGGATTCTGTGACGCGAGCCAGTGGAATGTGGAACCTATCGGTGCTTTTTTGCTGACAAAACTTATGTTGGCAGTCCAAAGTGCACTAGAGGCCTAACCATTACAAAAATTATGTTATGGACCGATTCCAAAATAATCCGAAATTGACTATCCCTGAAAATAGCCCATATTTATTATCAATCGAAAGTTGGAGATTATAAGCTGGCAATCCTGCTGACACCCGCTCCCATGGAATAAATGATAAAATTTAACGTATATAATGAAACCGCGTGGAAATCTCTAATATCGGACCCGTGCATCATAATACACAACGGTTCCAACACAAAAAATTGAATGAATTAAAATTTCCCATTGAAAGCTTGTTAATTCTTGTATGTAATATAAATGCGAGGAACTATCTATAATCAGGCTCGTAAAACATATTGAGCAACATAAAAAATTGATTGAGTTTACTTTTAATTTTAACTATTTTAATACGATTTTCAATCATTTTTGTTCAACTTTTTGTTGAATTACACTGTTAAAATGTTGAATGTACACTCGCGTAAATTTTAAAATAACAAATTTTGTTAAGTTCTTCACACCGGTAATGAACTTCTGATAACATATTCCTATCAGTTGCACTGTTCTGGTTTTCCCTGGGAATAGGGAATTGGGAAAATATTTTCATTGCATTTTGTTCCAAATTGTATTAATCTGGCCTACTGAAGGAATAAGTTTAGTACAAAAACTTTTGGACCAAATTTAATTGGGAAACTTTTGTTCCACAAAATTTTTATATGGAAAAATAATTCCCAATATATCTTTGTTTCAAAAATATTTATACCCAACTAATTCCAACAGTAGGCCAGAAAATATAATTTAGGTAAAAATGCTATGAAAATATTTTTCCCAATTCCCTATTAGCAGGTAAAACCAGAATAGTGTTACAGGTATGTTCATTGTCATCCGAAAAATTAGTGACTGAATTTGTGCTAACCCAGAATTCAACGGAATTGCGTCAATTCTGGATTAGCACAAATTCAGCCACTATATTTTTCGGATGCCATTATGCCAATGAACATGCCCGACAGGAATATGCTATCTGAGTTGCTTATTCTTGGATTTTATAATATTTTATTTCTATTTTTTAATTTGTTGTTCAACAAAAATATTATTGAACGCTATACCTCTGTATCTTGTTGTTTAATATAGTATCTTTTAGGGGCTAGTTTGTTTTTCCTCAATTTTTGAATGAAAATTTATGAAAATCATATTTCTATGATAAGCACAAATTTCGTTAGTGTAGCCACTTTTGGAAAGTTTTAAAATTAGGTTTAAATTATTTCTGGTTTTTTCTAGAAATTGGGTTTTGTTTGTTTCATCTTTCAGGTGAAATTAGAAATTTTCTTTTCCCGTTTCTTCGGCTCGTGGACTAGCACTAATATTTTCCCTAATTGCTGCATTTACCCACACGTCACTTTGTCGTTCCGATTTAATAAAGTTTGGAAGTAGAACTACCGTTCGGTCTTTTTCCGATAGAAATCTGAGACGCGGTAATTACGACTAACTGTTTAGCAAGCCACTGCTTGGTGGTAGTACTTGACTTTTTAACATCGATATTGAGTACTTTGGTTTAAGACATGGCATGCTTCTCTCTAAACGTTCCAAAGTTTTAGTGGATTATGGGAATCTATACAGTCAAATCCTTCGAGGATCATCACAAAAGAGTATAGCAAACATAAATCTGGCGTTTGAAAAAATGCCTAATTTAATTATTCAAATTCTACAAAGTAAATTGTCGGGATAGAAAAATAGTCAGCAGCCTAAAATTAAAATTAAAGAAATTAAATCTCTTACGATTCATTTCATAACATACAAAACGCACTTCATCACCAATTGATTTTCACTGTTGGCTTAAATGCATTTAAATTGGTCATTTTCCACAACCAAAATGAATTGATGCATTACGATTAACAATTGTCATAAAACAAACGGAGTGTCGCTTCAATCGATTTAGAACTGGTGGTTCGTTCCATTTGAATTGGCACATTTTCGGAACCAAATGCGAAACTCATTTTAAAATCTAATTTTAATTTTTCAAACCGGAACGAAGATTCTGCCAAACCGGTTAAGAAATTAATTATTTCCATTCAAATTGACTCGACCCAACATATTTATATATAATTTTCTCTATCTTGTTATATATGCACGAAAGGTGCCAATTTGATGCAAGACAAATCTTGAAAAAGAAATGCAAACTGAGCTTATTACATTATAATCGGTTGAGATGTGACATATTGTAGTTTGAGTCAAATTTTAAATTTTCAAAATACACTCGTAACAGTCGTAACTCAATTAAGTCTCTTGAAAAAAGATGTTATGATGATTTGAGTGGAAAGATCCATTATAGATGAATTCAAGGTCCAGAGTGCTAGCGATTATATGATACTGGACCGGATGTAAATAATTTGAAAATCTTCCAAAACGTTTTACATACGCAGACAGAGAAAAATTCACCCACAAGCCAATCATTAATCCAACAAATTAATCGAATTCACATCAAATCGCGGCATAATAAGCGCGATGTGCCGCATAAAGCGAAAATCGAAGAAAGGAAATTAACACAAAAAGAAAAGAGCGCGAAGAACCCATATATGTAAAAATAACGATTGAAGATGATCACCACATTAAAAACATGATGATGATGGCAATGGATGATGATTATCGCTTTAAACCGCGAATTTTATTTATCGCGAACCAGCTGTTTCGCATACATTTTATATTATTTATACGAATATGTATACGTCTTATCTTTGGTTCGCGTTCTTCTTGGTTTTTGGTTTTGGATTTTGGACTCTTTTATGCAGAAGACGTGTACATCCATATATACGTATGCTTTACAAAGGTAATTGACAAATGCGTTTTATCGTTGCTGAACTTGAAAATGTTGTGTTTTATGTTTTAATGCCATGCAATCGTCCGTTCGCTAAAATTCACATATCGCGGGTACATTGAAATGATTTGATATGGGGAAATATAAATATTCGTCCACCTGTTGCCTGCCTGCCTGCGATGCTCGTTAAATATTCCCAAAATTTAACATTTAAGTTTATGTTTTAAGACGTTTCTTTAACGTTTTGTTGTTTATCTGTTTTTGCTACATTTTTTGGCTTGGTTTATGCAATGGTAAATCTTATAAATATCGAGAGTCCGACGTGTTGCCAGATTGCATCCGCTCAATTGATTTATGATATTTTTATTTAGTATTGGTTTATATAGTTGCAATTTGAAACAGGCTGGAACATAAATTTTATATGATGGTAAGCCCTAAAAACCAAAATGGGAATGTCAACACTAATGGTAATTAACTCTCGTCTTGCCTAACCGACCATAAAACAATATTCACCAAATATGCATAAATATTTACTCCTCCGGTAACAAAATAATTTAGAAATATTAACTTTCCATTTTTTATGGTTGGTTCTTGGGAATTTACATAATTTGTGTATACCTTCTAGAGGCCCTCGTCATAAATTCTTCATCCTGAGAAATAGAAAAAAGGCAAATAATAAAATTCAATAAACCGTTACAATTATGGGATTTATTGGTTTAAGTGTGGAAATATAATGCTGAGTACATCTATACCAAGATGTATTTCAAGGAAATTGGGTGCAGTTTGAGGTGTTTTAATAAACGGTTGTCAATTTTATAATTGCAAAAATTCTAATAAATATTTCAATTTTGGTGTATATTGCAAACAACGATCTTAATACCAATTAATATTTATATCGAAATCGTCATCACCATAAATAATGCCCGATAAGGCTATTTAAGGGATGACGTTACATCAAGGAGAATGCCATATTTACTTTACCACTATTTTGGTATATGGTGCTCTTTATGGTGAATTGTATCCAAATTTGTTGATTTGTTTCCTCCTTATACTAAATTAAATTCCGAAGTCGTTGAATCAGGTTTGGTGTATAACTTTTGAACCTGAAAACTTCTGTTGCTTCACGATTGCTATATGGGATAAAGAACTTTTTCCTCGAAGAAACACTTCTAGGAGGAATATTTCAGAATGTGGAAATGTATTGCACACATTTAGGTGTTTACAAAATATTTGTTAAGTATATAATCAGACACTGTGGAACTTGTATTATGTTTATTAATAACACTTATATTTTAGATTATGTTCTTTATTCATCTGGCGGATTGATGTTGACAGTCCTTTTCCCTACATACCGTTCGTACAGTCCGTGACGTAAGTCTACCTACAACATCCTCCATCTTTTACATTTCAACAATCTATCCTGTTTATAGATCAAAGTATATAAAACAAAATTTAAATTATACATTAACAAATTAATTCGAGTTCAAATCATTTAGTTAAAACAAAATCCTTGAAACGGGATGGTGGTTTAACTTCCCTCCGAGGGCGATTAAAAGAAGTCTGTGGTGTTTTCATATTGACCACCAATGATCGTTATTCAACTTCAGGAGACATTTGTTGATTACTTTCATCTACTGTATCTCCTTCGGCCTTCCGCGAAGAATCCGAAATGCTATTTGCTGAACAGCCTGGAACCAGCAGTTAAGAAACCAAAGTTCACATTAACTACGAACGATCTATCTGAGAGTTTTTACTGTCCAGTTCCCCTTGACCACAACTTATCTTCTGTTGGGTGTATTTGGACTACGACAGGCTGCCCTACTTCAAGAAGTGGTAACTGTTTTGTTTTTTTATCGTAATGATACTTATTTATTTGTCGTTGATTTATTGTTTTATCTGAAACATTTGGAACGACTTCTGGTTGAAGATTTTTGATGGAATTCCAGTGCGTGTTTTTCTTGCAAACAATCGTTGAACAGGACTGGAACCTATTTTGTTGGGAATATTCCGAAAATGTAATAGAACATACTTTAAGTTTCAAAATTAATTTCCAATAATTAAAAAACTTAATTCTCACAATAGAATTCCTTCTTTCTTTCTAGAACTCTTTATTACTACTGAAAACATAATTCAATCCTGGTTGCTATATTCATGAGTTTATATGTGCCTACTTGTATACATAATTTAATATAAATATATAACCTTACAGCTCGGCTATCCTGACCAATTCAGCGACCTCGCTGACATATTACACATTATAATTAATTCCTGTATACTTATACACACATTTACATTTTTTATAAATTTTAACATAATTACTAAACCTTAATTGTTTAATTGAATCTCAATTTAAGTCACATTCTGACCATTATTTTTTTAACATTAAATAATTACATTAAATACAACGAATGTCTCAATAAAACATTAGAATCACATAAATTTTGTAAGTTTTTTTTATTCTAAATATTCTGTTTCGTATTCTGAGTCTAGATATTCAATACTATCATATTCTATTTCTTCGTCATCTTCTAAATGTTCGTAGTTTAAACGGTTTCCCTTCTGTATTTTGTCCTGTAAATCATTATTTTTCGAGTATAAACGCATATTTCTAGAATCAAATATACCTTCAAACTTTCGACCGGAAACCTGATAACCATCAATATCTTTAACCAAATACCGATCTTTATCCAACACTTTACATATTCTATACGGTCCCTTAAACTTAGCCCTCAATTTGCCGTTAACACCTACTATCGGATTTTCCCGCAGCATCACTAAATTTCCTTCCTCGTATTTTACAAAGTTATGAACTTTTTTATCATAATACTTTTTATTATATTCTTGTTGCCGTTCCATAGAGATCCTCGCCCTATTCCTAACTTCCGAAACATTCCTATCCTTTTCATCTAAGCACCTACCATCTATATCTGTCATGCACGAATTTCTTTGCAATATACCGAACAATACCTTAGAAGGTACTTCGTTGATCGCTTTGTTCAACGTATTATTCAGTATGTATTCCGCGTTATCTATAACCTTGTCCCACGGTCCTTCACTCTCATGTGTCAGTTTCGCTAACAACGGTACTAACACACTGTTGTAACGCTCAACCTGACCATTCGAATTGGGGGATGCTGTAGCAATCTTTACATGAACTATCCCCTTTTCTTTAACAAATTTCTCAAATTCTTTTGAAGTAAACGCAGTTCCCCTATCAGATTCTATACGCTTTGGTACACTATAATAACTAAAGTAAGTCAATAAATGCTTACATACCTCCGCTGTGTTCGTTGTTCTGGTCGGAAATAGCTTAATATACTTGGTAAATGCGTCCACAGCCAGTAAAACATACTTATTTTTCTTATTCGTATTTTCCAGAGGTCCCAAATGATCTATATGCAACGTTTCAAACGGGCAATTTCCCTTATCTATTGAATGTATCAACGCTTCCTTAGTTACAGGTTTTGGGTTGTATGCTATACATACTATGCACTCATTAATATGTTGCTTTATACGTTCCTTCATTTTCTCAAAATAAAATTGTCGTCTTATTAATTCACAGTTTTTATCACTTCCCATATGTCCCATATTATCATGATATTTATATATAAGTGACCTAACCATACCTTCTGGAACCAGTAGTTGCAATCTACTTCCCTCTTTTCTATATACTATACCGTCTCTCAACTCATATCCCTTTAACTTTTGATTCAATATTCGTAGTTTTGTTGTCTGAATATTTTCATCCTCAAGCTGTCTAATATATATTTTTTTTAAAAACAAATCCTTCTCTTCTGTTTTTATACAATAAACTTGTGCTCTACTTAGTGCGTCTACATGTTTCATTTTATCGCCTGCTCTATGTACTACTTCAAAATTAAAGTCTTCTAAGAATAAAGCCCAACGCTCAATTTTACTATGCATATCTCGCTTATTCAATGTTAGCCTTAAAGCATTACAGTCAGTAAAGTCAGTGAACTGTCTTCCGAACCAATACGGTCTAAACCTCTGTATACTATAAACTAACGCCAATGTCTCAAGCTCAAAGCTATGTAACTTCGACTCTGCGTCCGTTGTTTTCCTACTGTAAAACATTACAGGATGAAATTCCCCATCTTCCTGTTTTTGTAAAAGTACCGCACCGTATCCCGAACTTGAGGCATCCGTATGTAATTGAGTTTCGCGATTTATCGAATATACACTCATCACAGGCCTTTCCATTAACAAATCCTTCAATTGACTAAACGACTTAAAATGTTTTTCCAAAAATACAAACTCAACATCTGGTTTTAACAATTCGTACAAAGGAAAACCAATTCTACTAAAGTTTCTTATAAATTTCCGAAAATAACTAACTAGACCAATAAAACGTTGTAAAGCTCTTGCGCTTGCCGTTCAACGTAATCCCGAGCGCACTCACATTATATCCCAAGAACTCAATCTTTGTTTTAACAAAATGACATTTTCCAACATGCAACTTAACGTTATTTCTCGCCAAAATGCTAAATAATTGCTTTAATAAACTTAAATGCTCTTCCAAAGTTTTTGTTGCAACAAGAACATCATCTATGAAAACTATAATCCTTTCATCATTTATTAATGGTTTTAAAACAAATTGCATATATTTTACAAAATAAGCCGGAGAGTTGGTATACCCAAATGGTAACTTATTAAATTCAAATTGACCCTGATCCGTTACAAACGATGTATATTTTTTCGACTCTTCCTTCAAATTTACATGATAAAATCTATTTCGTAAATCCATAGACGAGAAATATTTCTTCCACTCAGTCGTTGGACAATATCTCCTATCACCGGCATCGGATAGTAAATTCTTTCAACTATCTTATTCAACGGTCTATAATTGACACACCTACGATAGTTATTGTCTTTTTTCTTAACCAAAACTACACGACTGGTATAAGGTGATTCGCTAGGTCTAATAACCCCTAACTCTAATAACTCATCTGTAATTTTCTTTAACTCTCCACATTCTTAATAACTAAACCATTTTGGACTTGACGTTATTATTTTATCTTTACGTAACCTTATTTCGGCCTGATAGATAATCCCATTTTCGATATCTGTACTCTTGTTCATATAATAATCGTTATAAATATCGTTAAAAGCATTACTATAACCTACGGTCTCATATGTGTCACCTACATCTAATACAACTTCATTCATCATTAATAACTACCTCCTTCATTATATCCATCCATGTCAAAATTATTTTTTTCTTTTCCGTCCACAATTTTCACCATATTAATCCCGTTTAATTTCAAAAAATCTCTTCCCAAAATTATAACTAAATCCATTGTTTTATCAGGCACTACTCGATAATTAACCTTATACACATTATTTTCTATTATAATATTACTCTCCCAACTTCCTAAAATTACTAATTCACTTCCGTTAATCCCAACCACGTTCTCACTATTAATTTTTCTTGATTCAAAATTCTTAATTAACTTTCCTTTTACAACACTTACGTTACTTCCGGAATCAATTAACACCTGGACCTCTACTAACGTTTTCCCAATGAACGCCATTGCTTTCACTTGTCCTTCGCCATTAACAATCACCTGCTTCTCCGTTTTCATTTTTGCATTCTCCGCTTGACCATTCATATACAATATTCCCCTTCTAATTTCACTTTACATTGTTCTTTCATATGTCCTATTTTTTACATTTTTCACATGTCGGTTTCCTTTTTGGTTGAGTACAATTGGTGGCTATATGTCCTTGTTGAAAACAATTATAACACTCCTTACTTCTCATCCAATTTGGCTTATTCTCGTGTTTCTTCTGATTATTTTCACAAATTTTTGTTCGTTCCACTCGGATTATACAATCTCCTTCCGCTGTCTCCCTCACTCCCGTTCATCTTCACATGCCACTCTATATGTTCCATCAACTCTCTCAGAGTATTAACTCTAATGGACTTTAACGCTGAACTCAGCTTATATTCGTTCATGCCCATGATAATATAGTAAATTATATTTTCATCTTCTAACTGTCCTTGGGCTATTTGGCACATGTCGTAATAATATTCCACTAATGTTTGCTTGCCTCTAATTCTTTTTCTTAGCCGCTCGTGAATTTCCGCTTGTGAACACTTACTTGGGAAATTTGAACAAAATTCCAATGAGAATGTGCGCCACGTTCTCACCCTGTCAACAACCGACTCATACCACTTTTGCGCGTATTTCAGCATTTTATTTCTTGCTGCTAACAGCACCAACCTCTCATCAAGAGCATGAACATCCATCATAACTTCCACATTCGTTACCCATTGATCGGAACTCAGTCCGGTTTCATCGGTAGGATCAAAATTTGGCAACATTTCCATAATGTCCCATATCGTAAATCTCGTATAACTATTGTTAGTGAACGTTTATTTTCGTCTTTCAGAGTATCCATGTGCATTTGCAAATTCTGTATTATTACCCGAATATACGTGTTCTAAACTAGGGGCGTCATCACTTATTTCGCTAACAGTATCTCGATGATTTTCGCCTACAGATTCTTCATTATCCTTTTTTAACGTATTCATCAACAACCGCTGAACCAAAATTCCTTTATTTCCGGTTGTTTCTAAACCACGTGCACCCAACTCATCCTTCAATTCTTTTACACTGAAGCTTTTAATTTTTATTTTATTTTTATATATATATATATATATATATATATATATATATATATATATATATATATATATATATATATATATATATTTATTATCAATCTATTTAATAATCCATATATCCCACTTCTGAACTTTAAGTTTCAAAATTAATTTCCAATAATTAAAAAACTTAATTCTCACAATAGAATTCCTTCTTTCTTTCTAGAACTCTTTATTACAACTGAAAACATAATTCAATCCTGGTTGCTATATTCATGAGTTTATATGTGCCTACTTGTATACATAATTTAATATAAATATATAACCTTACAATACCAAAAGTCTTCTCCTGTTTCATTTGATTTATTTTATGATTCGTTTTGCGATTTTAACCGCGGCTTCTGCTTTGCCGTTAGCCTGTTGTTGGTAATGCGCGGATGTTATATGCGAAAAGCCCCATTTTTTTTAAATTCTCTGAATTCATTTGATACAAAATTTGTTCCATTATCTGTTAGTACCGTCTCTGGAATGCCATGTCGACTGAAATTTATTTTGCACATTTTTACTGTCGAGTTTGGTTTGAACGGCTGACTATACAAGTATGACCAACAATCATCTGGTCGAATGTGATACACGCGAAAACGATCGCAAGCAGTTCTTTTTCTATCTGTGCATAGTTTCTTTCTGTAGCCGTTAGCGTTCTGGAAGCATAACAGATAACCTTGTCTTCCTGGAACATTGCAGCGCCCAAACCAGTACTGTTGGAATGGCATTCAATTATTATTGGTTTTGTATTGTCGAAATAGCCTAAAGTTTTAATGTCTGACACTAATGATTTAATCTTGTGATATTGGTCTTAATCCGACTGTGTCCACTTCCATGGAGTGTTTTCATGGATAAGTTCACGTAATGGTGTAAACTAGGTACTTAAATCTCTTATATATCTGGATAAATAGTTAACCATACTAATAAATCTTTGTAGGTCATTTTTATTTGAAGGTGATTTCATATTTCTGATCGCCATAATTTTGGATTCATCGACTTCACTGATGATTGACACAAAATGAGTTTTGATTTGTTTAACTTAACTTTGTTTTTCTGTAGCCGCATGAATAAATTCTTGAGATTTCTGTCATGATCGACTGTTGCCTGTATTTCCTTGACCAAATATCAATAAATCGTCTGCGAGGACCTCTACGCCTAGAAGATCATGTACAACCTGGTATATTTTCATCTGGAAAATTTTTGGTGCCGATGTAATACCAAATGGCATCCTTAACCATTTATATCTTTCGAATGGTGTCGAAAAGCATGTTAAGTTGCTACTCGTTAGCGTCGCTGGTGGAAAATACTTTAGCTTTGCCTAATTCCGGTAGGACTTCATCAATTGTCGTGAACTGATAGTTGGGTCTTTTCAAAGCTTTGTTCAACGGTATAGGATCTAAACATATTCGAAAAGAATTGTTACGTTGAACTATTAAAATGTTACTAACACAATCAGTTTGATGCTGTACTCGTTCAATTATCCCATCATCAACCAAGCCATCTAACTCAGTCTTTAGACGATGACGATACATCACTGGAATACGGCGCACATGTTGAATGACAGGTTTAATGCTTTCGTCAATCTCCAACTCTACTTCGCCGTACCATATCCTTCAAATATATCTGAATATTTGTTCACTATTCGCTCCGCATTTGCTTTTGACCTATGAATGTCTGCAGTTCTTTCCACTGTAGTAGTTGATATCGATTCAATGAGGTAATCAGCTACCGATGGTACTGGAAAATTCTTCACCTCAGAACTATATGCAATCAGTTAAAGAGCTGAACAAGCGTTTGAAGATAATAATGGTTGGTCGTTACGTTTTATGATTTGAAAAAACTATAGAAACTGTTCGGTTATTGATTTTACATGGAATATGCACCTCTCCAATTGATGGTATAGGATTTCCATTGAAATCTATCAGTCCTTGTTGTGTTGGAAAAGTTTTTGGGCTAAGTTCATTCATGAGCTTAGAATATTGTTGCCAGCCCATGAGACACGCGTTAGATCCTGTATCTAGCATGCATTCGACTTTTTTCCAAACTGAATTAAATTTTAAACTCAGAATTGTCGTAACTTTATTTTTACTGAATGATGTCGTCATTTTGCATATTTTGATGCTTTCATCACTCGATCTGAATTGTTCCTCCTCTTCGTCGCAGTCAATTTGGTTAACTTTATTAGACCGATGAATTGTTGGATTTTTATCCGATTCTTTATTTCTACGTCTACAGCACGATTCAAAATCGTGCTTATATTATATGTCACAAATATGGCTCAAGGCTGGACAACATCTTTTTTCAAACTTGTGTTTCGAACCACAAAACCGACATTTTTTAAGAACGTTACTTGAAACTGCTTGCCCCCTTGTGTTCGAAATTTTATTTACTGGAACATCCGTTTGTATATTGGTTTCTGACGTCATATGTTTTACTCTGCACTGAGTAGTTTCGCCGATTCTACACGTGTCAATGGCATGTTGTAAAGTCAAATCACCCTTTTCCATTAAATTTTTCATCACTGACCCATTTCGAATGCCAACAACGATGCGATCCTTCAGCAACTCATTTGACATGTTCGTTGGATAGTTACATATTTTAATGAGTCGTTTTATTCGAATGAGATAAGTGTCGAAGCTCTCATTCTCCATTTGATTAGACGTACTGAAAATATATCTATCGTATATCACATTTGAATTGGCAATTAAATACTTTCGAATTGCCGCGAGAGCAATAATGTCCGACTCTTCGTCAGCGTCTGTCAAACCAAATTCCATGAATTTTTCTTTGGCGTTAACCCCAATCGCGGAAAGCATAGTGCTTGTTTTTTGTCTATTTCGCGATACTGGCCAAAGACTCATACCAGTGGCTATAGTATAGTCGTTCCAGCTTGACTCAAAAGTCTCGAAATTTTCTCGACTATCTCCAAATTCAACATTCAATGGAGGTGGCCACGGTATATTATTTAAAACTACTATATCCGCATCTTTAGGGTCAACGGATATATTTCTGAGCTGTGTTACCATTTTCTCCATCATCTCCGACTGCGTTTTAATGAAATCCATCAATTGTTTTTCTATTATATGTGATATTATACAGCAGACAATCAATTTACTTTAACCTCACTTTTTAAACTTATGCAAAATTATGCTGCAATTTTACTTTAACTTCTTTTACTATTAATTGAATATACAGTATCCAATTCACACATCTGACACCATGTTTTATGTTTATAGTTACTTAATGTTACTAGTTTAGTGTTACTTAATGTATTTTAGATTGTGTTCTTTATTCATCTGGCGGATTGATGTTGTGTTTTCCTTACATACCGTTCGTACAGTCCATGACGTAAGTCTTGTAGAATTCAGTAGAAAATACAGTATAATAATAATAAATTAAACACGATGATTTAAGATAAACTTTTGTTTATATATTTTTATTTATACAACACTACGCCATAGGATGTTAGTAGTACAACAACACGTTTCAGAATGAGAGAGAAAAGATGAGAAATCATTTTCAGCTAAAATATGTATAATTCACAATGAGTGTGTTTCAATAGTATTTGAATGCTGAATAAATATATTATTTATTTCCACAAGTCTATCTACAACAGAAAGGCCTGTATTAGGCCAATTGAATCTGATCGAATAAAAAATTCAAAAAATAAAAAATTCTTATCACGTAAGTTCATATGTCTCGGCGGACCGAGTAACCGCTAGAGAGCGTATCGAGGAAAGATCGAAGGTTTATTTTGGAAATTCCACCATTCTCAAAGATTCTGAGGCTCCCCTCCCCAACCGTTGCAAATAGAAGTTAAAAAAAAATTAAAAACAGAGATCATTTCATAGAGCATGAACTGCTTACAGAAAAGTAACGCTTCCTATATAAGCCTCTGCATCTTTCAAAGAACAGAAAGAATCATTCTTATAAAGGTTTTTCAATAAGGACATAACAATTTCGTATCTAAAGGCTTCAAACTAAGTCGTTATAGATAATGTCTATGTATGTGTGAAAAAATTGTCAAAAAGAAACATTTTTGAAATGTCTTCGCATAGTTAGCATCGTATGCAATACAATCATATTGTGTATTACTGCTCTCTCGAAAATAAAATTTAAAATAAAATGTATAAGTCAAAAATTACTTGAACTATGTTGGGAGTGGAAGTTAGTGGAAGTTTATGAGATATTGGCCAAAAACTGAAAGAACTTATATTGCCGCAGAAAATCAAAAATTTAAAGTGAAAATTGTAATCCATAATTTTTTTCCGAAATAATTTTTTTTTTGATAGTGCTGCCCCTGGCGAAGAATAGCACAAATACATTTTTTCTGTCGGAAATTTTCTGGTATATTACAGATGCAGCATCAACTTATCATCTATAATCCACATTAAAAAATGATTAACATAAGTAGAAATTACATTCTAGTTCTACAATAAAAGTGTTGGCTAAGATCCGATTACAAAAATGTACCGCAGAATGATGCTGTATAAGATAGCAGAAAATTTCCAGCAGAAAAAATGCGTTTTGCTATTCACCGCTAGAGGCATCACTATCACAAAAATGAAATTTTTTCTGCTGAAATTTTTTTACACCAGCAGAAAATTTTTGATATTTTTATGCAAATTAAAAATTCTCAGCAGAAAATTTTATGAAAGCTCAGAGAATTTATGAAAAACAAGAGAAAATGTATGTTTAAACATTTTGAAGCGATGAAAGATAATTTTTTTTAAAAAAACGATTTGCGTATGTATAGTGTAAGCATACTCAAAACATACTAAAATTATCATAATCATCATTATGCAAACACAGGGCAACATCAAAATATGGCCATCGTTGAAAGTACTCCATACATTTCTGAAGTCATTTTAATGTGACATATTTTCAGTTTTTTATCAAAAGTGTTAACAAAACTCCCCTGTAACTACCCTGGGTGTATGTTTTTATGGTAGCTGAGATCATAATCTATATACATGAGCAACATAAGATTCACACCTAGCGTCAGTAGCCTTCCATACATTTTTGAATTCATTTTAATGTGAAATGTTTTCAGTTTTTTAACAAAAGTGTTAGAAAAACCCCCTGTAACTACCCTGGGTGTATGTTTTTATGGTAGCTGAAATCATAATCCATATACATGAGCAACGTAAGATTCACACTTAGCGTCAGTAGCCTTCCATACATTTATGAATTCATTTTAATGTGAAATGTTTTCAGTTTTTTAACAAAAGTGTTAGAAAAACCCCCCTGTAACTACCCTGGGTGTATGTTTTTATGGTAGCTGAGATCATAATCTATATACATGATAAACGTAAGATTCACACCTAGCGTCAGTAGCCTTCCATACATTTTTGAAGTCATTTTAATGTGAAATGTTTTCAGTTTTTTAACAAAAGTGTTAGAAAAAGTCCCCTGTAACTACCCTGGGTGTATGTTTTTATGGTAGCTGAGATCATAATCTATATACACGAGCAACGTAAGATTCACACCTAGCGTCAGTAGCCTTCCATACATTTTTGAATTCATTTTAATGTGACACGTTTTCAGTTTTTTAACAAAAGTGTTAGAAAAACCCCCCTGTAACTACCCTGGGTGTATGTTTTTATGGTAGCTGAGATCATAATCTATATACATGAGCAACATAAGATTCACACCTAGCGTCAGTAGCCTTCCATACATTTTTGAATTCATTTTAATGTGACACGTTTTCAGTTTTTTAACAAAAGTGTTAGAAAAACCCCCCTGTAACTACCCTGGGTGTATGTTTTTATGGTAGCTGAGATCATAATCCATATACATGAGCAACGTAAGATTCACACCTAGCGTCAGTAGCCTTCCATACATTTTTGAATGACGCTAGGTGTGAATCTTACGTTGCTCATGTATATGGATTATGATCTCAGCTACCATAAAAACATACACCCAGGGTAGTTACAGGGGGGTTTTTCTAACACTTTTGTTAAAAAACTGAAAACGTGTCACATTAAAATGAATTCAAAAATGTATGGAAGGCTACTGACGCTAGGTGTGAATCTTACGTTGCTCATGTATATGGATTATGATCTCAGCTACCATAAAAACATACACCCAGGGTAGTTACAGGGGGGTTTTTCTAACACTTTTGTTAAAAAACTGAAAACATTTCACATTAAAATGACTTCAAAAATGTATGGAAGGCTACTGACGCTAGGTGTGAATCTTACGTTGCTCATGTATATGGATTATGATCTCAGCTACCATAAAAACATACACCCAGCGTAGTTACAGGGGGGTTTTTCTAACACTTTTGTTAAAAAACTGAAAACATTTCACATTAAAATGACTTCAAAAATGTATGGAAGGCTACTGACGCTAGGTGTGAATCTCACGTTGCTCATGTATATAGATTATGATCTCAGCTACCATAAAAACATACACCCAGGGTAGTTACAGGGGGGTTTTTCTAACACTTTTGTTAAAAAACTGAAAACGTGTCACATTAAAATGAATTCAAAAATGTATGGAAGGCTACTGACGCTAGGTGTGAATCTTACGTTGCTCATGTATATGGATTATGATCTCAGCTACCATAAAAACATACACCCAGGGTAGTTACAGGGGGGTTTTTCTAACACTTTTGTTAAAAAACTGAAAACATTTCACATTAAAATGACTTCAAAAATGTATGGAAGGCTACTGACGCTAGGTGTGAATCTTATGTTGCTCATGTATATAGATTATGATCTCAGCTACCATAAAAACATACACCCAGGGTAGTTACAGGGGGGTTTTTCTAACACTTTTGTTAAAAAACTGAAAACGTGTCACATTAAAATGAATTCAAAAATGTATGGAAGGCTACTGACGCTAGGTGTGAATCTGACGTTGCTCATGTATATGGATTATGATCTCAGCTACCATAAAAACATACACCCAGGGTAGTTACAGGGGGGTTTTTCTAACACTTTTGTTAAAAAACTGAAAACATGTCACATTAAAATGACTTCAAAAATGTATGGAAGGCTACTGACGCCAGGTGTGAATCTTATGTTGCTCATGTATATAGATTATGATCTCAGCTACCATAAAAACATACACCCAGGGTAGTTACAGGGGGGTTTTTCTAACACTTTTGTTAAAAAACTGAAAACGTGTCACATTAAAATGAATTCAAAAATGTATGGAAGGCTACTGACGCTAGGTGTGAATCTGACGTTGCTCATGTATATGGATTATGATCTCAGCTACCATAAAAACATACACCCAGGGTAGTTACAGGGGGGTTTTTCTAACACTTTTGTTAAAAAACTGAAAACTTGTCACATTAAAATGAATTCAAAAATGTATGGAAGGCTACTGACGCTAGGTGTGAATCTTACGTTGCTCATGTATATAGATTATGATCTCAGCTACCATAAAAACATACACCCAGGGTAGTTACAGGGGGGTTTTTCTAACACTTTTGTTAAAAACCTGAAAACATGTCACATTAAAATGACTTCAAAAATGTATGGAAGGCTACTGACGCTAGGTGTGAATCTTATGTTGCTCATGTATATAGATTATGATCTCAGCTACCATAAAAACATACACCCAGGGTAGTTACAGGGGGGTTTTTCTAACACTTTTGTTAAAAAACTGAAAACATGTCACATTTAAATTAATTTAAAATTGTATGGAAGGCTACTGACGCCAGGTGTGAATCTCACGTTGCTCATGTATATGGATTATGATCTCAGCTACCATAAAAACATACACCCAGGGTAGTTACAGGGGGGTTTTTCTAACACTTTTGTTAAAAAACTGAAAACATTTCACATTAAAATGACTTCAAAAATGTATGGAAGGCTACTGACGCTAGGTGTGAATCTTACGTTGCTCATGTATATAGATTATGATCTCAGCTACCATAAAAACATACACCCAGGGTAGTTACAGGGGGGTTTTTCTAACACTTTTGTTAAAAAACTGAAAACATGTCACATTAAAATGAATTCAAAAATGTATGGAAGGCTACTGACGCTAGGTGTGAATCTAACGTTGCTCATGTATATAGATTATGGTCTCAGCTACCATAAAAACATACACCCAGGGTAGTTACAGGGGGGTTTTTCTAACACTTTTGTTAAAAAACTGAAAACGTGTCACATTAAAATGAATTCAAAAATGTATGGAAGGCTACTGACGCTAGGTATGAATCTTACGTTGCTCATGTATATAGAATATGATCTCAGCTACCATAAAAACATACACCCAGGGTAATTACAGGGGGGTTTTTCTAACACTTTTGTTAAAAAACTGAAAACATGTCACATTAAAATGACTTCAAAAATGTATGGAAGGCTACTGACGACAGGTGTGAATCTAACGTTGCTCATGTATATAGATTATGATCTCAGCTACCATAAAAACATACACCTAGGGCAGTTACAGGGGACTTTTTCTAACACTTTTGTTAAAAAACTAAAAAAATGTCACATTAAAATGAATTCAAAAATGTATGGAAGGCTACTGACGCTAGGTGTGAATCTTACGTTGCTCATATATATAGATTATGATCTCAGCTACCATAAAAACATACACCCAGGGTAGTTACAGGGGAGTTTTGTTAACACTTTTGTTAAAAAACTGAAAATATGTCACATTAAAATGACTTCAGAAATGTAGGGAGTGCTTTCAACGATGGCCATATTTTGATGTTGCCCTGTGTTTGCATAATGATGATTATGATAATTTTAGTATGTTTTGAGTATGCTTACACTATACATACGCAAATCGTTTTTTTTAAAAAAATTATCTTTCATCGCTTCAAAATGTTTAAACATACATTTTCTCTTCTTTTTCATAAATTCTCTGATTTTTCATAAAATTTTCTGCTGAGAATTTTTAATTTGCATAAAAATATCAAAAATTTTCTGCTGGTGTAAAAAATTTCAGCAGAAAAAATTTCATTTTTGTGATAGTGATGCCTCTAGCGGTGAATAGCAAAACGCATTTTTTCTGCTGGAAATTTTCTGCTATCTTATACAGCATCGCAGAATGGCCAAATTCTAACATTTTGCCCAAAACAACAAATCTAACAATAAATGACATCCGCTAAGCTAAATTTCATAATGATTTCGAGCCGAGGTCCATTACGATTCGCTTTTTGGCGAGATTGTTTATTTTGCACTTTAGGCGGCATTCCGTGTAGATCTGAAAATTATTTCTACATTCATATTTGTAAACTTCTTGCATCAATACCTCCGGGGATTTTATATATTACGATGAATCATTACAATTAATATTCGGCATTTTGTTTATGGCCCGGTACCGCATGCATATGGTATGGATGGAGTTGATATCTTGCAGTTATTTTGGATCACAAATTTTTTGTATGGTAAAATACATGTATCGTATACATGTAGGTAAGAAGAGGTACAATAAAAGAATTATTAAAAAAAAAGACGCCAGGTGAAAATGTAATAATCACACACAGGAAAAAAAAAAATTCGTTAAAGAAAACAATGAACACAGCAAAAGCTGTACGAACATTTTGAGAGGGAGCAGCTGGGAATTGATCAAAAGTAATAATACGACATATAAATTATAATCTACCCGAGTGTCTTTGTTTGGTATCGCATATGTATATGAATACGAGAAAGGCCCTGAATTCTTAATATTTTACTTAGGTATTCGATCCGAGCACAAAAACAATAAAAACAGTGCAACAACAAAAACATCTGAAATGGGATGGTTAAGTGTAATTTCTATTGGCGCGTGGCACCTTTCCATTTTTATTTATTTCTTGTTGTTGTTGTTATAGTTCCCGTGTTGTAGTAAGATAATTTTTCCATCAAGATAAGGCATTAAAAATATATTGTTGGTAATTTCGTTGGTGTGATCGTTCGTCATCATCATCATCATCATCATCATCATCATAATCGGTTCGTCAAATTACAATGATGGACATATATTTAATGGCCGAGTGCGGTCAAATTCCATTATTTATATTTATACGAAAATATTTTTAGTGCAAATGAATGTCATCTCTCTATAATTTACTAAACAATTAAAGTGCCATCTGTTAAGGGAACATAAGGGCTCGAGAATATAAACGGTTTTTTGATTTGATTTTCGTTTTTTTGAATTAATTTAAGATGCGATTGGGGTTTATCGTACGTATGCGGATATTTTGATTTTGTGTTTTTATTATAAAAAAACAGCTGCCAAGCGGAAGATCTGCAAACATACTATAAGTGCAAGTCTTGACTTATATGTATGTATTCGTACGTTGGTTCCTTCTATGATGAAAGTGTGTGTAGTAGTTTTTAATTTTAACATTTGATATTTGTAGGGTGGGCTGTACTAATAAGCCTCTGTGACCAGATTTTAGATAGGATATCACCTTTATCCATGCAACAGTCCGTTTTACTTTACTTTACGTAATATATTCATGAAAAAGCGAACGATCCAAAAATGTCATAAGAAAAAATAATTGTGACCGATTTACTAAATGCCGCCCCGGTGGCAAAGTGGTCAGCATGCTTGCTCCAGCGACCGGAGGTCCCGGGTTCGATTCCCGGTGGTGACATTGAAAAAATTTCACGGCTGGTTTAGGATCAATGAATTAATCACTTATTATCCGAAATGAAAATACGATTATGAAACCTCATTTGAGGCGGCCAAGTCCCTGTATGGGATATATAGTGCCAGAGAGAGAGAGAGATTTACTAGAACTGTACCAACGAAGCAAACGATAATTTCTGGTAAAACCAATTGTAAATGTTAAATGTCTTCTTCTTCAATTGCACTACATCCCGTGAATGGATTTGTGCACCTCAACAATGATCTTAGAAATATCTCTCTTCGTAATAGGAGAGTGCAAAACACAATAACCAAGAATGTGAACGTCCTGTTCCATATTGTTCATCCATCGAATAGTTCTAACCATCGAAGCGTTGATGATTTGGTTGTTCCAATTATATCAACCTTAGAATAGGTTAGGTTGTAGTGGGTTGTTACACAAACCTTACCTGTGGCGGGCCTTTGTGATTCCATAGGATCTTTCTTATTTCCAAACTCATTAGAAGCCGCATGCAGAACTACTTATATAGAGTAAAATATATTGAGTTTTTACTCAAATGTTTGTATACATCCTGTGTGAATGATGAATTGGAACAGAAAAAAATGCAATCCGTGCACAAAAGATTTCATTAGATTATAGATCCAAAAGGCAGTGTGCAGTCGGAATGCATATGGCCATTCATCACTCTCTTTTGAACAGAGAAATCAATGTTTTTGAGCGCTGCAAGACCAGCTGGTCCAGTTCTGAGATAGGCCTCTTTACTGTGACTTTTCGAATTATAATATCGATCAAGGATATGATGCCTTAACCAAGTGGAAACCTGCTCAATCACTAGAATTTCAGCTGAGATACTCACAGTTAGTTGTTCACAGAACACTTCAGCTTCTACTCTGCTATATATAGCTCGAGATCGTCAATGAAAAGTGCACTGCTACGGTTTTCAATACTTTACGGCTCTTCCAGAGTTTCTACTTTATCGAAGCTTAAAGAAGTTAGAGTGTAATCAAGATTTTCCAGCTCCTCCTTTAGCGAATCGTTTGTCGTCGGGTATACTGTCCGATAATTTCACATACTGCAGACAATCGTATAGCCGTATTGTAAATATCTACCGGAAGAAGATGAAATATAATAACCTCTAGTGGTGCATAAGTTACTGCGCGCTAGTTTTCTAACCGTATCTTTCCCAATCGCGTTTCTGCATAAGTAAATAGCTATATAGTATTTTATCTATTCTTCCTAAAAAGTTCGAGTTCCAGTGTGCTTTATCAGTTAAGTGATTGATTCTAGTACCGTTTAAGGAATTCGGGGCAACATTCAATATTTCATATTCCCAGTAAATAGGATCAGTTGTATGTTTCTTGGTCGGGTTTACTCCTAATCCATATCTGCGGGCTCATTTGATGACGGTTAAAGGAATATCTTGCGTTACCTGTTTAATCGTATTGAAGTATTTCCCTGAGACAACTATTACTACGTGCCTTCATAGGCGACCACTGCCACTCCCCTACTTTCCAGTTCTAACAGTAATCCGTTGATTAGCTGTTCCCGAGAAGGAGTACAGCACTTCGCATTATTGTCTTCTAATAGAGCAACGCTCATCTCTTGTAACCCCCGGCGTAATCTAAACATTTTTAAATTATTCTTAACTTTCAAAGCACCAAGAAGGTTTGCCATGGACAAAAGAAATGATTATTGCCAGTTCCGGTCTATTCCGGTGGGTATATGCCGTCTGGCATTGTCCTGGTGGAAAACGATGTCTCTCCTTTTGGCTAATTCTTGGTCGCTTCTGGACGATTGCTGCTTTTAATCGATCCAATAGCTGGCAGTAGAAGTCATCGCATTCGCACCGCTGATCAAGATCCCAATATCGGTTTTTCGCCGGAAATATATAACGAGACGTTAATAAAGATTGAGGTTACATGCATTCTCATTTCGAATATGCCACTCAATCATTTCGGTATGCCATTGCCTAACCGCCCACCAACAGACAAGAGGCCAATTACTCACAATATTTTTACAAAAAGTAGAAAAATGCACTCCCTCCCATTTTTAACCCCATGGTTCTGGTGTCAAAATACAAAAACCCTTACAAAAATGAGAATTTCCTTAGGTCTCTTCTTGGCAGCTTGGCTACGTACTATTAAAAAGTTGGTCTACTCATCAGGTTGCATTGTGCCATTAAAAAAATATGTTGTCCGAAAAGCCAAAAAAATCTCAAATAAATTAATATCACGGACAATTTTAAAATACCTTCTTAATTACCAGCGATGTTCAGCGTATTGTTAAAATTAATGAGCCATTGCTCACTGCTAACTGCTGAACAAACATACGATAGAATTAATTTGTTAATTAGCATAACAAGGCGGATTTTTTTTTGGACGTACTAAGCGGCACTGGAAAACATTCCTCATCTCACTGATACTTGCGTGTCAAAATCACAAAATTATATTGCTTTGGCAATTGCTTTATCAGGCATTGCAACGATTTTGCATGATGGTGGATGGACTACAAATTCAGCATTCAAGTTGCCATTGTTACATAGATCCAGACGCAATGTGCAACATAAAGAAGCATTCCGGCGTAGCTAAAGTTTATCAAAAATGCGAAAAAATTCGACATGGAAATACACAATGCAACATTTTTTACAATCCTGAAGCAACAAAGATGTTTTGATTGAAAGCATATCCCCAGATTAGCGTGCTATTTACATTAATCATGAACGGTTACGTGAACGAGCTATTTTGGTCGCAAAAAATATCGATGTTCATGCTATTAATTTTAAAATACAACAGTCATTATCCTGCTAGCAATGAGATGTTGTCCAAATCAATCGACAATGATGTCGTTCCTGGCGAAGAGTCAACTATGTTGTTGAATTCTTGAATTCACTATGGATTTATCGGGAATGTCATCACATAACTTGCGATTTTGCTTGAGTATTTAAATAGATACAATGGCACGCGATTGGTCATATAAAAATTCATGGGCACTGTTCTTCACAGCAAATTACAATTTTGCGTGATTTGGCGCTGGCAAACCATAAAGTTTGTTTATTTATACACCTCAGAGATTGACGAAAAACGTTGTTCATCAACTCGCAGTAAGATAAAAACAAGACAAACATTATTTTTTTTAGTTTTAAGATTCAACATTTATTTCAATACTTTACTTTTTTATATTAATAGGAATATGACGGTCATGGAAATGATTTGAATTTTTTCTTTGTTTGCTATCAAATGTTATTGGTAATGAGTCACATTTCTCTGCCACTCGCAGCCCATCATCGGTTTACATATATGGTTCAGTGGAACCACAGCGTAGAAGAGTCCATTTTCGTGAGTCGCCACATTCCCAGTCGCCTCTAGAACAACTGTCAGACATTTCCACACGTACAACAACAGCAATCACATTATTATAATTACCACCAATCTCACGAAAAGTACCGCCAAATGTGCCAATGACAAGCACCAAATATCGTCCGGCCACGACACGAGAACGGCGCAGCAAAAGACACAATAGCTGTGTTGCTTTCAAAAGATTACAACAACAATTGCATTGTATTCAAGCCGATTGTCTTAGAATGTTAAGAAAATTTTTTTTAGAATTAGGGGAAATAAAATCATTTTATGGTTATGGTGTTTACCGCTAGGCGTTATTTTTTCTATTTTTCTCGAAAAATTTATCTTGTAGAATAATTTAGCATTTGTTATTTGATAGCAAAATACCGAATTTAATTTGTTCTATTTCATAAAATAAAAAAAATAAAATAAATATTAAGAAAATGAACCAACACAGAAAAACTAAAACGCATTAAAAAATTAAAGCCAAAAGTTGTTGCTTTCACATTTCTTAGCTAAGCCATACGGATTAGCGAAAGCAACACTGCTAATAACGAAACGAAAAGATTGAAATATCATACTCAATGTCAAATGTCACTTCGTATTATGGTTTATCGAAAATTCGACTATTTCGACTAAAAATGTTTGCTGAACCCGCTAATAGCAGGCAAGCCAACGTTTACAATTTGTACTTTTTACGCTATTTGCCGTAGGCACTTGGCGAAACACACTTATACTTAATAAACACATTTTTATTAATCACTTGTTTTTGTTTCGCAGAATTATTTTTAATAATTTTCAAAAAGTTTAGAAAATCACTCGATCGATTTCGACTTGTTATGTCATCATCAGGAGTATCTACTGATTTGTATAAAAATTTTGTTATATAGCAGCAATATTAGCAACATCGTGTCCACTAACAAAATTTTTATTTATACAAATCAGTAGATATTCCTGATGATGACCTAACAAGTCGAAATCGATCGAGTGATTTTTTAAACTTTTTGAAAATTATTCAAAATAGTTCTGCGAAACAAAAACAAGTGATTAATAAAAATGTGTTTATTAAGTTTACAATTTGAAATATCGGTCTGTTCCGACCCTGGTTTTGATGATATCAACACTGGTTTCAGGTCTGTTCAAACAGCTAAACCAAACTTATCTGATCCTTATATATGTGATCTACAGCTAAGATTAAACCAAATGAAATCAGATCCTAAAATGTTTCCTTATTTCCAAGAAATTTGCATTTCTATTATAGACATAAAACGTATTTTGCATTTGTACCTGCGCTAATTGCAAATTATCGACGCAGGTGTAAAATTTTCTTTATACATAATATTTTACTGTAGATATAAAATCTAAATTTGTCGTTAATAAGAAAAAAGCTGTTTTGTTGAATAAGTGATCGTAGATTCGTCTTATACATATTACCATAAGAATAATGCTAGCAGCTGCCCTTTTATTATGTGTTGTGTTCTAGTCTTATAAAAAGACTTAGCGAAAATAATAAATTACCACTCTATATATGGCCCTAATATAAAGGTATCTAATATAGTTTGCAAAAACATATAGATGACCTGGAAACTACATACATATATAAATTCGAATTCCCCTAAACATATAAATTTTCAAGGTTAAATATAATATTCTACTCGTATATTACATCGCGCGTTTCACTCTTCACTTCTCTGGTTTGTATCTAAGATTTGCGCTATTATTTGCACCCCAATTTAAAAAGTACAAATGTTGCAACACAAAAACAACCAAAACTAAACTAAAAAGATCTACGCAACAAGTATTTGAATTGTACGAACATGTTACGACAGGACGTTAAATTGAATCAGGATAAAAATACAAAAAAAAATTGCTAGGTACCCCTTTTATAAATTTATGTACCGTACTATAAATTTTTATTTTTAACTGTTAGCTATTGCGTCTTAGAAAATTATGTAACCGTACACAACGGAATTAAATTGCGTATCATTTTCAGGCGAATTTTTGGTTTCCGACAGTTATAAATATACATCACGTTGTTTTAGATAAAATACTGTTGCATAATCATAAAAGTTTACATCATCGCGAGCGCTGATATATTTTGTGTTTGGGTACGATCCACATAAAGTACACGGGGGATTACAGTCGAACCTAGAACCTATTTATTATTCGTATTATTTGATTTAATAATTTTAATGTTCACACGAAAATGATCCTGGTCGTACATGTCACGGCATTTCGAAAGGGTTAAAAAATTTGAAACGTGTTTTATGGCCAAACAGTAGAACGAAAACAATAATAACAGCAATATAAATAAATTTATTGTTGTATAAAGGGGTTGGGAATTTTAAAGGGTGTATTTATATCATATAAATAGGTAATTTGAATTAATTTTACGATATCATGATTGCTCTAATTTTGCAAATTTTTATAAGGAAGCCGTTATGCAAATGCATGGTAAAACAAGAGGCTTATAGCCCATATAATTTATGTTCCTTCTATCGACTCTGAGTTTGTCACCAATTCAGACCAGAAACAATTTTGCATTCTCCTAGAACATTGGACCACAAATATCTCCAACTTTCTGCTGATTTTCTGTGAATATCCGATTCTACTGGTTATGATTCGACAGGTCAGATGTATTCCAGAATGTAGGTTGTCTCTGCTTTTTGTCTTTTCTGCCTCATTAATTTTGAGAGGGTAAGCCTAAGGTTTACGAATTACTTGATGTTTTCTATGGCTGTATTGGGTAGCACTGGCGGCGAATACCTCCCCAAAAAACTAAATGAGGGAATATCTGTGCGTCGATTCAATATGGGATGCATTTATCAACGTAGTTCACAGAGCTGAATTAAAACCAAATTAAAAGCGGAAAAGGAACTGATCAGTCGTGTTTCGGATATTTAACTAGTTTTTTGTTCTAAAATGAACAATCCGAAAAAGGTTGTGGATTCAGTATACAAGCAAAACACGACAAAAGCCAATGATGGAAGATGTATTGTCAAGCTTCCATTTAAGTTACCACGGGAAAATCTGGGATCCAGATATCAAGCAATTTTATTGTTGGAGAAATAGTTCAGCATTAATGATCAAATCAAGTATGAATATCTGGAAGTGAAGGAGTACTGAGCACTGGGACACATGCAGAAAGTTGAGGAAGAAGAAAATCATTGCAAATCAATTTCTAAATAGCTATCACTTACCGCATGGATGTCTTGCATCAAATCTTTACGATCTCATCGTCTCTATTTGGAACCAACAAGGGCTGCCGCAGAATTAAAAGACCGAGCTCATATGTTCGCTTCATTAAAAAGCGACCATCTTAAATGTGAAAACTATCGTGGCATAGCTCTATTGTACACTGTCTACAAACTGTGGGCTAATGTTGTACTTTCCAAACTCATCCCTCTCGACGAAAACTTCATTGGTGACCAGTGTTTCACTATATGAGAATGATTTTGGAAAAATGTTGGGAATGCAATATAACCATACATTAGATTAGGCTAGGTTAGGTTTCAGTGGTTGCTATTGCACACTTAGGCCAATTATGGTCCATTGTGATACTATAGGATCCAACATCATAAACTCCCTTAAACCCATTTAGTACTATTAATATAGCGTAAAAGATCTCGCACATTACAGCTTTGGAGATCAGAGAGGCTGTCTATAGTGTATTTTCCCAAGTTATAATGTCTTATGTCAGCTAGCGCAGGACACGAGCAAAGGAAGTGAACAAGAGTCTCCTCCTCGTCCCTGCAGCAGAAGTCATTTGCATCTAGACCTAGCCTTCTCGCATGATCTCTTAAAAAGCAGTGCCTGGTAAAAGCTGCTACAATTCTACCTAAATCACGCTTCCTCAGTGTAATTAAGGTCTTAAGTAGGACTGGCGATTCACCTAGCATTTGCCAAGGCAACTGCTTCCCTATGGCTTGCTGCTGTCAGCACAGGTATAAGCTTTCCTACACATTCTCTATCTGGTTCCAATTGGAGAGTCGTACCGTACCTTGCTAACTCGTCTGTCCTGCAATTTCCCAAAGTTGAATAGCCGCCCGACTGCTCACATAGATAGTGAGATCAGTTAACAATATTACATTATGCTTCAACGAGTTCATGACTTCTTCAATCGCTATAACTTCAGTCTGGTACACACTACAGTACTCAGGCAGACGAAAAGATAAACTTACATTCAATTCCCCACAGAATACACCAGCTTCCACTCTACCATCGAGCTTGGAGCCCTCGGTGACGAATTTAACTGTCCCGGTCTCCATAATGAGACCACTATTCCAATCCTCCCTAGAGGGGAAAATCACTTTAAAAAGCTTGCCAAAGCACAACGGGGGTCCATATATAGTCCATATATAGTCCAAATTCGGCAGGTCATACCTCACAGAATTGACTATAGTTGAGTGACATTTTTGCAGGCACTTCCACCCCGAAGTCGCTGAGAGCCGGGAGGCCGTATTGATTGCCATTTGCTTACCGAGGATATACAACGGGAGAAGGTACAGCATGACTTCTAAGGCACTAGTGGGGGTCGTTTTCAGTGCCCCACTAATGAGCAAACAGGCTGCCCTCTGCACCTTCACCATCATGTTTCAGTATGAAAATTTCTCCGGAGCTGGCCACCATACACTCACATCATACAGCAGTATGGGCCTTACAACTACCGTGTAAAGCCAGTGTACCAGCTCCGGTTTCAAGCACCATTTCCTTCCAATGGCATTTTTACAAGAGTAGAGTTCCACTGTCTTCTTCACTTTTTCTATCTTGTTTGGTTACTAGCTGAGCTTACTATCCAGGAGACTCCCTAGGAGTCTCGTCTTATCAGTATGGACCAGCCTGGTACCATTCAGGCTTGGTGGAACTTGTGACTTCTCAATTCCCCGAACCAAGGTGTGTAATGCCGTATCCACGGACTTACCCTTGTGGTACGCATGCTGAGAATGTGCCCAGCTTCTGGGTGCAATATTCGACCGAATATAGACGTCCAGCAGCCTTTCCATGATTTTCAGCAGAAAGGATGCAAGAAATATTGGTCTTAAGTCCTTAGGGTTGCTATGTGAGCTTCTACCAGCTTTCGGGGGGCCTGGAACAGCTGGACTAGTGGAGAAAATCTTTCTTAAGCGCGAGGTTTTCGAGGCCCCTTCCATTCTATCACAGAAGCGCCTCCACGACTTCCTTTGTACCTTCCATGTTTAACTTTTGTAAACTCAGAGGCATTCCTTATAGAAGTCCCAGTCTTGAATTTCTCTAGACCTTTTCGCTCTATTGAAAGCAGACACGAAGTTTTGCGGCCCTCCACAAGTGCCGAAGTCCACCAAACAGGTTTTCGCTTTCATCTCAGCTTTATTAATGGGCAAGCTTCTCTCATAGAGCCCTCAAGGACTGGAGGAGAAATTCCAGAGAAACTCGTTTCTCCGTGTTAATTACCTAACGTCTTGCTCTGCATGTAGAATCGTAATCAAAGGAACTGAATCAGACTCCTTTGAAATAAAATAACATCTTGTTTCGAATGCACAAAATTGCTGTAACAAAAATGTAGCATCTAATTCTAATTCATCCGGATGATCAAAACGTTCAACGTATTATTTGGTGGAGCTCGCCAGATGAAGATCTTCCAAAGTTTCGTTTCACAACGAATTGATGGATTGGCAGATGCCACCAGTGAAACGAAATCTAGTTTTTATGTTCATGACTGGCCAACTGGCTGCCACGACTCAAATGAAGCTATCCAAATTTGCCAAGATATGTCATCATTAATGCACCGTCAGTTGTAAAGGGGGTCAGTTGTAAAAAAGGAATTGAAGAAGAAATATAATTTCGAAATTGATATTCCAAAAACAAATAAATATTGTCACTATAATTTTACAAGTGTTTTTCATTGAAGCGATTTAATTTAAAAGAGTGTGTTCTAGCTGCGAAGATTACACAAGGAATATATTGGTAAACCTATTTGCTGCAATTTAATACATACTACAAGCTGCTAAGTTGGAACTCAACACAACTCATGCAAGAACCGATTCACAAATTGTTTTGGCCTTTTATTCAGATTTACCAAACGGTGGAAATGTTTATAGGCAACAGAACCTCATACATCGTAGAGATCAATGAAAGTATGTGCCTGCAAAACAAAATTTCGCGGATTTAGCGACCAGGGAACTTACTCCGCAGGTGCTGATCGTATAGTCAAGTAATGGTGGAAAAGCAAGATGAACAACATTGGTGAAAAAGTACAGCACGCACTCTTTACAATAAATAAATACCTGAAAGCCTGCCATATTACAATTCCATTCAACATTAATAAATTTACCGAATTTTAAGTTACATGGCCTGATTTCACGAATGTGTTTCATGTATAAAAACGGATACAAAAAGCTTATGGTGGATTTGACCATTTTTCAATGCCGGAGTTGACTATGCCGGTCTCTTGTACATTAAGGAACAAAAAGATGATCAATTCAAATCTGAAATCAAGTTTAACTAATTTTTGATTTTTTATCTCCCCAGAAACACATATTCGAATTTAGGGCAAGTGCCCCCCGCTCCCCCACACTATGGAGGATTATGGGAATCCAATAAAAAATCAATAAAATTTAATCTATACAAAGCTACACAATATTTTTCCTGTGTATATCGCAGACAAACTGTTTGTTAAAACTGTAGGTAGATGTATTTCATTATCAACATTTCGGCGTACATAAGAAAAGCAAAAATCACAAATATGTAAATTGTATCAAAAAGCTCAAAAAGTGCAGTTGGCATTCGCTTCAACTTTTGTTTGGTATAGAGATGCTGTTGATAACAACATGTATATGCAAAAACCGTTTCAGAAAAGGGCAATTTTATCGAATTATTCACTATCGACATTTTGATGTGTAACTTTGTCATCAAATTGGTGCTGTAAAGTTACAGAACTTACATTTATAGAGCCAAGTTACATTGTAGTACATATCGAAAATTTTACAGTTGCAGAGTTTCCGTATAGTTGGGGAATTAAACCAATTTGGTTTGGTTGGGTACGTTAGTAATTGCGAACTGTTACTGTTTGCGATGCTCTGGTAAATTAACGTGTGGGTTGTTTGAAAATTTCTTTTAATTGACACTGGCGGTTGGTTGCTAAAAAATGATTTCTTCTAATTAAATAATTGGTGGTCTTGGTAGCATTCCACATATAGCACAATTATTGAAACCAGCTGTAACTGTTTGTACCTTACTAAAGGGACGATTAAAACTTGAACGATTTATTGTTGTACAAATGTCCAATGTTTCACAGCGATCAGTAGGGAATTCTAGAAAAACATTAATTGTATAGGAACATCGATGTCAATTAAATGTTTTGCCCAAGCTTGTCGAATCTCGATGTTGAGCTTCTTCATCAAAATGTAGATTAACCACAGAGCATGAGTTTGACGTTTGTACCCAGCGCCTGAAGGCCACTAAGTACTTCATTTGAAGTATCACATAATGTTCGTAGTTGCTTGTGTCCCTCAGCATTTTCGGATAGTTCAGTCGTACGCATTATCAACTATTTCGAGCATCCGTCGATTATCAAATTTTCTTATCGACAGATCAACGTATTACTATATGTAGTAGTTTCGTCAATAGTAAGAAAACTGGATATATAGTATTTTAGCAATAATTAGAAGTAAAGTTCAACATATATTCAACATTGTTCATCGATTGGAGAATTATGAATGTGTGGTGCTGCCTATGAGAATCAAATTCATATTTATGTTACTAGTTCGTGTTACCTCCACGTAATGACCAGCGGTTCGCTATATTACTGCACTACGGTGATGTGCTAGGCTAAAACATAGTCCACACCAGAGCGGTGTCAAGGTGTTAACGGTACCGTGCTGATAAATGTCCAAATTAAAGGGTAGTAGGCTCTATCTTTTACGAGCTACCAGGATAACTGGCGCCCTTCAGATTAAGTATTGATTGTATACTGGAATATGAACATTACCGTTGGTACTCAAAAGCAAGAATTCGTCGATGGAGAGAGACCTGATAAAGATAATAAAACTCAGTCGTGGTCTAAAAAGATTAGATTAGACCGGTTGGTCTGAAGGCTTTCTACCTAAAAAGCGAACATCTCGGGACTATAAATGGCGGAAACATAATGCTGGGGCATCAAAAACTAACGAAGAAACTAACATGTAGACTTAGGTCACAGAGTAAAATTCTGGAAGCCCCCCAAGCAATATTCTGGAAGCCCATTTCTCGACACTGCAATGAATGGAAATATAATGCCGGCAGCAGACAATAAGCTAAACAATAGTAAGGCAGCAGACAATAAGCTAAGAGCCAGTAGAAAGCCAGATGTATGGAATAATCACGGAGTAGAATCCTAGCAGAACCCAGTGATCGAAATAATATTCTGTAAATGTGTTAAACTGGCGGTCTAGACTTACCAACATCCAACTGCAAGACTACCAAGTTTGAAGAGCCAAGGACGAATTACGGAACGGATATCACTGTTTTAAAGGAGTTGCAGGCTACATTGGTGAGGCATAACAAAGGCAAGTGTATTAAAAGGAAGATGGTAACAATTCAGTAGCACCAGTACCAGGAGGAAGCATAATGAACGGTATTCAAGGCGGTGAACACTGCTGCCGTAGATCAATGACGACAGAGTACTTGGACTTAGGACTATGCGAACTATAAAATGTTATATTTAAAAGCCGTCAGCTTACATTGCACGAGGCATACCAAGTCAACACCGGGGTACTTCGAGTCGATTTCAACGACCGAATGGCATTTAGCTTCAAGTAGCGCATATAATTCTTAGAGCGACATTACAGTAAATGGTGTGAAATAAACGGAAAATTTATCCCTAAATCAGAAAAAAGCTCTGTTTTCAGTGCCATAGGTATTTGACCCATAAACTTAGCTAGCTTTTACAATATGCATGATGCACTTGAGCTATGCATATTATGGAAGCTAGCTATGTTTAGGGGTCATCGCATAGCTTCTCGTTTTACTTTCCAAAGAGAATGAAATAATGAAATCATTCTTGAGGATCTTCATTTAGTATTCTAGTAAATCTATAGGGCTTTGCTGGAAAATGATGTTGTGGTATCCGTCCATGCTACATGGTTAAAAGGGATTCTAATATGTATTTCGAACGAAGTTATGAAATGAGTCCATACCGGGTGCTATACTTTCACTTCTTTACTACTAAATACGAGTATACACGTTGTTTAAATTACATATAGAATTACAATATATTATAGATTAAGAATTAGCTGCGAGTCTGTAGCATGAACAGATATCAGAAAATAATCTATAATTTATTTTGAATCCAAAATCAGTCCTAGAAACCACATTTCATAATGATTGATTTTCAACTGGCGGAGTTCAAAATTCACTTGAGATATTGCTAATCAAATGTTATCATAATTCGATAAGAAATGGCACAGATCCATCTAACATTTCAAAATTCCAAAAATCCCCCAATTTGACAATTTTACGAACACTTTTATGATTTTAGTCCGTTGGAATGTTTTCGTTTGTGAAAAACGAGGTACACAAATTTATTAAAAGTTGCCGCTGCTTATTAAATAACAACAGAAACCCTCTTTTGTGATAGAGCTGTCCCTTGTGGCGAGTAGCGTAATCTTTTATTTTCCGCTGGCATATTTCTACTTCATAGCATTAAAGTCATCGGTATAATTATGGTTTATAGTGATGATTCCATCAAAGTCTCATCCATTTTACGAATAATAAGAGTTTGTATGTTGGGGTTGGTTAACATTAAGTATTATTAGTTATTTTGATGTTTTATTTTTTCAATTTAGATTAAAAATATGATTCATGCTTAATATATTTCTATTCTAATCCAATCAAAACCTCACAAGCGTTTTATTTATAATTTATTCAAATTTTCTTCCTTTATATATTTCTAGAACAAATTTTATCACCCCACACACAAACCCTTCCAAACAATTTAATTAGACAATTCATGCAACAAATTTTCAAATGAATCATTCTGCGTTTGATTTAAATTGTGCACTCATAAATTGATTCAACGCAAATTTGAACCCTTCTTTAAGAACAATTTGCCTAACAATTAGTCATCAATCAGTTGTCGTGTAATATGTATGCGAGATATAAAAATGTAAAATATTTCCTTTTGGTTTGTGATACACGCAGTTGTGTGAGTACCAGGGTCCCTTTGTCTATTATGCGTTATCAAGGTAATCTGATACTTTCATTTTCCTGTGTGTACTCCAAATCGATTCATGAAAATATTCTCATATCCTTTTTTGTATTTCTCGTTTGTTTGATGTTGTTTTGGTTTCAATTTAATGTTCATTATGTTAGATTATTGACCTTCCCCGTGAATCTCGAACTCTACTCTCTCTTCCGATGTCTCCCTCATATGTCAAATATTTGTTTTTAATTTATGCGTTTTCAATGCTAGCTGCCTGCGCGCTCATGAATGGGAATTTTACGATATATCATATGCATACAGCCCTTTAAAGGCTGGCACAACTGAATTGTACATATTTGAGTTGGGTTTCATTCATTTACATAACACCACTGTATGTCATAGAAATTTGATTGAAATATGAGGTTTTTATCGACCTATTTTTTTACGATTAGATGGAATATCACTTTATAATGTTTTGATTTAGGTGCGATAGGAATTCGCACAAAATGCCTTTAACAATTTAACCATGTGACTTTAATTTGAAAATAATTTGTATCTAATACAGTGACCATTAGAAAGTATTGTTAGGTATGTATTTTGGGGCCAGTGTCGTAGGATCATTCCTTTTCCTATCATTGTTATCCCCATTTGAATTAGAAGCAAATCCCAACCCCCTCCCCAACTTAACTATAGAAACCGGAGGAAAACCGATTGGGATATTTTTAGAACTATTCTAAGTAGTTCACTACCTGTACCTGTACCAGTTCCAAAACCTTCCCCCCCCCCTGATTCAACACCAGAGCTTAATATACTAGTAGACCAGTTACCAACGCCTGTAATAAGGTTATATTACAGATGCGCGTCCTCCTAGTAGACCTCTTGGTAAAATTCGACCACCGCCGTGGTTGAAAGAACTTCAAAACACCCGTTAAAACGAAGGAAGCTCTTCGCCAAAGAAACTAAAACTTCTAGAAAGAAATCCACAAAACATACAAATACAAATATTTAATAGTTTAAAGCCTTAAGTCGGCAGGACTCGATGGCATTATACCGAGGGATGTCCAATAAACGACTGACTTAAGCTTGTTAGGAAGTATCCTTATCCTTAAAAAATTTAGAAAGACAGATAGAAGCTCATATTAGAAGCTCGATTGAGCCAAAATCAGCTATCGAAATTCCAATATGCATATTGCAAGGGGAAATCTGTGAAAACGGCTCATCATTCCCTTATTTATTTTTATTTATTTATTTAGCATAAAATGCATAACAGACTGGAACAATCTATAAAATATGTACATAAGTAACTTACATCAGGATTATTTATAAAGGTATTGATAATACAAGAAAAGAAATGATAATTGCTCCTTTCGAGAAACCCCTTGAACATAAAGAATTTTCCATGATAACGTTTCTGGATCTAGAAGTGGCCTTTAATACCGTTAAACCAGACGCGATCACGCAGGCATAGTCCCCTCGGTGCGTTGACGAGTTTGACGAGTTATTCACGGGCTGGGTAAATCAAATGCTGAAAAGCAGGGTCGAGATGGCCAGCTGGAGAGAGGCACACCGCCAGGTGGGGTATTATCCCCTCTTCTTTAGTACTTGAATGTTTTTTTATTAAACCTGTAAATATCGTTGCACTTTAAGAGAACGCATGCAAAATGCTCTTGGTATTCTCTCCGATTGGGCTAACAGTTGCATTTTAAATGTAAATACACTCAAAACTGAGTTGGGGTTGACCTTTACTGATAAATTAAAGTATCTGGCCTCATTCTGGAAATCAAAAAAACCTAACATGATAGAAAGAGTAAAGAAAGCTGCAATAGTGCTTTATTTCATATACATAGTACATTGGCTCTATATATATTTCTATACTATTAGACAGCTTTAAATATTCTGACCAACCGAAAATCTTTGGTGAAAGTACAGTGAACAGCTGTCTTGTGAATTATTGGGGCTCTTAGGAGCACATCCACTTAAGCAGTGAAGATTCTCTTTCATATCGTACCCCTAGATATCACAGGTAAAAAAATGGCAGTGAGCTCGGCTATAAACTCAACTCCATCTCCATATAGAACGGTAACAATAAAGAACACTCATCTATTCTAAGAAAAAGGAACATACTAAAGAATACATCACCTTTTGATCAGAGGTTTAGGAGTGATATCCCCACCAGAAAGGTTTGGTTGAGAGAATCATTTCTGAATACTGAAGATGTTAATTTCTCGCTGATGCAGACTTCAAAGATGGATGGCAAGATTGGGATTTAGGTTTAATTAAATATAAATCTTTCTTTTCCGGGACTACTGCTGCGTTTTTCAAGATGAACTAATCGCGATAAGGGAGGCCGTTGACTCATTGAGGTATAATGTAATATCTGCAAGATTGATATACTGCTCGCTTGCAAATTACTGTTTCAAGAGGAAGCTAGAAGAACAACGAACGACAGATGATATAATAGTAATTAACTATGTAATAACTAGGCAGAGCTGGCTAAAACTAGTCAAGATCCAGGGACATTGTTTCATTGGTATCCATGCGAGCAGAAGGGATGGTCTTCTCACATGATTATTGTCGTAGTTGCGAAGATGAAAAGGAGGAAGTAGCTGTTCCTCGTTTGATTTGCACCAATCCACGTGCTTAGTGCTTACCACACTGAAATTCGCGGGACCTTCCGTTTTAAATGACTCGACGGACCTCAGTAAAATGGACGTGTAGGATATCCTACGCTTCGTACAGAATTCAAGATGGTTCGATGAGTAGGTGTGGATAAAATAATGTGTAACCTACCCTAAACCTATAAGTGTTTAGTAAATATTAAGAAATTATTCGATAAATTTATAAGCATTATAAGCAATAATCTAGCATTTAAAAAATGAGAGGGAAGTGCATTTTTTCTCTCTAATTCACATGGAAAATCGAAATTTTTTCTTACATATGTTGCTTTCCATCTCAAATTATAAAATAGATACGAACAAATTTAAAATCCTCCCTAAACACTTTATTTCTTAATTTCTTAAAAACTCATTCAAATACCACCGCCTCCCTCCCTAACCCCCCCCCCCCCCTCCCAAGTTTAACTATAATGTGCAGTCTGAAGCCTGATTCACGACAATTTGGTCGTACATTCCCAATCAGACAATATTCTGTACGAGAATCAAATTCCTTTTAGACAGACGTTTCGCGGCACACCTGGACTTCCTCTCATTAGAACAAAAGAAGTTCGATGTTTATAAACGGTCATTAGTAAAGTACCCTTAACTCAACGGAAAAATCGAATTTCCATCTACACAAAGAAGTACATAAATGACCACTTCCATATATAGGAGCATAATTATTTCTATTATGTAAAACTAAAAGTAATTCAAACACATAAAAATTTGCTTAAGGGTTAAATTACGATAAAGTGACTGGAAAATTTCTGCAGAGTCGCGAGACGTTTGGCTTCTAACCGTCATCGACAATTTATGTATGTATATACAAAACATAAAAATTATGTATGTACATAGATTTTAGTTACGCATAATTTTTTTAATGAACAAAACACGTTTTTTAACAGTTCTTGTGTGTTTTGTGAATCGAATTTCTACTTTTGTATTTTCCTCGTTACCAAACATCTCAAATGTCCTCTTTTCGAATAATAGCTAGTAAGTAATAATAAATAATAATAATAATTCTGGAGAAGAACATAATGTAAACCAGCAACAACAACAAGATCAGCAAATAAGAAAACTACCCAGGTGTTTCCTTTTTACCGATTTTTGTTTTATATTTGATGTTCATTGAAATCTTCTGTGATGTTGGTTTTGTTGTTTTTGTTCTATGTACGTACGCTGTGTGCACAATTGTACATACATACATTAAAAACGTATTGTATTCAACAATCTTCTTCAAAAATTGAGCTCTCTTTAAAATAATAAAATAAGATTTCTAAATCACAGAGCCGTCAAGACAAAAGGATTTTTTTTATAGTTTTCGAAAAAGATTTATTTTCGAAATTATTATTTTTTGCGCTAGCATCTCTTTATAGTTGTGTGCTTGCTTATGATTGTACCAGAGGAATTCTATTCATAGTACGCGTACAATGAAAATTGTAATGGATGAAAAGGTGATCGGAATGGTTTTTGGTATTTTGTCGGTGTGAATAATTTTAAAACTAGTTTATGCCATGGATATGGAGGATAATCGTTTTCAATGAAGGGTATTCTTAAATACCTACGGATTGAAGTTAGCCTCAGATATGTACACACGAGTATATAAAGTATTTAGGGACTAAACACTAACTTCGGTATTCTAGGTCTAGTTTAAATGTATTTAAAGGTTTAAATTATTAAAAGCTTGCAAACTCATTACCGTTATAATATGTTATAATTTACCAATGATGAATATTTACATTAACGTGGGATTAACAAGACACAATGAAACAGCTAAGGATGGTTGAAAACATAACTTACAAAATGACAGGGCTAATAACACTGTAAGAATCAAACAACGCTTTATAAGCTAAACGTTTTAATCTAAATAAAATGTCTTCGAAAGCAGTTTGATTTCATAACTTCGTACTTAGCACAATGTTTCGAATCTATATCATATATGAGACATCATTTAACAGCGCGATCACCGATATGAAGTTTATACTAAATTTATCCTAAACTACAAAAACAACACATTTTATGAATGTAAGTGTAAAAAGAGAACATTTAGGCGTTCATAATAAAAAATAGTTTATTTCAAACTAACTGCAAAAATAGCATTGAAAAAAAAAATTAGTTTTATAATTAAAGCTATTTAAACATTCAAAGCAATTGTAACAAAATACTACTACTATTTAAATACGAAAAATTAAAACTTTAATAATCTAATAGTTGCCCTTGCTCATATATATGCCCTAATTTTGTTCATTTATTCAACTTAAGCGCAATACTAAACGCATTTCTAGGCTTTGACCATCAGTTTCCTTAATAGCAAAAATAGGTGATAATAATATCTGTTCACTCAAGCCGAATCATGAAGTGCTAATAAAATCTACACCCTCAAATTGGGCTTCGATCGCATCATGAAGCCGAATCATGAAGTTCTAATAAAATCTACACCCTCAAATTGGGCCTCGTTCACATCTACCCCTAATTTTATTCATTTACTCAACTTTAGCGTAATACTAAACACATTTCCAGGTTTTGACCATCGGTTTCTTTGGTAGTAAAGTTAGGTAATGGTAATATCTGTTCACTCAAGCCGAATCATGAAGTTCAAATATATGAAAATATATGAAACCAAATAATTGAAAACGGTATGAGAGAATTTCGAAAATTCTTAAAAAACATCATAGCAGAAAAGTCTGAATCGGTTTTGGATTGTGAACCATACCCAGCAGGAAAGTCATTAGAGACACACTAATGATTCGTCAATGACATTCACGCATGACACGTATATAGAATTTGATCAAAAATCGGGACTCGATTTCATGCATGACAGTCTTAAATGAATTGTAGGTGACACGTCTAAAGCGAATCATATGTGAAATGTCTAAAGCGAATAATGTGTGACATGTCTAAAACGATTACTAAATGACTCTTCATTTCCGACTATAATAAGACGGTAAATAAGCGAATCACATGTGACATGTCCGAAATGATTATGTTACATGCCGTCTCACATGTTTATTGGCAGTTTTTTTTTTTTTTTAATAGTGCAATAAAACAGTACTTATATAATTTATTTTAAACATCTCAATATCTGTATTTCATATTCACAAACATATCACAAATACAGTAGGTACTAGGTACATTAAATTATCACAAATTCTTAATATTTATTTATTTATTTTTATTTTTTTCTAATTATACATATTTTAGTGGTTGGTAAGTATAAAATTGTTTTAATAATTCAGTCTTCAAAGTTTCGAGATTATTTAAATATTTGTCGTCTACATCTTGCTTGCGTTCCCATTCGGTGTATGGCATGGATTCAATTTCATTGTTTAATTCATTTTCTAGTGGAAAATCAAACTTTTCACTATCTTCAATGTACCATTGCAAATTTATTTCCTCAATACAGTTTTTATTTTGATTTTCAAGAATTTCAATTTTACTTTCTTGCCATTGTTTCATAATTGCACATTCCGATTTTTTTAGTTTCCTATGGTAGTTACTTTTAGAAAATCCTTTAATTTTAACCATGTTTAATTGCACAATCTAATTGTATCATACGTATTATAATAAATATGATAATAATATATATATCTTATTTATATCCTGTGTTGAGAATTATGTATGTAACGCAAAAATTTTGTATGCACACAAAAAATTGAAATGGCGGATTATATCTGTTACATTAAATAAATATTTAAATTCAGCAAAATATACTATAAATTAATATAAATATAATAATGTATGTATGTATGTATGTACCTGATTAATAATAAATATTTTAAATATAACACAAGAAAATTTATTTTTACTACGAAATAAATTCTATATTTATTCAGATCGAAACAGAAACTTTAAAAGTTGTAACACCGAACTGAACAAAAGAATGCGTACTAATGAAAAATTTGTTTCTAAGTACGTATGTATTAAAAAGAGAACGAACGTAAACTTGTCGTATGTGATTCTTCTATGAAGAATCAAGTATTGGTATTGAAGAACCAGGAATGTTGATTTGTTATATGAGACGAATCAATGACATGTCATAAATTGGTCCATTAGTCAACATGCTGTCAATCTACGAAATAAAAGAAATATTTTTCTCTTTCTTACACATTGGGAAAAGCAAAACAAAAACTGAAACGTATTTTTGTACTAAAAATTTGATTAATATGCATGTTGACATATTTCCTGCTGGGTAGTGATGTAACAATACAATGGGCGCTTTCAGGTACCCTATCATGATTAGTGAAATCGTCGCCAATTTGATTTGATAATTTCAGAGTACTAAACATTTTCAAAACGTTGGCTTTGATTTTACTCAACATGTTCCCAACTGTTGGGTGTCCTGAAAGCGCCCATTGTCAGAACTACAAAAGAAAAATTCACGAGGATTGTAACAAACATCATCAAATTTTTTCAACAGTATTACGATGCGCGTTTTGCCAGCCAGACGACCAATAAAACTGAGAGTGTAACATATGTAACACGTAAGCGTAAGATAGTATGTATATTTCAAATAAGTATAAACTGTACTTTTATTCTATATTAATGAAATATGTTAAATTTATTTTTATTTTTTTTAAATCACAATATTTCTGAATTGAAATATGTATTTACAAAATTAACAAAAATTAAACCAATTATAGAAATAAATCTAAACCACGAAAATACTAAATTCTAGTTTTATTTCATGTTTTTGTTTCAAGAAAACTCACTATTGTTACTCTAAAGTAATGGATTAAAGATATACAGGAAATGCAATCAAGAACAAATATAACTTAGTAGATTTTATTAGAACTTCATGATTCGGCTTGAGTGAACAGGTGAACCGATATTACCATTACCTATCAAGCAAACTATCATTACCATTATCATTACCATTACCTATCAAGCAAACTATCAAGCAAACTGATGGTCAAAACCTGGAAATGTGTTTAGTATCACGCTAAAGTAGTAAATGAACAAAATTAGGGGTAGATGTGATCGAGGCCCAATTTGAGGGTGTAGTAATTTTAATATCAAGGAAACCGATGGTCAAAACCTGAAAATGTGTTTAGTATCACGCTAAAGTTCAGTAAATGAACAGAATTAGGGGTAGATGTGATCGAGGCCCAATTTGAGGGTGTAGATTTTATTAGAGCTTCATGATTCGGCTTGAGTGAACAGATATAACCGTCACCTAATTTTGATGTCAAGGAAACCGATGGTCAAAATCTGGAAATGTGTTTAGTATCACGCTAAAGTTCAGTAAATGAACAAAATTTGGGGTAGATGCGATCGAAGCCCAATTTGAGGGTGTAGAACTTCATGATTCGGTTTGAAAGAATAGATATTACCATTATCTACCTTTGCTATCAAGGCAACCGATGGTCAAAACCTGTAAATGTGTATCGAACTGTGTATTGTATTTTTCTTCTTTAAGTTTTAGTGAGCGAGAGCATATCTAATCCCAGCCAAATTTGTTGTATTTCCATTTTTTTAGAACTATTGAATCCGGCTACACAAGCAAATCATACAAATACTCGGTTGTTCACAGATATTATCGTACATAATTTCAATTTTTTTTTTTAAATCGCCTAAATGTTTGCAGTTAACTAATACATTTCCACTTTTTATGCTATTTATTTATTTAGACTGTGTCCGAATTGTGTGATAAATATTTTTTAGTACTAAATTTGAGAAAATACCGAACGCACCCGAATTATCACAGTCGTTACCCAGCAGGAAATTTGTCAACATGTATTCGCGGTTTGCAACAAAGTAGCTAACATCTAGTGAACAAAATGTGAATCACAGCTTGCTATGAAGCAAGGGGGATTAAAACTGTCATAACAATGGATTTGACAATTCTCGTCCCACTTGTAGACGTAGAAACCAACGCTATCTACATTCGATGAAAATCGCCAATATGAATTAAATTTTTAGTACAGAAATACGTTTCTATTTTTGTTTTACTTTTTCTCGTGTGTATGAAAGAGAAAAATATTTTTTTTAATTTCGTAGATTGGCAGCATGTTGACTAATGGACCAATTTGTGACTTGTGTTTGACTCATCTCTCATGACATATCAGCATATTTAACACTTCACGTTCCTTCATAAATGAATCATATACGACAGGTACACACTAGTTCTCTTTACTCATGACTGTATATATTTGACTTACATTTTTATCAGTTCGTGTTCTTGAGATTAGTTTTATTTAATTAACGTATTCTAATTTATTAAATATTCTAAATTGTAAGTAATTTCTAATCGGAAAGAATTGTGTTTCTAAAAATATTTTAAATTATGTGTTAATTACAAATATTTGTATATGAAGTTATTGTTACTTAAATTGTGTTTTAAATTAATTTCTTAAATTTATTTTAAACGAAAATAATAAATAATGTATATATATGATATATATAAATATGTATGTTAATGATTTATGTACATAATTTTGCGAAATAAATTCATATGTTGAGTATCTAAAATTAATGAAATGGTGTATTATTATCCCAAAAAAAAAAAAAAAAAGCTGCCATTTTGTTACAAGCAAACTAGACAAATATATGAATAATCATCTCAGACATATCATATATGAATCACTTTAGACATGTCTCATATTATTCGTTTTAGACAAGTCACATATGATTCGCTTTCGACATGTCACAAACGATTCGTTTAAGACTGTCTTGCATGAAATCGAGTCCCGCTTTTTGATCAAATTCTATATACGTGTCATGCGTGAATGTCATTGACGAATCATTAGTATGTCTATAATGACTTTCCTGCTGGGTAGGTATAATAATTTTTGACAGTGGTAATTTAATTGGAGAAAAATTGTCGTAAGCACTTTTCAACAGATTATTATGATTAGAAACTGATTAAAGTGAATGATCTGGACTCAAGGATGTAATATTAAACAACAATATTGTATTTTGCTTTATAAAATTAATTTAATACATAGTTAAAATAAAATAAATAAAAATGTGTTTATTATTTAAATCTTTTTTTTTTTATTTATAGAGTTATCATAAATTTATAAATCAAAACAATCATAATTTTTAAATGAAAATTAAATTAAATGGCCGGAATTTTAATCAAAAAAAATTATCACACAATTCGGGCAGCACAACGACAAAAATTTCACAAAAGGAAAAATTTTTCACGTTAGTGTCAAATATTTTAGCTAGAAAATATTTATCACTCAATTCGGACACAGTCTTAGTATAAACTTCACATCTCTATATAAGCGTGTGAAGTTTTTCTTAAAATAGTACTAAACGCCATTTTTTTAATCTAGTAGAAAATTGGGATAAACTTCACATGCATAGCGCGATCTAAGTTCTGAATTCTTTTCTGGCCAATATATGGTTTGTAGATGTGATCGATCGCTGCATACAAGCTTTAAAAATCTAACTCACGTAGTATATATTTCATCCGAATCGCCAACATCACTTCCTGTAGCGTTATAATTATGGAAACGAATAGAGCGTGTGAACCCATCCGATGTCATTTTGATCACGGCGATTTTAATTACTCTGATATAGGTTGGATGCATTACGACGAAGTGAACGAACTTCTAACTTCTACCTCTAAATGTGAGGTCAGACGCCGGGTGCTTGTTTATCGATACCATTTTTTAATAAATTTTAAGCGAAATAAGTGGGATCAAACTATCGGGACAGTAATTTAAACTTGATATTTATTTACAAACGGATCTGCCATATTTGAAGTTCAAGAATCACCGTCACCATTCGCTATTAAAGACATTCATCATAAATCCATTGAAATAATTGTGCAAAGCAATCAGGATGGGGTTATTAATTATAATAGAAACAACTTAAAGCTGCACTTTGAGCAAATAAACTGGGAGAATGAAACAGTTTGTGGGTAAAGGGGAAGGAATCGACGAAAGAATCAAAGTGTGGAATGGCGGAATGACGCCTTAAGTTAGTCTTTGGTGACCCTTAGTTCAGAGGGCCGATTCAAAAACAAAATTTGTTTAAAATTTGACAATTGACGAAAAAATAACTGAACCGATTCACAATTTTTGATGCTTACATTCGCAGAGAACAAACATTTTTACCACAGAAAAATTACACACACTCCTAGTGTTCACTCATGTACAAGAGGATAAAAAATATCCGGGTTTTTTTGAGCTACAAACCGAGCGCACCCAATAAATTGGTATATTTTTAACTCCACTTTGTTTTGGATTTTTTCGGGTTTTTTTTGACATCTGAGTTTTGTTTTGAAAAAACTCAGTTTTAAATAGCCGGCTAAACTTGATTCAATCATAAACATTTTCGTTAACATTTTATTAAAATTTAAACACTTTAGGAAATTTATTAAATTCACTTTAAAGAAAATTGTCGTTTAAAATACTGAACGGTGAAATTTATATGCCAGGACCAAAAAAACCGTGTTCACTCGTGTAATAAAAAAAAAATGGGATGTTTTACCGAAGCGAAGTTAGCCGGGGTAAAATTTGTCAAAAATATACCGATTTTTTATGTCAGAAAACCATCAGTGAACACGGACTAAGGTCGTGTTTCAATTGGTTTAAATGCCACATAAAAAGCTAAAAAGTTAAAAATTTATTCGTGGTAAATATTTTTTAACTTTTTATCTGTTTCAATTGGGTAAAATTTTGACAATAACATGGTTGCTTATTTTATGTGTAATTGTGAACATATATAGACAATTTAAATATGAAAACATGTAAAATAAATACTTTTTAAATATATGTTAGTCAATTATGGTCAGTTTACATATATCATTGCAATTTTTCACAAAATTTTTACATGGTGAATTTTTATTTACAAACAAATATTTTTGCCAGCCAAATGTTTTCTATATAAAAATTTTATCAGCTCTTGAAGCGGATAAAAAGTTTGACATTTTTATTCACCACAATTTTTAACTTTTTAACTTTTTATGCGGTATTTAAACCAATTGAAACACGCTCTAATATAAAATTGTATACTATACTTCTTATACGTATACCGAAACGTCATATTTTTTCTGTCACATTTTGAACAAAATCGACCCCCCAGTTTTTATACGCGATGATGTAAAAAAGGGGAAAAGATGGGTGAGCGTGAGGCAAAACTGAAATTAATGTTGTGATTAAAAATAATTGTAAATGATAAATAGTGAATTAATAAATTGTGGAAATTATATTATTGTGGGAATATTTCTGGTATTTTCGGGAATATTCAAAGTGTTGTAAGTGTTCAGTAAATATTAAAAATTATTCAGAGATGATTTTCGGTATTTCGGGAATATCCAGTGATGTGAACGGGATTTGGTAGGGTAAATTAGTAACATTTGGTGGCGATGAGATTGTGAATATCGAAGATAAGACTAGGAGATTTGGCGGACATAAATGAAATTGTTAAAATAATTCTCTAACCCCCTGAAATAATGGAGCAGTTATTGGCTGTTTTAACTCGGGGTTTTGATTAACAAATTAAAGAGATGCAACAAATGAATCAAAATTGACAAATGATTTGAGAGTAAATGAATTAAGAAAAACAGAAGTTACAGTAAATAGTCGGTAATAAGGTTATAAGGTGTCATCAACAGCCAGCATATGAGATATGCCGATACTCAATGAGGTGATTTAGTGTAAGCGGTAAGATAAACCTCGGAGGTGGTCGAGAAGTCCTACTGGGCGGTAGAGTTAAGCGATACGACACTGCGGATGTGTCTATTCGGGACAAACAGATTTAAGGTGGGAGGTACTCTGTTACGAATTATATTCTACACAGTTATACTGGTTAAGGTATACATCACGAAGTGTTACCATCCCAACGGTCGTGGGTTTGAGTATCTGACTCCATAATTTTATTGAGCGATTATTATTCTTTATATGTGATGATTTCACCTCATGAAAAATTCTTCCAATACTGATTTGAAAGTGGATTTTAGAGTGGCATGCCATGTGAAGGAAATATAGAAATAACGAAAGAAACAATTGTAAACGGCCAGCCATAGTCTTCTTAGATGGGGCAATTAATGAGATAGGGCAACTAATGACGTGAACATCAGCGAATACAACTACACGCAAGTGATTTTAAATGGAGTAATCTCGAACAGCAATGGACTGGCGAAAGTGTAAACATGAGTAATGCATATAGTGTTTCTACTAATTCAGTCGCAAGTTAAAAAAAAGTATAGATGAATTTGAAATATCCCAGACGAAACAACTTACATAATCATCCGAAAACAAATGTATCATAAGAAACAACAAATAAAATTGAAATGCCGATATTAATTTATTAGTTTCATTCATCATACGGCCAAATTAAAAAAATTGTGAAAACTTAACGTTTAAAGTGTTACTTCTGGAAAAGGTGTCATTTGAAGCGGATCGTCGATGTTTATCGCTGAAAAATTGTTTAGGTCAAGTTTTATGTTGGGAGTTCGGGTAAAATTGAAGGAAGTGACATAAGTTTTGGGTAAGGCATATGAGAGTATGGGGTGAAATTAGCTCCAGGTGAATTTCAAATGGTTGCGGAATGTGTTTCTGAATATATTTTATTAAGACGTTTAGATGTATATATTTTACTATCAGAAGTTGGAAAGTGATTTTGGGCTGGATTCAAAAAAATATTTTGAGTAATAACTTTAATAACTTGAGAAATGATGATAACCAAAAAGAATGCAATATTTATTATATTACAGCAGATAATGGTCGATAAAGAAGTTTAATGATTATCAAGCACTAAACGGTTTGTAATTGCCGTTAAAATGGTTTATTGGCAATTATGGCAATTATGCCATACAGACACCAATCTGACTATCAATTCGAGAGCCCATGACCATAGGTAGATTTTGATTATTGGTTTAGAGGTTATAGAAGTGATATTTTTATATTTTCCCATGTTTTGTCGATAAAATCGTTCGTTATTCGAGATTTTTACAGATAGACACCAATTTGACTACGTTAATTTGATAGACCATGCCCATAGGTAGATTTTGAGTATAGATTATGGGGGTTATACGGATTTATGGTTTTCCTCGTGATTTGTCGTATAAATCGTTCGTCATTCGAGATTTTGCCGACATCTTATGCCGATATTTTGTGACTATAGCCTGGCTAATGAATATTATGTTTCGAATAAAAAATTATTTACACTTAATGAAAATAACATGAATGGCGACCATTCAATGAAGGTCGACCTAAGCAAAATTCAACTTTATAAAATATTTTCACTGAAACTTGTTACAATAAACCCTTTGTATAACACGTTTGTGAAGTATGTTTCATCTCCAAAAAAGAGGTTGCTAGAATTCTATTAAATCATTTTTGATAAGCATTCAACTTATTTGACCGTTCAATAATTTGTATGAAGCTAGAAAGCCACAGCCCCGTGTCATATATAATATATATATTATATACTGAATAACTAAATTATTTAAAAGTGGAATGAAGATAATTACGAGGGAGTAGGGCGAATTTGTAAGTTTTACACTTCTTAATTTCTAATTTAAAAAATTTGCCCCGGGTGAGGATCGAACTCACGACCTTAAGATTATGAGACTTACGCGCTGCCTACTGCGCTACCGAGGCTTGTGTGGCATTATAAAATTTCTCTATAGGTGTGCAAGATTCTAGAAAAAAGGATGACATCCCAAAATTATAAAGAATTTATGGTAAACTCGTAATTGGCTGCCACAAAAATTACAAACTATAGGTTAAACCAACGCCAAACAAAAATGATTACCAAATGCATTACGTATATCAAGATTACAATTCGGTTTGGGAACAGAAACAAAATGCAACAAACAGAACACACAACACAAAATAACAACCATTTCCATCCAATCGATCCATTCGCTTAACATCTGCTCCAAAAAAAAAAAAAACAAAAAAAAACTACAAGAAGTGAATTGTTGTGTTTTTGGGAACAACAATGAAATTCAACAAAAAATAAATAAATAAGACGATTCACAACAACAACGAATTTTAAAAGGTACAAACTACAAACCTTTTGTTTGAATGTTTATCGGACATTATAACAACTTCCGGTGTGCGTATATGTGTATCGTACTGTATATATAGACCTAACAAAACTTCTACATACGTCGCTGTCTATCCATCTATCTGACGAGTTATCAAATTTTTAATTATTTTCGTGTAATGGATTCTTAATTACGATTAAGCGATGAGTTAATTATGCGGGTGACGCGCACATAAAATAAATCATAAACTGATAAAAAATTAAACTTCCAAATAAATAGATCGCCTGGGAAAGAGGATACAACAAATTCATTATGACATGTAAGTATGCATTTCCTTTATGATATAACTTATATTAGTAGTTGCTGTTCATTTGACTAACCGCAAATTTAGTGTATGTCTTTATGCTAAACAACTAATAGCAACTGCTCTTGCTGCTTTCAGTGCCAAATTTATCAGCTAGCCGAACTGATTGGCCGAACTATGGTTTTACACGGGAACATAATTTTTAATAAATCTACTGATCTAAATATACGCTAAAACATCCCGTAACATAAAAGTTTTACAATTTCACAGAATTCAAATCCAGAGTTCTTAAATTTCTTAGAGGAAAGGTTCAACTCATTTGAAGACTTCGCCAATCAAAAATTAATGGTAACAAAGACTCCGGCAATAATCAAAACAAGGGTTAAATAGTAAAACGAGCCTTCTTATCAACAGCAACCAATGTGTCTATTGTAACTGGACAAATAAATCAGTAGTCTAGGTTCAGCCATCTAATCGATTTTATATAGATTATGCAGAAATTAATAATCTGGAAAATACGTCAACATAATGAACGAAATGAAAAACCCACAGTCTGTAGTGGTAAATATTACAAATGATTTCACTCGACAACAACATAAAACAACTAGAAGTTATGTGTAGACCATTAATGATCCAGGCTCTCAGGAGTCAGTTATCTCTACGAAGGCAGCAAAACAACTTAAGGCTACTTAAGAGTATTGAAAGAGAGAGAAACCAACCTATCAAAACAATTTATTTTGCAAACAAATCTTCCCCTTCACATTTATGTGTTGGCTTGAGAGGAGGTTACCAGAGGTACCAACTCGCCAAAAAGCGAAATTTTAGTATTTTTGCTGTTTTTTACAATAAGTCAAATTAAATTTTGTGTGTCTTTTAAAAATGTCAACCTTAACGACATCGATGATTTAGAGGAATAAAAAATATAAAACTAATCAGCTTACTTCATTTCGTTGTGCGTCAAATTGTTCCGGAAAAATTTGAAGCCGCCTTCAATGCAATTTTGAAAAGGGCAATTTTTTCTAATTTTCAAAAAATCAGAAATTAGAGGAAAGGGATGGTCTTCGATGATACTGCATTTCAGGGCTCAACCTAAAGAAAGTCACCAATAGAAATCACTTCAAACACCAATCTGCATCAGATATCGAAAGCATAAAGCCCAAGAACCAGTTCGGAAAAATCTTGCTAGCCACGGCAAATAATTCGTCATTATCGAGAACAACCCGCAACTCAGATGGAACTATTACACCACTTACCTTAAAGCTCACATCCACCATTGGTCCCACAGGATCCCAGGGTTCGGTTCCACATCGTTGAGTTACAATTGATTCTCGGCAAAATCAATACGGAATCCACTAGTTACAATCACCTTCTCAGCGCCTTGAATGACCGTTGTATTAATGACATAATTGATGTTATTACAGGTACTAAAACAAACATTTAGGTTTAGAGCTTGTACTCCGTCGCATGAAAACAAATGAAGGAAGTACCATCGATGATGGATCCATCAAGTAGATCTGCCTGAAACATCTACCGTGCACAGGGAGTAGCTCCAACCACGAATTCATTAAATACGACCAAACTCGCTGAGTTAGCAGATAGATTATTGGAAACAATGTCGCAACTCATGTAATGCGAGTTTCGTCCAACCAGGACGAAATCTATCTTGTTGCAATTAAACGAAATGCAGTGTCTTATTGATGAAATAGCACATAGCATGGTGGGTAACAAAATGTCCCTGATCGTTAACTTTGCTCATAGAGTAGGTCATCCAGCAGACATTCCGCTGCTTCCGAAAGGTTCAGGACATCTGGTATGCTATTTCCACGGACGATTCGAAGACGAAGACAGAAATTACGAACCAACTTGCTAAAAACGGCAAAAAAACTTAAAAAAATCCTCACAATCGGTGGCTTGTGAAGGCAAGTTGTCGAATTGTCTCCACCAAATGTTTAATTCTACATCAAAACCGAATTTACCAATTGGAAACGAACATTGATTTTAATCTCAAGCTCTATGCAGCCATCGAAAAACAGTCAATGTTCCCGGCTAAAAGATTTAGATCTCGGTACATATATGGGGTACATATACCTCATAACCTAAGGTTTGTTAGTTGATATCCGGAA